>CM040997.1:8099603-8112127 GCA_022985145.1 Pangasius djambal
TTTTTTTTTTTTTTTTTGCTTGCAGGGAGCCTGATTTGAGATGTTCTTCTGTTGTTGATTGCTCAACATTGAGAGATATTTCAAGGGCTCAGAGAGCTGACTGAGGAGAAGTCTTTTGAAAGAGCAAAGCCCGATGACCAGGCGAAGGAAATCAAGGCTCCCTAGTGTGTCGCCTTAGCAACGGGGGAAAATTAGCATTGACTTCCGAGCAAGCCTACAAAACTAGGCTTCAGGGTATTTTTTACATCTTGAAAAGTGACAATCAAAGAAGATCTAAAGACACGCTTCCACTTCCATTTATATTGAAATCAGTTTCTTTCTTTTTTCCGCTGCCCGAACACAAAAAGTCTTAATGTATGTATTTTTGCTCATTTTACTGTGTTGTGCAGTTTCCCCGCGATGCCCCCTTGCTCATGTTTGCCTCCCGCCGTGGCAAACAGAACACGTCTATGATGGTGAATGCATTTCAGAGTACTTCCCAACATGAACTAGAGCTGACACTGGCTTCCTCATTCGCAGGCATGGAATTCAGCTCTCATGATTGCCAACACGCTTAATGATAGCGTCTCCTAGAGTCACAGAAGTATCACACTGATGCACCATCTCTCTCTCTCCCTCTCTTCATCACATTGCAGGGAATTCAGTGGCTTCCAAACTGCAGAACCCGCAAGTAAGCCCATCAGGAGCTGTTATTCAGAGAAATGAAGTGCAGATTGTTTGTGCAGACGCATGAAGCTGCTTGGTGTATCCTCTCATCACAAGCGAGCTGCACTGCCATGTAGGAACAAGCAGGAATACATTAAAAGGTAATGAGAGATCAGTCAGAAGAGGGTCATGCAGGGGCACTGTTTGGCATCGCCATTGCTGGAGAGAGCTTTCAGCGTGACGGCCTTGTTGTCTCTGTTGAGGAGCCAGAAGGGGTGGAGTTCAACAATGTTCCTCATGGCAACAGTTGCTAAGCCTTGGTTCTTGTTGATGTGGTTTTTTGTTAATCAAAACTGGGTGCACGAGATTAGCAAGTATTGTATATATGTGTGTTATTTCACATACTAACGATGAATAAATATTTTCATTCAAGACCATTCAGATACTGTGTGCCATTTACTCTAGTGTAATTATGTTGCATGAGAAGCATTAAAATGACCATGAACTACAGAATGCTAATGGATAACATTATTCATCATGCAGAGCAGATATTATATTTATTTTTATTTTTGTTTTGTGAAGCCACAATAGTTTTAGTTAAATAATGAGCTGATGATTGCACCCTTGAGAGATTAAACATTTCCAAATATTTCTGCAACAGCACCGCCAATCCTGTTCTTTGCCATATGGCCACTGATGAGGGCAATGTGGAATCACCTAATGGTATGCCATTGTAACAACACCTGGCAACAGTTCATCCAGCTTCTCATACTCCTCCCTTCCCCCCCGCTGAAAAACGCTGGAACATATTTCAGTGTGAGAGAGAAAGCCCTATGAACAAATAATGGATGCGAGCCAGTCTAAATAAAGTGTGGTTTATGAGTTGTGGTCAGGACCATCTCTTTAAAAAAGCGTGCTGTACAAAAACTGCTGCCAACGTATTTTTTTCCACCATACGGTTATAATACGAAGCCATTTCTTCCCTCTCTCACAGTAAGAGGCTCAGTCAATAAACGGCTGCCTGTAGACCAGTAGTCTACAGCCACAGGAGAAGAGAACAAGCCACACACGCCAAAACAAACCCATGTTCCCTTGCAATTTTTAACTCAGCCATTTCAATAATACACTCACTGGGCTTCTGTGCAGAATAAATGTTTGGTGAGCATGTCATGTTTCACTTTCTATAGTAATCAACAGAAAGGACAGAAAGACTTAGTTTCCTTCATCCAAAAAAGAATACTGTGCAAATTTTCCTCCACATTATAACTATAAAAGATGTATGAGTCCTCTAGGTTATGGTTACACTAAGAAACCAAGCACATATTTCTACTTACATTTATAATTTGTCATTCCATTTATACACTCTAGCAAATGCAAAGCTCTTTCAGGGTTATGTGAGGTAAATATTAAGATACAGTCTCACTACCAACAGACTGTCAGCTTCCATTACCTCTAAACTCCCAGGACCAATCAGCAGGCCCAGAATTACATACCTTTCCCATTTGCTTCACTGTTGTTACTGAATAATTCATAAGAGTTACTAGATGATATGTTTTAAGATGAGTACCTTGAACGCTCAGTGTTTAAAAGGGCTGGTCAACAAAGTAACATGTTCACAAAACTGATTTCCTGCATACATAAACATTTACAGCATTTAGCAGATGTCCTTATCCAAGGAAACTTCGTTTCCATCAAAACAGGTCCTCATGCTAGTAAAACAGCATCTAAGAATACAAACTAACTAAAATCCGGTTAAAGATGAGTTATTACAAGGGTTAGTGTAGTAAAGAAACAGTACAAGTTAAGTGTTTTTTTGGCATGTTTTTCATGGATTTAGTGCTCAGGTCAGTGAAGATGTGTGTCCTCAGTCTTCTTTTGAAGACTAAGCTGCTTGTACAGCCAGAGGAAGTTCAGTCCACCTCCTCAGTGGCAGGACTGAGAAGAGTCTTAATGCAGAGTCTTGTATCTTGATGGATTGTGGGTCAAGTTGAGCCATGCTAGAGGCTTGGAGAGACTGTGGGGAAGGCTTTCAGATAGCTGGGGGTCCATTTTTAGCTTTGTAGATAAGCATCCGTTTTTTAAATCTGTTGTGGGCAGGCACAGGAAGCCAGTGGAGGGAGTGCGGCAATGGGATGATGTTAGAGAACTTGGGGAGATTGAAGACAAGGGATTCTGGATCAGTTATAGGGATTGGATGGCTTGCAGGGGAAGAACTGCCTAGAGTGAGTAGTAATAGTCCAATTTGGAGAAGACAAGGGACTGAACAAGCACCAGAGTGGCCTCCTAGGAGACAAACAGCCAGATCCTCTTAATGTTGCATGGGAGAAACCTACATGACCAAGTCAGATTAGCAATACGAAGAGAAAATCATAGTTGGTTGTCCACCAAGGTTGCATTGTTGTGATCCTAGAGTAGGAAAATGTGACACAGGGATGCATATTTAGGGATAAACAGCAGCTCAGATTTGCTGGGATTTTGTTTCTCGTGATGACCAAACCAGCTTTGAAAGGTTTGTTTGCAGTCAGTGATTTGTGTGCAGGTTACATTTACGACTTGGTCAAACCCTGAGTTTCACACAAAAAAAACAATACACTGAGCATTGGCTAGTTCCTTCGAAGCCTCCAAACGGTGGTAATTTCAGCTGAATTAAGCTTTCCAATAAGGCCATAAGGTTTTATAAATTATATTTCACACCCTGAGGGGAATTGGGTTTTATGGATCTCCCTTAAGGTTACTGACCGAAACAGCAAAGCCCTTGAGAAGAATTCATTTTTCCACCACTCAAATGTCTCCAGTGAAGTATGCAGCCACCACCAAAGTCCTTAGACCAAAGTAAGACAGCTTTAGGTGGGGGAGTAAAAAAAAAAAAACCCTCCAAAATGAGCATAGCCATATTATTATTGTGGCTCATAAAGCTGAGAAAAACCATGAATTTATTGCACCACACACAAACCTCCAGCTTACTGTACGAAATCATGCAATTATTTACCACGATGGCATCTATGTTGCGCCAGGACAACATGTGACATATTTTGTTTTTTTTCCTTCATATCAGTTAATAAAGCTTCCTGCTAGTAAAAACTGCATAGTATGTGGGTGAAACATGATCATACATCGACTTTCAAATGTAGTGTACGTTACTAGGAATAAAGCACTGGGACGTACTCTTATATAAAACGAATCAACAACTGTATTGTGTGATGCCATTACCACCAGAAGTTGATTATTTTCCTACAACAGCACATCCTGAAATGTTTTATTCCTCTTATACCAAAGCAATTTGCCAGTGATTACAGTTTTTATTCATTAAAGAATGACATACTTTTTATCCATTTATAGTTACATTTACTGTTGAGGAAAAGCAACACGTTAGTTCCTATCATTTTCTCACCAGCCTCTTTTTGACTCTGCCTTGAAGTTAATAAGATATAAAAAAGCAGATTGTTACAGAGAAACCACAAATTCACTTTGACTCTTGTGTGGTGGAAAACAGGTACAGTTTTACCTCAGACTGTTATAAAGTGCTGACACTGGAGACTCCTTCCAAAATGTTAAATAAAGATCTCTTTTCAGAGATGTTTTAAAAAAAAACTATTTATTATTAGTCTTAGATTATAGGGAGCCTCCACCATACAAGTTCCTGTGAATGAGTTGTTACTATAGAAATGGTAACAAATTATAATGAGCACATTAATATAAATCTGTTATATGCTTGAAAATGTAATTATTGTCAGAGCTGTTGTTACAGAAAATGAATCAAAACTTTCTGACCAACGGTGCTGTGGTCTAAGTAAAATAATGGATGATCTTGTTTTTTTATGTTGTGAAACAATTAAACACCTAACAGAAAATTAATTCTTACCCTAATGATTGATTGATGTAAAAACTGATATATGAACTCGAAACGTCAGTTATAACCTGTTTATCTTAGTGAGTTTAAATGGCCTAATGAAAATAACAGTAGTCCAAAACCTGGTCCACATTATGGAAGGAAGACTGTTTGAATGTGTCTGTGTAATATCTGGGCATTGGGGAACTCAACCAATGTGTTTTGCTCCTGTATTAGAGCCTGAACAAAACATTCAGGTTAACCCCTTAAACCCCCAGGATTTATCAGAGGGTCCAGACTTATATTCCTCACTCTTGTTACTACATGCCTTGTCTACTGTAATTCATCACAGTTAGGGAAAAAGATGAAAAGATGAATAAGTGAGACTTTTAGAGGTTAAAAAGCAGTGACGTTTATTGAACACATTATGCTGAAATTGTTTTACCTTCAAGATGAATCCATGTAGCCATAAGGGAACAATCACTGCTCCCAGCGCCTGTAGTTTAGTTCAGTGGGGGCTGCAGAGCTGTCAGGGTTAGAGAGCGACTGCAGAGCAGAGAGAGAAAGGAGGCTGGAAGTGAGCCGGGCCAGAGGCTGCAGGAGCCAGGAGCCCCTGCCAGGGCTGTATGGTGGAAAGCTGTTAATAAGCATTGCAAAGCTCTTAAACATAATGATCTGGACTTCTCTCCCTGGGCTAATGCCTATCACATGCCTCCGACCAGCCTGCCCACAGCTCACACACCCAGGAAGAGGAGGATGACCTGTTGGATGAGGGGGAGTAAGAGAAGTACAAGAGCACTAATATGCAACTTTAGTGTTTGAGCAAGCTCAGTGGAAATATTCCTACAAATGTTGAAGCAAATGCCCTCAATAAGGCACCACTCTGAGACTGGGATTAATTGGCTTTCAGCCTAAAATCAAACAAACTGCAAACTGCCACTTGCATAACCCTCTGGAATGGGCCTAATAAATGAGCACACATCAGCAGATATAGTAAACACAGATGCAATTCATTTCTCCCTGCAAGCTGGAAAGCAAGCACCACAAGACAAATGTTACTATATTGACCTGATTACAACAAATAAATACGTACAAGACTAGATGGAGGAGGAGACTTCCTTTGTGTGAATATTTTACAGTTATGAATCAAGCTGTTGACATTGCTCCTAGTACTCACTAGCCTGCTGACACTTTGTTGTGGTGCCTAGACATTTATTCGTGACAAGCTGGTATAGAACAGCAGTAATAAATATCTTTCTCTCTCCTTCTGTGTGTGCTTACTTTGAGGTAGCTTAATTAACCATGTGCTGCACACTCTCCCCAATGACATATGTCCCAAAGAAAGCCAAAAATAACAGCGTTACGGGTGGAGGGGAGTGTGTATGAGACAGGGGGGTATCACATGTGTGCAGTGAGCAGGTTCAGAGATTATTGACGCACACTGAATGCATCTGCATTAAGAGCTGCTTTGCCTCTCCCATAGGAGTGCTTTTGGAGGCCCTGGCCTGAGGCACGAGAGAGAGAGAGAGTGAGTGCATGGCTGTGCTGTAATGGAGGATACTAGACAGAGACACCTGTGGTTGGAGTCTGCTCTCACATGTGCTGGTCTGACAGGGCATCTGTCAACAGGGCCAGATCTGTGCTGAGCTGATCCATTAGCACTAACAAGCAGGGTGCACTGTGGTAGTGTGCTGAGGAAACCGGTAATATGCTAGCATGCCGGATCTGTTTCTGGAGGTGGCCTTTGCAGGGGAATGCAATCAAGTCTCTGTTCCTCTCACACACATGCACACACCTGTAGCAATATCTCTACATTTGCTCTTGCTCAAGATTCCTCATTTCTGATTGCTGTCCATATCTCATGAATATGAAATGGTTGATATTATCACAACAGCACCTGAACTGCAAAAAATGTATTCTTATCATGAATATGACTGGACTGGTACTGAATATTGGCTCATTTTAAGCACTGGTAAATACATATATATATATATATATATATATATATATATATGTGTGTGTGTGTGTGTGTGTGTATGTGTGTGTGTGTGTGTGTGTGTGTATACCGCAGAACTGTTGAACTCTCGATTCTGATTGGTGACAAGGTGCTGATTAATTTTATTTAACAGCAGCTAGTGTCAGCATCAAGACAAACCACATGTTTATATTAGTGCTCTTGTTTATATTGGCGCTCTTCTGTTAGTAACAGCTAATTCACAGAGAGACACGCCACATAATCTAAGAAAAAAGAAATGTATGAAACATGCTTTCATGCTTTCTGGCTTCTCTGTAACATGACATGACATGACATAAAATGCTGTGTTTTGACTGTTTAGAGCTGCTATAACATAAGTGAAACAGTAACTAACTCGTTTTGTGGATGTACCACAACATTAAATGCAACATTAAAAGTCACACCAGTCTGTCACTGATTGTTTTCTTTATAACCGCATGCCCATTGTGTTTTATTTCTTACATAGCAAATTAACTAACTCGAAAGCACATGTGAAAAAGAATAGACATACTGGAGCTTAAATCTCAAAACTCTTCCTTTTTGATCTAGTTTGTCTAGTATCTTGCTGCCTGGTCACTTCATTCGACTGTACAGAAAATATGATTTGTTAAATTTTAGACTGTCCATATTTATAAGAAATGGAGTGATATTTAATAACAAGATCACTGAAAACATTTTGTTTTTCCATATTTGGTTAAAAAAAATTAATAATACTGTTGGACCAATGCTATCAGGGTTATTCACTCTGAAGTGGGTTCTTTGTGGTTCTGACTCAACGCTGATTTAGTCTGTTGTGTCATAAGTGAAAATGATGCATCCATAAGATCAATCCTTTTCATTATCTTGATATGAAACCTTAAACGGTTGCCAACCACTGCAGCTTCTGGCTTAGGAGGGTTGGATCTGAAGGCTCAGTGGAGGACAATGGATGAAAGGAGCTGTCAGAGCGGGCAGCAGACAGAAAGGAAGTGAGAGCAAGCTGGAGTGCAATGGGAGTGCCGCACAGGGATGGGATGACAAAGCTGGGAGGTGACAGTGGGGGAGGGAGGGGGACGCAAGGTGAATATGAGAGTCCTTGGAGAACAGGCACAGGGTCCCCTTTGACCTCTTTCTCAGGCAAGGAATTTAAAAATGACACTAGAGAGGGGAAGTTAGACTCCTGTTTTTCATGGGCTTGAAATAATGCCTGCACCACTTTTGCTTGTCATGAACGGACAATGAGTCCTGTGAGGCACCAGACAATGCCAGTTTGAGTCATATATTTGAATTGTTTATTGTGCGACTTATGTCATGTACATCATTGACAACTGTCAATGATGTACATGACATAAGTCGCACAATAATAATAATGACACAATAATACTAACACAATACACAGGTTATACTGCCACGATTACACAATAAGTTGGCCAAATCAAGGTAACTGAACTGAATATGATATAGACAATCGTTTCTGAGTGAAAAAAGCTGAACATCTGAATGGTTAGTTGTTACAAAGCAATGTCAACAAATTCTGCAGCTGCTTATTTGGGGTTTCTCCACCATAGCTGGAATTTTGGCCAGCTCTGTGTCACCCACATTGCTATTTCTTTAATCCTAAACAGATTTGCTCCTGCCACCAAAAAATCCCAGGCCTGGGTGTCTCTGTGGTGTTCTCCACAGACTACATTAATGGGCTACACATGTTGATAAGTTATGGAATAGATTAGTTGCAATGTATGTGGTCCTCCTGGTGGAAGAGCTGGTGGCATTTAGCGACACACTTTAACAAGGAAAACATCTGATCCATCATGCCCTCACTTCCACTTCTACATTAGCGGCACTTTATCATGAGATTTCACACAGTCAGATATGACGCCATAGCTTTTCCATAAAAAAGAACCAGGCTAAATCACACAACCACAGAGTTTATTTAGTATACTATCCTTTATTATAATGTATTTACAAGTATGTGTTGTTTTATTTTTTTTTAAGTTTGACCCAGAGGATGAAAGAAGTTATGATCATATAACAAGCAGATAGACTAAAAAAAAAAGATAGTGAAGACTAAACAGACACGCAAAGATAGACACATTTATAGACAAAGCAATTCCTGCTTCTCCGGTTTCAAAAATATTACTTTTCTGAATAGAAGTAAAGAAATTCTGATGGTGCCAAACAACAAAATCACTTTTACAGACATTAATATGCTATTAATGCAACAAAGACATATTCTTCAACAGCTGTGCTATTATAGTATATTAAAACCCAGTGGTATTAGTGTTCATTTCTGACTGATCAGAAGGTGCTGATTAATTTTCTATAGCAGCAGCACTGACAGTAGTTTGAGCTGGAAGGATAATATCGATGCAATTGTTTTGTCAGTGCAATTAATGCAAACGTAATAGTTTCTATAGTAAAAACTAATTAACAGTACTTGTACAGTAGACAATCTACAAAAAAATAAAAAACATGTAGTTGTTGTTATGGTGAAGAGGTGTCCTGAGAGTCTCCAGTGATAACGCTTTATAGCAGTCGGAGGTAAAGCTGTGAATTTTCAGACATTGGAGAAAGTCTTCAGGATGGAGGATGTTCCTAGAACTAGCCTACTATTCTGCAAATTTTGAATATTTTGAATATAGCTATGAATAGCTATTGAGCACTGATGTTTGTATAGCCTATTAAGTTAATAGGTAATAAGGATTTTATGCTTATTTTATGCTAAGATTTTGGACTACTGATTGGAAGGTCGTGAGTTCAAATCCCAGCACTGCCAAGCTGCTACTGCTGGGCCCTTGAGCAAGGCCCTTAACCCTCAACTGCTCAGTTGTAGATAAATGTAAGCCGCTCTGGATGAGGGTGTCTGCCATAAATGTAAATGTAATGCTAATTTGGTAAATAGATCAAAATACTCATTTATAATTCGTGCAGTAAATTAAGACTCTGACATTTTTTTTGAATGACTGTAAGACCATTTTCAACCCAAAATCAAATTCTATGTCTAGTGTAAATGTGTGCAAATATGAAAGCTGGCTTTGTATGTTTGTGTGTGTGATCAAGTGCAACAAGAGAAAAAAGTACCCCAAATTACCCAAGAATCTTGGGCCTTGAGACAGCTGGGTGAAAATTATATGCGTATACACAAGCCTGGCTGAAATAGAGCCAGGTCGGGGCATCTGTATTTCACCAGTGCACATGGAGGGATCACGCAGTCAGAGAGCTGCACTGTCTCTCGCTCTGAAGGAGGGGCAAAGGGGAGAAGTCGGGGGGCGTCAGCTGTAAACAATGAGGGTGCTTCATGAACGCCAATCTAACTGGCCTGAGGCTAGAAAGACATCAGCACGTCAACACTCCAGACAGAGAAGGCTGTACAGCCATTATCTCTAAACAACCACGGCCTTCTCAGAGCACACAGGCCTTTTACAAGTGCTAATAAAGATAATTAGTAGAAAAACTTGTAAACGGGTAAAAGCTATTAGGAGCCTTCATTTTTGTGAAGGATCATTTGTTACTCATATGCAACAAATGCCAAATGACAACTTGAGAAGGAAAAATTGGTGTTTTGCTTGGCACACGGTTGTGTTTAACTGCTTTTTATGATTTATTAAAATATTAAAATGTAACATATAAGTCAGCGTGGCTAAGTGACGATTGTTTAGGTTCGTGCCCTGTGTAATGTGCAGCATTTTAAACAGTACGTCATTCAGTGCTGTCAAACATAAAGCCCATAAAGCCCTACAGTCTATTTCAAATGTAGCAACCCTCTATTGCATTGTGGTGTACACACTCAGTTGGGTTTTATTTAATTATACAGATTGCCAGCCTCTTAACACTGCTTTTCATGCAGTGTACAGTTTGACTTCTGACTCTTCTGAAAAATGCCCATTATCCTGGATGTGGGATTGCTACATAATGGACACGCGCAAGCATTTAACTGCAGGGTCAATACAAAGTTTAATAATTGCAAACTCTTTAAAGTCTCTTGAACGGAGTTGAAAGCCTGTAAAATGCCTGCACACTACAATATGAGTGGTCATTTTTGGCTTCCAAAATGATGATCCAGGTAATAGGTGGGCATATTCCTTTTCTAACTAATTGCTCTCTCTCTCTCTCGTAAGCTATTACTCTCTTAACATCCTGATAATAGTTTCGTTTTTAATTCACTTTTATGTATATTCATCCAAAGACACATCCAGATCCAGAATTCCAGGTGCAAAAATTCAAACATGAAAATACCTTCTATGTGCCAATGCTAAAATGCATACTCATTTATTTCTAAATATCATTATCTCTAAGGGAAAGCATTTGTTGCAGGGTTCTACATAAAAACTTTAAAGGTTCTCCCACCCCCATTCTGGGAGCTAGACGGAACATTTTTTTCTAAGAATGTAGGGTTCTTTACAGTCTGCACCATGATACTTCATAGTAATCAGTGAAACGAGGTTAAATATCAGTGAACATCTTTAATGCTTTATAATATATTTCAAAATTATAATGACAGATGTTCTTAGAATTGGGCTAGGGCTTTGAGAACTCTAACTCCAGAACCTTTATCACTAGAACTTGCACTATTCCTTTCTAATGCCCTAGACTACGGTACTCCTCTCACCTAAAGAATTGTTTTATATTCAATGTGATCTCAGACTTGCAAATTCAAATTCAATTTTGCATGACTCAATTCGTATGAAATGTTTGAAAGGTTAAGGTTAGGACAGGGGGTGGTGCTAGTGTTTATTTCATTGGATGAAATCCAAATTTATTTCATCAGATAAAATCCAACCAACCCTTGATTGTTCAAACTAATATGAGAGGTTGTCTATATTTTAACCTACTACACCCCAAAACATGATCTCTGCTCCTCCAATTCTGGTCTTTTAATTGTTCCTCAGACTCGTTTGTGTACTATGGGTGATAGGGCCTTTGCTTCTTATGCCCCAAAACTGTGGAACTCACTACCATCTGATTTTAGAGAAGCCCAGTCTTTTAGTATATTTAAATCTTCTTTTAAAACTTATTTCTTTAGGGTTGATTTTACTTTATTATTATTATTATTATTATTATTATTATTATTATTATTATTAATAATAATTGAATTGTATTTCAACATGAACTGTTTTTTGATATATGTTTATATACTCTTATGTAAAACGCTGTGAGAGGCCTTTTTAAAGGCGCTATATAAAATAAAGTTTATTATTATTATTATTATTATTTTCCTATTCCTCTATTTAGCGATTTTCTATGTTGTCTGCATTTAAATATCATTGTGAATATATTAGTCTTATCACTTATATATTTTAGATCTCTGCAGCAGAGGATCTTCAGAGTGATGACAGAAACAG
Organism: Pangasius djambal; assembly: GCA_022985145.1. Taxonomy (NCBI): domain Eukaryota; kingdom Metazoa; phylum Chordata; class Actinopteri; order Siluriformes; family Pangasiidae; genus Pangasius; species Pangasius djambal. Next base: position 8,111,413 of record CM040997.1, read on the forward strand.
TTTACATGACTGAAGACAGTATATGAATCCAATCATCATCTTTTAGCATACTCTGAAGGATTATTGTTCTGTGCAGATGGGATATCCAGCCAGGCCAAGTGTACAGTCCTGACCTTTCATTGACAATAAAGTTACCATCTTGGCCCTGGCATACTTCAACACATACAACTGATAATGGGATTACTCAGACACCGGAAAGATGTTATGTATATTGCAATGTAGTCTGTTTCTCACAGCTGGCACTTCGTCCCATACACTACTGCATTCTGGGAACCCGCCGTCTGTCTCCCTCTTTACCCCGCTATCTCCAGCCTTAATCTAAAGGCCTGCTATTATGATTCCTGTACTTGGCGTATCTGAGGCCGATTTGGAACATCAACACCATCAATCACAAATCTGAGAGGCCAAGCAGCTGGCTGAACCTTGCTGTCCTGCAGGCCTATTTGTCATTTTGTCATCTGGGGTACGTCCTCCCTCCATGTAACATTTGTTCACTCCATCGACGCCCCCACACATTTCTTTTTTTTCAACCAGTGTCCCAGTAAACCTATATTTTTGACTATCCTTCCACAACCACACGATGGAGGTCTTATCCAAATATCACCAAACTTTTGATGAAGGAGGCTTGCTAAAGAAGATGAGGATGAGAATGAAGATGAAGAAAATCATTTTAAAAAAGAACAAGAAGAGGGACTATTAATAACACCAGTGAGGT
>CM040997.1:8112227-8154853 GCA_022985145.1 Pangasius djambal
AAAAAAAAAAAAAAAAAAAAAAAAAAAAAAAAAAAAAAAAAAAAAAAAAAAAAAAAAAAAAAAAAAAAAAAAAAAAAAAAAAAAAAAAAAAAAAAAAAAAAAAAAAAAAAAAAAAAAAAAAAAAAAAAAAAAAAAAAAAAAAAAAAAAAATATATATATATATATATATATATATATATATATATATATATATATATATTAGTTCTAATATGGGCTGCTGTGGTTTAGCCAATTTCAATGACTGAACAAAGCCTCCAAGCAAACAAATAAACAAGCTCTCCAAAAAAAGGCTATGACTCACTATCTACTAAAACAAAATCTGGGATGGCTGTTAGGCACATATAAAAAAAAGCACATGATAGCATCTGAGTATGCCAATAAAATAAAAGAAGAAAAACCCTTTTCCTTCTTTTAATTCTGAAAAGAATGCAGAGATTATAAGACAATAAAACCCACATACATTCATGCTCTATAAACAATGGAGCTTGTCATAAGTAGCCTATATAACAGTAGCCTTTGTCGTATTATCACTATGAATGTGCTTGTAATTTTTATTTATGTGTTTATGTATTTATAAATAAATATGAATATCAGTGCATTGCTGCAATTCCTGAAATGAACAAGTACTTAAAGAATAAAGAACTAATATTTAGCTGTTGCAGTTACGTGATCATTGAGCAACAAATACTTTGTTGAATATTCATGTTTTAATGGCACTTAATTGAACAAAAGATTCCACTGATTTGCATATCCATCAGTGCACTCGATAGGAAATGGTGGAGATACTGGCACAGAGCCACAGCTGTATGTATCAGTAAACGATACCACATGTAATTATCCTCGCACAGCTCCCATTACTGTGCTATATATCTCATCTAACACAGTGGGGTATGAAGAATATCAGCTATTTTGCACATCAATTTACTGTATAAGGCTGGACACTGAAAATATAACCTCCACTTTTACCTGTAACACTAAGAATAAAATTCTTCCTTCTACATTCCGTTATATAGGACTTTTATGACTCTAGGACTCTTTTATGATATGGTGTTGCTACTGTTAAAAGTGGGGAATATCTAAATTCTATTCTTTTCTCTACTCTAAGTTTCTATTCTGTCTTTCTTATCAGTGTTTTTTTTTTTTTTTTTTTTTAATGTGACCCGTACAACTATGCCCCTGGAAGCACTGGAAAACACAGAGATAACAGGGCTGCTAGAAAAAGAGAAACTTTATTCAACTCCTGAACTTCTGAACAGTCCCTCGGCTACATCACACATAATCGGTCCCAACTAGATACCCTGTGGACCTTTTGCCAATCTTTCTTCCACATCCACCACAACACTGACCAGGATAAAGCTCATACCATACAATATATAAATAATCTATAATATAAAAAACTAAAACAAACAAAAAACTTAGCATAACTTTAAACTAAGACCCAAATACAACTATCTAGATTGTTGATGACATTTTGTTAACAAATGCTTGTGCCAAACAAATATTTATATTACAACACAAACAATAGTCTACTGTAAGTAAAAAGATATACTTGGAAATATACTTTTTGAAGTAAGTCAAAGCACTGGAACTTATTCAAATTTGAGGGTTGTATGCCATGCTTTGAAAATCGTTAATTCTGAGCAACCTTGCTATGAATGGTTGACATTAATCAAATCTAAATGAACAATTATAGTCAGAACACAGCTGTGAGGTATTTATGAGACATTGACTAATGTACATTAATATATTATATATACATCATTACCACCACAAGAAATTTATGAAATTAAGGTCTTTATGAAGAATTGCAGTGCAAGTATTTCAACATTTTCAAGTTTTCAGTTTTCAAAAGTTCACTTGCTATAGTGCCTTAAAGTGTAATACCAGTATATAATATTCAATGCCACTGACTTTTTAATGTTTTAATGAATTCATCTTCCTGTGAAAACCATTTATATCTCATAGCTTCCATTAAAAGATCCCATTTTCTCAGGATAAAATAATATGCTTTTGTATGGTTTCAAAGGTTTTTTTTTTGGCGTTAAGGTTAGAAAAAACAGTAACCTACGTGACACTATTTTCAATAGTGGCAATTTATCTATATTTATTCAAAAAGCATTTAGAAACTTAGAGTAAAAAATTTTAATGATTAATCATTTGCACTCACCAGGTTCTATGATTACTGGTGTAATTGATAATTCTTCCAGCTATTCCTTGAAACAGTGTATTTGCTTTGATTTCATTAAAGAACACAGATGTTTCTTCCAGACACACTCATGTTAAAAGCATGACTTTGTTAAAGAGAATTTTTGTTTAAGTTGTTAAGGTCATAATAGCAAAGGCTTGCAAGATCGCAGCTCATGTGGTTATGGTATAATAGGTGAACTGTGTGACTGTTTTTCTATCCAGGGTGTATTCCCATATCACACACAGTGCTCCCTGGACAGGCTCTGGATACACGACCACTCTGACCAGGCCAAAACCATGACTGAAGATGAAATAATGAATAAACGTATAGTAAAAGGGCAGCACGGTGATGCAGTGGGCACCACTGCTGTCTCACAGCTCCAGGGTCCCTGGTTCCATCCTGAGCTTGGGTTACTGACTATGTGAATTTTCACATGTTCTTTTCGCAATTTCCAAAAAACATATTAGCTCACCCCTATGTCACCCCTAGGTGTGAAAGAGTGTGTGAATGTGTGTGTGATGGACTGGCGTCCAATCCAGTGTGTATTTCTGCCTCACACCCAGTGTTCCCATGTTAGGCTCTGGAGCCACCACAACTCTGACCGAGATAAAGTGGTCACTGAAGACGAATGAATGTATTTGTAAATGTGTAGGCGTTGTTCCTGATGAGGTCTATATGGCAGTGAAAACCAAATATGGTGAAGGGTTTTGAGGTTTTGGAAAGTCATTGTCTTCAGGAATGACATAATTTATGTGTCTCGCACCTTTATTAAGAACATGTTGTTGCAGGGCATATATTAAAAGGGGTTCCTCAAGGGTTCTTTATGGGTTCACGGGATAATTAAGTGTTCTTAGCTGCTACTTGAAACCAGTCCTCATATGGAAACATTCGTTTGTAAGGTTCTATGTAGAACCTTTAAGAGTTTTCCCAGAGGGACCACTGAGGAATACAACCTTAAGGATACAAAATTTTGTATGGTTATTGTTTTAATATGAAAGAGACATGTCACACAAAAGTTTGTTTTTTTTCTCAGCATCACACATTAAACAACGATGAAAGTGAACATTAATAATTAATATTAATGTTACACACACACACACACACACACATATATATATATATATATATACATACAGTTTCAGCTCTTTGCGTTTATGTCAAATGTCAATGCAAATAAGGACAACTTATTGTGTTATGGTTTTTATTTTATATATATATATATATATATATATATATATATGTGTGTGTGTGTGTGTGTGTGTGTGTGTGTGTGACATAAAAGCAAAGAGCTGAAACTGTTACATTTCAGCTACTTTAGCAGGAACAAGGTGGACTTTGAATGGAGGTAGAATAAAACCCCCTAAATTGAACCCTTAGCATTTACTACTCTTTGAAAAGTCTTAATGACAAATCACCACTTTCCCTTTCACCACCTAGTGTTTCATCTGCAGTCACCCCATGGTGCTCTGGTCTCTTTAAAAGCTTGTCATTGGCTAAGTGCTGCAAACCTTAGCCTTGGGCTATACCTTAGAAAATTATTCTTGGTTTCTTGCCCTGACGCCCATGCACGAGAGAGGCTTAATACTTTCTCTGTTCATTTCAATAGTTTTGAAAAAATTCTTTCCTTTACCTATAATAAATTTGAGCTTTGCTGTAGCACTTTGTGGTGATGAAGGACATGGCATGCTGTTGCTAATGTGTGAGTATATTTCTGCAAAAACAGCTGGGCAATCACTGAAACAAACACTGAGTCCTTGAAACTTGTTGGTTTTGATATATAACTTGAGAAACCAGAATAGAAAAGATCAGTGAAAAAAAACAAATAAAAATGTCATAATTATAATCCACTCTGTGAATCCCTTGTTAACAAGGACATCTTAGATGCACCTGATTTTCTGATGAAGATTTATAATCAGGTCGTAAACAGAGGCACAATGTCTTGCTACATGATGAATTCAATTAGGTAGAAAAATGAGCTGCCACTAAGGCAGAAAAATAATTTTAAACTATAATACATTTGAAAAGTTTAATCATTAGCCACCTAGAGATAACCACTGAAAACCTTTTGTTAAGAACTTCAGATTAAATTTTTAAAAATGAATTCATTAGAATGACCAAATACAAACAAATTGACAAGTTGACAATAGACTAAAGAATACAAAGAACATCATTGCTAGTCCAATTGCCAAATAAATGTCTGCCTGTCTCATGTGGACCAAGACAGATGAAGACATGAAGACATGTCTGTGGCATTGGAGAATGTTTTTATAAAATAGTAATAATTACATTTCCAAACAAGCCACCAAGCTGTACAAACATAGGACTTGGGAGCTCAGGGGAGAAGAGAGGTCATTGTGTCCAGTGGCGGATTCCCAGCACATAAACTACTGAACCCAACATCCACCAGCAACCAATCGGGCCTCTCTGACACATACCCAGGTGACCACTACTCTAGTCTTGTTGGTCTAACTACTTAATAAGTGGCTGTTAGAGGTTTTCCTGGATAAAGTCCAGAGCAGAAGGGGCCCTCAAAGCAGCTAGGCATAAATGAGGATAGCTTCATTTATCAATCTACCCAATCACCGGTGTTTCCGAACCACATGGTGATTATTAAAATGTGCAGCATGATAGACACCTAAAACAGTGGCTCTTAAACAGATGTGATAGTCACTCATTAAAAATGGCTGATCTCCCAGTTCAAGCACTAGAATCTAAATGAAAATATAACTGATGTTATAATAACCACCAGGCAGTGCAGTGATGGACATTTCCCTCTCCTTTTATATCTTCTACAATATCCCCTGTGTGCCGTAGATATCATTATATCCTGAAGAATGTTGTTGCATTTCCAATCCTCTTTATAGATGACAGATGAGAAGCGGGTAGGTATTAGAGTGGAACACTTTATCACTTACTCTGTAAGCCCCTTGATGAGGGATGTTCACTTGAGAATGTCATTCCAACTTGAGAGAGAGAGAGCGAGTATAAAGAGGCTCACTAAGGTTTGCTATGTCTCTTACAATGCACCATTGTGGTGAATTAAGGTGGTGTACTAAAAAATATTAAATGTTTACTTACTGAAGACATCATGTGATTGATGATTTTATGTCATGTAAAAGCATATCCTCATTCTATACCACATATATTTTTGTAAATTTCGTAAATTATAAATATTGTCACAATGCATTCCAGCAACAGTAACAAAATTAATGGTCTAATTCTGCTGTAACTTTCACATGACGGCATAACGCAGGTTAAAATGAAATCTGTTGTCATGCAACATGGCTTAAACGCAGACCTGTGCACGACGAGTAGGATTGTTAATGACATTTTTTGTAACATATGATTATGTCAAAGATAAATATTTCCACTACAACACAAACATACTAATCATAGTAATTTGATATGTAATATATAAGCCCTAGGTCTTGTACAGATCTGAGATTTGCATGCTATGCCTTAAAAGCCATTAATTCTGTCTGGAGTAACTTTGTTATGAAGGGTTTGCAGAAATCAAAGGTAAAACGAACAATTATAATCAGAACATAGCCATGAGTTATTTATGAGACAATGACTAATGTACTATAAACAATGTTGTACTTATAGTATATTGTCAAACAACTTCGATACTTTAAACTCTCATGATGTGATATTTTTCATACTGCTTATTAAAAAAAGATGTTGCATTATTGTATATGACTAAACCAGACATAATCTTTCAGTGCACAAACAAAAAAAATGATGCTAATGATGATAACAGGAAGACCTCGGAGTAAAGAACAAGTGAACAACTGTGGGCTGTTCATATCAGTCCACAACATTCCCAAATAACTGTGCTCTCTTGCGATTTGGGGTAGACCCCCCATATTTCATTTCTCCCTCGCTGATAGCATTTATCAGCAAAATCCTGATAAAAACAAAAAAATGCAACTTAAGCTCGAGCATAAGTAAGCCACAGAGGTGAACAGGATTACAGGGGCCGGCCAGGACAGACATTAGATTGTACGGCCATAAAGGACCATTAGAGTGTTGGCAAACTGTACCTCAAGCCCCAGATGACAGGGCTTTTCAAGACAGACAGATGAAAAATATGAAACTAAAATTCCTCATGACAGACAGTTGAATTAGTTGGTTGTGGGCTGGAGAGGAAAAAAATTAGGAAGCTTTGTTGTGTGTATTTTTTCCACATGTTCATGTGGCTTTGACTGTGTTATTACCTCATTTGATCAACAACATACTTTTTCAAAAAGCACAAACCTGCACCCTCATTACAAAGATTCATCACACAAGACATAGTGATTTTAGGCTTAGTGGCTAGATGGAATTAAATTTAATACCCAAACTTGACAGATATACTATATACAAAAAGGGACTCATCAACTTCTGAGGGCTAATATGTTGAAATGAATCATATTAATTTGACAGCTTGGTCTATAATAATTGGTCTAAAACACAAGGATATTTTTGGGACAACATAAGCAACAATATAATATGTAAGGAATAAAACACGACGGGGCATGCTGTTATAGAGAAAGAATCAATGATGGGGTGGTGTTATGCAACAAGACATTTATTTTATTTATTAATTATTTTCCAATACCAGCATGCTCCAAAATGTTTTATTCTTCTTATACCACAGTGATTTGCCAATGATTGCAATTTTTAACTTATTAATGAACATATCATATTTTTATCATAATAAAATCGTAATAATATCATAATAATATTATAAATAGCCAGTACCTCCACAGCCATGATGTGGAGATACTTTAAAGTCAACTTTTCCAGAGTTGTCTCGATTGTCATTCTCCTATATAGGCTGAATGAGACAGAGTGATTATCTTATCGAGGGCCCTCAGACAGGTAGACAACGGCATGTTCTGGTGTGTTGTCACTTTCCCTGGCAGAACGGGAGCCATGTCACTAATCTGCTGCAGGGATCAGTCAGATGGGAGCTAGAAGTGATGATGGCTCTGCTCACCCACCTATTCTCCGTCTCATATCCCTCCACCCCCCACTCCTTCCCTCCAAACTGCACTCACTTGCTCGTCTTAGCACCCCTCAGGCCAAAATGTGATCTCTGTCCTGATAAAGGTCGGTGGAAGCGAGACTGCCAGACTGGCCGGGCTGGGTCGGAGCCTCTATGAGTACTCAGTGCGATACTGTCCTGGAGGGGCCGATGAATGGCATTCTCACATGTGAAGAAAGGCCGGGAGTCAGTCTGGGCAGCCCTGCTGTCTGCCCCCCTCCCTACCCCAGGAGACTCCAGGCGCCATGGTGTAACTGCAGTCTCAGGTATGCTCAGTGGACACTGAGCGACATTCCCAAGCCCATGCTTAAGACTGTGTGTAAGGATCCTTCCAGTCTTGTCAACTGTATGCAATTAGTGTGAACAATCATTTGGCCTCACTCAAAAAAGGCATCTGCATGTTCTCTCATAAATAAACTGTTTTCTTTTACTTAAACAAACCAGATTGTTCTGTTTAAACCATTATCCTAACATCATCCTTTTCTGCATACTCTTTTTGTGTAAGCACTTAAGATGATTACTAAATAGTTTTGAAAATAGAATAAGTGAGTAAGATCTTAGTTGAGGTTTTCACCGTCTGTCAGCAAATGGGAGCCACGGGGCAATTTTCATTGTGGTGCATGTGGTTTTGTGGTGTATGCGCTGTCATTTATCTACACTGCAGCACAGAGGCCTACCCACCAGTCGCTGTCAGTTCATTGCTTGAACACGCCACATGGATCACAATGTAATTTGTACTTTATTGAAAAATGTGTGCCCTAATTGAGGTGTTTTTTTTATTCATGTAAATAGTTTTATTTTACATTTCACCACCAGTGTTACTTAAAAGATCTCTTTTGTCTCCACATATACATGTTCTACTTGCTTAATGGTACTGCTGAATGCTTGGTCTATGCACTCCCATATTAGTCTTATATGTGATTAGTCATGTGTAAGTTCAACTTAAATCTAAATATTTACAAAAGTGTAAGCAAACTGAGAACTGTACTCTACACTTGCCAGGGAAATACATGGAAATTACTAGGATAAAAAAGTGGTACTGTATTTATGACACAAATTCTGAAATCTTCTTTTGGACTTTGTATAGGTTGCAAACAAGATATAATATTGATTACTTAACAGTGGTTAAAATAAATCTAACATATTCTTTCATTCATCTTTGGTAACCACATTATTATGACATCAAACCATCAAGTTTTTGGGAGGTGGGAGGAAACTGGAAATCACATATATATATATATATATATATATATATATATATATATATATATATATATATATGTGTGTGTGTGTGTGTGTGTGTGTGTGTGTGTGTGTGTGTGTGTGTGTTTTAAACAAAGAACATGACACCATTTTTCAAGTGTTCAAAAGTATTGGAACATGCAACTAACAGATATTTCTTGTTACCCATGTGTGCCCTGTTAGATTGCTTGTTTAAACAATTAATAGCTCTGAATGTCTACATTTTTTACATGGTTTGAGCCCTGGATTTCGCCTGTGAAGACTGCATTTGTTGTTAAAAAGGATAAACCAACATGAAGATCTGAGGGCTGCCTATGGGAGAAAGTCAACCCCTTTTGAAGTCATTGCACAAGCTTTGGGCATAGCCAATACAACAATTTGGAATGTCCTGTAAAAGAAAGAAGCCAACGGTGTACTAACAGCCAGACATGGAACAGGTCTGCCAAGGAAAACAACAGCAGTTGGTGACAGAAAAATTGTGAGAGCTGTGAAGAAAAACCCCAAAACAATAGTCAGTGACATCAACAACAACCTCCACAGGACAGGGGTGGAGGTATCACAATCCACTGTCTGAAGAAGTCTTTCAAGAACAGAAATATAGAAGCCATACCACAATATGCAAACCACTCATCAGCAGTAAGAATTGGAAGGCCAGTTTGGAAATCACAAAGAAACATAGAGATGAGCCACAGAAGTTCTGAAACAGAGTTTTATGAACCGATGAGACCAAGATTAACCTCTACCAAAGTAAAAGAAAGGACAAAGTGTGGAGAAATAAAGGACCTGCTCATGAACCAAAACATACAAGCCCATTGGTCAAGCACAGTGGAGGTAGTGTCGTGGCTTGGGCTTGCATGGCTATATCAGTTCTGACCGCAGGGCTGTTGATGGCAGGACATTTTCAAATTTCTGTGTCTAATACCACTCTTACCACTTCCACACACACTACCGTGTCAGAGTAACTCCTCTGTTGAGAATGACATACTACCCAAACAATCTGGCCAGCAGTGGTCTCTTTCCACCAATGGACGCATAGCAGCAGATGGACTGCACTCAGTTATTGTACATATACAAAGTGCACTATTTACAGTAGTTGTACCTGATAAAATGTTTAATGAATAAAGATACAAGACGGGTGTACTGTGTATCAAATAAACAGTAATGTAAGTGTATACAGTCTTTGTTCTGTCTAAATAAAATTAATAAAAAGCTCAGAGAGCATTATGGGTTTTGACTTTGCTGTTTAGTCAAGTGGGTTTGTTTTGTAATTTTAATTGTTTATGTAACTTGTACACATTGGAACGAAATACTGTTTCTTCAGGGTCATGGTCCAACATGTAACAATACAGCAGGTACACAAGACTACATAAAAATACGAACACAGTGTTCGATGAGAGCAAAAATATTTAATAAATATACAGGACAATAAATATTCAGGACAGTAAAGGTGCATGCTAACTAGAAAGGACAACAACAGGTTTGGATAGAAGAAACCAGAGCAAATGATAGGGAATAGGAAGTAGGGCACAATTTCAGATACAGTGCTGGCTGAATGGCACTATTAAATACATTTAACGCCATTTAAATCACTGAACGGTCTGTAACAACTTCAATGTATAGGGCTCATGGCAAAAACATTGCCATCTTGGTGACTTTACTGTCTGTTTTAGATTGTGGATTCACCCACTTTTTATTTTTAACTTAAAAATTAAACAAAGAGATTAACTGAGAAAACAGAGGTACACTTTGCCTGCTCAAAAACCATAAGGGCGCAAACTTTCGCGCTGAGCAGTAAACATATCAGCGCCATGTTTTGGAGGCGGAACTAACGCCTCTTGTAACATGCGCGTGCGCACAAAAAATGCGCATGCGCCATCGCTATTCTCATGGTTCTCTCGTGTTGAGACTCACAGTGAGAAGCTAAGTAGCTGTCATGTCTGAGAAGAAACAAACTGTAGATTTGGGCTTGTTGGAGGAAGATGATGAATTTGAGGAATTTCCAGCTGAAGGTGGGTGAATTTCATACATGTGTGTTATTTGGGCGACGAGGAAAAGAGATTAGACGGTGTGACGGCACAGTGACTCAGCGAGCAGCTAGCTGTGCTAACGTTAGCTGTGTGCTGACTTTGTTAGCAAGCTGCCTCATTTATTGTTAATTATTTATAAGGAGTAATGTTATAACACGTTCTGTATGACGTCCAAATACATACCATAATAGTCTGAAATTACGACAGGGTCAGATAAATGTGAAGTTAGTAACTAGTAGCTAATGTTTGCTAGTTACTTAGCTAGGTATCAACATATCCTACAAGCTGTTCCAATCTCTCTCTCTCTCTCTCTCTCTCTCTCTCTCTCTGTTGTACATACTGTTAAATAGTGTGTTTCTATAGCACATCAGCAGTGAACTTTATTACTGTAGTATGCTGTTCGGGATGTAGCCACTCTAGTACATGATAAGCACCGCTGGCTGTCAGTGACTTCGCTACCAGCTAATTTAATTAAACGCATTTTCATAATGATCTATCAAGCTACACCCTGGATAGATCAGGTAATTCCTTCAGCTCAAAATAAGCACCTTTCACACTTCCTGTGATCGTATTGAACCTTAATTCTCCCCTGTATGTTACAGAATTACAATAATTGACATTAGTTTGGTATTAGCTGAGTAACAGTGGTCCACAAAGACTTGTGTGAGATTTATCCGCAATATTGTTAAAATAAAACAGTTGTGAATGCGGTGGATTTGCTCCTCTGAGGCAGTTTTCAGGGGAAAGTAACTAATGCGTGACTCAGACGGTCGGCAGAAGTCAACACATAATTTGCATATTCACCCAATCGTAATGATTATTTGAAAACTTTAAGTGAAGGATGAAGATTTTCTGAAGGCAGTGAACAGGATACAGTTTTATCAGGATAGAAAATAATAGATTAGTTGAAAGAAGTCGTCTTTGGTCATGGCACCATAAATGAACTTACATATTTACAAAATATTATCATTTCTATCAAGAATGCAGACAAATTAAAGCAGTGGTAATTAGTAGTCGGAAAACAGGCAGGAAGGACATGGTTACAGATGGAATAACTCGCTGATGTTATTTGTAAATATAACCAAAAAGACCAAACCAAAATGAAGAACAAAGATGTGTGTGGGTGGACAAACAGTGATTGGTCATTGGGACCAGCGGTGATTAGTTACTGGCTGTTGGGAACAATGGTGATTAGCGATTGGTCATTAGGAACAGTGGTGGTTAGTAATTGGATGTTGAGAACAGTGGTGATCAGTGATTGGTTGTTGGGAACATAGTCTGATGCAGGTGCAACTCAGTCGGACTTTATACGCTGGTTGTGAGTCGACCAAACATTCTCACTTGACTCCTGTAACCAGCAGCTATGATGTGAGCTGGAAAGTGGTATCGAGCGCAGCATGTTTGGTAACGTCTACTCTGTCACTAAGCTTTTTAAAAAAATACATTTGCTAAAGGAGTCTAAAAAGTCATTGGATCTTGTGACAGTCACTAAATTGGCAGCACTGGTCTGAGGTTGTGTACTTGTGTATGACATGCATCTGTATTAATAAAAAAAAAACTGTTGGAAAGTGTTCAAAAGCCAAAGGTAACCACCTAGCATTGGTGGCTCACATTAAACTTTAGAAGTTCACATTAAAGCTGGTGTTTAGGTATAGTAAATCTTCAAAATACTTATTAGCCTTATTATAATAATTAGATTATAAAAGCTTTGGCTACCATCTTGTAGTGGTTTGTCAGTAAAACATTTTTTTTGGTTCTCAGATTGGACAGGCCTGGACGAAGATGAGGACGCTCACGTGTGGGAAGATAACTGGGACGACGATAACGTAGAAGATGACTTCTCCAATCAGCTGAGGTACGCTGTTGTCTTCTAGCAGGCACTGATGCATATACTGGCTGACCGTGAGCAATCTGAATGTGGCTGTATTACAACCTGTAAACTGATAAACGTCAGCTATATGTCATTGCAATAGTCAGAGGCCATTCTTAGCCTATACAAAAATTATCCAATGTTCTTAAACAGTCTAGGTTATGTGAAAAATAAAAACAACTGTGCGGATCTTTAATAGAGAGCATGGGGGCGGCTGAACTGAGCGGACAGAGCCGCATTCACGTTTACTTTATTACTGCTTTGACAGTTTGTGTTAAAGTAAGTAGTAAATGGTTAAACTGTCCCCCTTGACCATATAGTTGTTTGGTTAAATTTTTCTTTGTTGATATGGAAACAGAGTTTCACCCTTTTGTTTAAGGTGAAAAAAGGAAACTTGTATGTGGCAGTGGTTTGCAGTAGGTTTAGAACAATTTTTCCACCAGACTTAAATTCGTTTATGTCTAATGTGCATGTGAATCAGAAGCAGAGGTATCTTTTGTGGGTTTATGTGTGTTTCTTTGTAGATTTATTCCGTTGTATGCTGCAATTTAATTTCATTTTCCGTATGAATTCTTTTGGCAGAGCTGAACTTGAGAAGCATGGATACAAGATGGAGACGTCGTAACATTGACCATCATGTAACATGCTGATGACTGGATAATCACAGCTGAACATTGTCATTGTACAAATGTGATTTTTCTTCTTTCCTCTGTAAGAAGAGAGTTAGTTTTTTTTTTTTTTTTATTTTGTGCTCACAAGAAACTGTTTGTATGTGGTAATAGTTGGTATATTAAAGCTTTTCTCTTCCTATCTGGTTTTAGTTTAATTCTTGTGATATATTTCTGATGTATTCTTACAGGTTCGTTATAGCCACTTGGAATTAAATCTATTTTTAAATGCCTTTGAAATTTTTTTAAACGCTTTTCAGGAAAAACCTTCATATGGACAGGGAAAAAAGACAGTTAAAGACTACTTGGAGCAGTTGTGAGATTCTTGTGCTCTTGGAAAGCAGCTTCAAATTCTGCTTCAAATTCAGTAGTATTCGAAATGCAGTACTAGCCGTATCCAGCTGTCTCTTACACACATTAGCAGTACAATGTTTTATTGTGTCTGCGATTGATTTGACTACAGTACACAAAACTCAGTAGCTAAAACTCAAATCTGTATGTCTTATACTTGCTAATAAAGGATTCATTACACACTAATGGTGGAGATTAAGACTCCAGAAGAGGCTGAAAAGCTTGTCAGGATGAAACAATACAACAGAGAGTGGAGTGCAGCTGAAAGTGTTTTCTCAGGTTAAATGACTGCAATTGAGTGGGATGTGGAGCTTAAGCATAGGTGCCAACATCTAAGCTTTAGCTGTAGCATCTACTATTTTTACAATATGGGAGACACCTGAAAGCAGTCTGACCAAACACAAGTAAAATTCACTTGGCAGAAAAGCCAGTTAACTGAAGAGGAAAGAACACAGGACATGAAAGTCTCGCCTTTACTTGTGGTAGTGGTTATTTTCGCATTCTTTTAGCATCCTTTCTGTGAGCTAATAGAAAACAAAAAGGAGGTTCTCTCTCTCGTCAATTAAAAAACTGGAAGGACCACTCATTATTAAGTAAAGGTCACACCAGACTTTCACCTCGCTGCTTTCTTACTGCAACTTGGCACACATCTAGGGAAAGAAAACAGTGATGTAATTTGCTAACATTGCCTCTACATCCTCTCCAAATTCACACCCTCTTAGTAACATACTGTTGATATTTGCAACTCGACAGTATCACAGGGTTGGTTAATCTTCAGTAAAAGTGTAACGACCACTCTTTATACTTCACCGATGCTCATATCTCCAAATATCTCCAAATAGGCCAGTTGACCAGCAGTAAGTATCACTACAGTTGTTGACAGTTTATTAGTCCTCTCTGAATGTGGACCTGACTGTAGACTGTATTGTACATTAGTTTTGTCACATTTGTATGAAGTAAGCAGTACACTCAGCTGTAAATCCAAACATTTCATTCAGGTTGCAGTTAAATATCAATGCACCCAATATGTGTGTTTTTTTTTTTTCTTCTTCAATTTATTCTGTTAGCATGGTGTCGATCCATCCACCAACATACGCTAGGGTGTTTGTGGTAAAATTCATTTTTCTCTCTCCACCTGCTAGGATTTTCTTGTTGGCAATGTTGGCACCTCTGAGGTTGCTCAAATAAAAAAATACTGTTATACTGAAATATGCAAAATCTGTTAGTTTAGTCACCACACTTATCCAGTGTTAAGCTTATAGATACTTAACAGGCTGAGATTGTGTACAAATCCTGTATGTGTTATTCAGTGATATAAACCCACAGAGGCAGAGAAAGCGAGCTGAGGAGCAGCTCCACTGCTGTTCACAGCACTTCCCGCTGAGCCTGTGGCGTTTGGCAGGCAGATTATCCAGTGCAGTGTGTGTCAGAGGCAGGGGGGTGGCCACAGCGTGTCCTGCCTGGGCCTGCCCACCTTCGCCATCGGGCTCTGCTCTTCCGCTTTGCTCAGCAGGGGCTCCCACACACACACAAGCCGAGGCCAATTTGCCTAGCCGCACTCCCCTAGCAAAATGATTTCTTTGGATTTGTGGCTCTCAGTCTCAGCGCCATAATGAGCTGAAACTGACGCCAGTAAGACATCTTTTACCACAGGAAAGAATTCTCCTGTTCTGCTCTGCCTCTGCGTGCCCTCTTTCTGTTTTACCTTTTTTTCTTGTTTGAACCTTTGTCCATTAAAAGTACTTCTGAAACATGCGTATGAGGGTTTTTTGGGTTTCGTCTCAATCTTTTTTTGTTGGACAGACTCTTTATTTTTCCAACAGGTTCCATTCTTCATTTTCAATATAGCGATGGTTTATTGGGTGATTTATATTACCATTCAAATATAATATGGTTTAAACATGAGCACTACTTCTACAAACGTGCCTAATTTGATAGTTGAGACACTGAGCCTTTGAATTAAATGAACTGGTATTAAATCAATAATACCTGCACTTTTTGTAATTTTAACAGGGGAATACAGAGGAGCAGGAGCATATGCACACGCACAGCCAGACTTACTCATAACATGCAAATCCACCGATACCCTTGAAAATGAGTGCTGTGTGCTGGATGATTATTTTAATTGTTGGAAAGTTGGCGAGGTGTGAAAATCACTAAGTGAGAGGAATAGCGAAGAATCCAAGACCATTTTGTTTGTGCCAGAGGCGTAAGATTGGCTTTGTGTTTGACTGAAGGTTGTCTTTTGTGGCATCCACAAAAAAAAAAAAAAAAAAAATCTGTATCATGGGGCATGACAGTAACCTTAGGTTTGGGTCTATAGAGTTTCTTTTGTTCTACTAACTGTTTCCACTATAGTGTTTCTTTTGTTCTTCTAATAGCCTGTCTACATAAATCAATGGTGAAATTTTCACGTTGTGTAGACAAAACTGTCAAGTATTCATATATTTTTTTAAACAAAGACATTGTGTTGTTAATTACCTTGATTAATAAGAAATGCTTGCAAATGTTCTTTATTTACATAATCCAAAAAAATGAAATGTTGATCATGATCATCTACTGATGATTCATTCCAGTCCCACAGGTATTTTTCATATTCTCCATTATTTGTTTATTTTGTTGTTTATTTTGTGGTATTTTTCTCTGCCGTGAGAGTGAGTGAGAGTGACTGCGGTTCTGTGCTGCACACGACCTCAGTGAGCTTCCCTTCCATGAGCCAAGAAAAGACAGGGGGCTGTCGAGCTGGGAGCTTGCAGCTGCTGCAATAATAGGCCTAATTGCACATTTTCTTTTGTGGGGCTCAAATTAGTGGCAGAGCACAGCTACAATGCCCAAACTGCGAGTAAAAAAAAAATAAAAAAAGGGGGAGACAGAGAGAGAGAGAGAGAGGCTCATGGGGGCAAACTGCTCACCAGTGCGGTCCATCACCACCACCCACAGCTCCCTGTCCACACCTGCACTCGCCCTCGCCAAAGTAAACACAGATAATAAGGTGTAATTACTTTAAAAATAATAATGAGAGCCCTCCATGTGACAATGGCCAGCCTGTTTATTGAGGGATGAAAATAACTTGTGAAGACACAGATGAGGGTTCCCCCATCAGGAGACCCTGAAAGGCTGTGCCATGTGTTAACCTTGTCTCTCAGCCTGTTCTCTGTTGCTCAGTACGGAGTGTATGAGTCAGGCAGAATCCCTCACTCTGTCTTTTAGCGCATCCCCTGTAACATCCATCGGAGCAAAGTGCTCTGTTACAGCATTTTGGATCATTACCACTAAATGACTGTTGGATATTTGCTGCTATTTTGCTGTATTTCTTTTTTAGACATACTGGTAACATTTAGTATAACACACTGGTAATACTGGTAAGCACAAAGGTCATATTCATAATGACCTAAGAACACATTCATGCCATGTGTTCGTAACGCTTTATACCATTAAATGACTGTTGAATTTCTACTTCTATTTTACTGTCTATCTACTTCTATTTATTGCTAACACTGTCTATAAAAGTGATATAAGTCATATTCATAATGAACTATGAACACATCCATATCATGTTATAACATTCATAAGCCATTACATACATACACCACTTCTGAATGAACTTATCAGTGGGTCTATGAGTGCATTTAATGCTCCAGGCAACCAGGCTTAATTTCTTTAGTACTGGTGATATAATGCATTATAAACACTGCTTATAATGCATTCTGTTAACAATTTAGAAATGTATTATAAACATTGCTATTGACTGTAATGCCTTTCCGTAAATAATCAGAACAATGTGCATCATGCCTTATGAATGCATTATAACATGTTATGAATGGATAAAAACCTAGCTTTGTAATGGCATTAGCAGTTGGAGTCACAAAACCAGGTCGTTGATTTGACATTATTTTTTATTAAGGGTATTTTTCTGGTCTGTGCATTAGCAAAGTTCTCTGCTGTGGCATTGGGGAAATATATTAGTAACACTTTCTATGAAGGCTATATGTATTATGTCCTATGAATACATCAATAAAATGTTATAATGCATTCATAAATATTCCTCAACCTCAAATGTGCACTGGACTGTTTTTTTTATTCCTTCTTGCACAGTTAGTAATTTTGTTTGTACCTTTCTGTAATGAATTTAGGAGGTGGTTCTAGTTCCCATATATAAACAATAATATAGTAGCCTAATAAACCTTTTTAACAAGTTTTGGTAATAAAAAGAATAGTGTGTCTGTACAGCACATATTCCATTCTGAATAATGTATTTATATTTGGTTACGTCTATAGAATGGAGCAAAACCTGTGCTGCTTTTGACCAACACGTTTTGAAGAAATAGGCCTATTTCACATATCAGTGGAACTTCTCGACCTGGGAGAGCTTACCAGTTTATCCCGATGGCGCTGACTAAAGCTATTTAGAGGGAAATATAGGCTGATACAGAAAAATATAACATGTAATTTTTTTTTTTACATATCCTATTAACTGGACATTGCTTTTTGGAAAATACTCTTTAGAGTATTACTGAATTTAGGGGTTTGTAGTCCTTCAACAGCAAACAATCCACAGGCTGTCTATTATGATATTATTGTTATGATTAAGCGATTACTACCTGATCAATCTTACAACAAAGATCAGACCAAACCTTTGTCCTGTACTTTATGCCCACCTATTTAACAGTGTTTAATAGCAGTAAACGTTACTGCAAAATACCCAGGCCTGCTAATTAGCCACAGAAATGAAACAGTGACATTATATCAGCATGTGCTGAGATGGCTGATGGTTGCTATTACAATACAGAATGTTTAAATTATAACTACAGCGAATGCTGTTAAATTGTGGAATATCACCTAGCTGTTTCTGTATAATTAGATGCTATAAACCCACAGGTTCAGTTCTCTTGAACTTATTCTATTATATGCAATCATTATACTAAGAATGGTCCTTGGACAGATTTTGAATAGTTTTTTTTTTTATTTAATGGGACATGCAACAAGCTCCAACTGTGTCTTCATCCACCATCCTCAAGTAGCAAGAACTGTGATACCCAGTAATTAGAGTTTGCAGGTTTTTTTTTACTCCATTCTCCCCTCTCCCCTAATAATATTTTAAGCATCCATATTGAGCCTTTTCACTGCATGTAATAGCTCTGGACAGTCAGGAAAGGAAAAATTAACAGAACAATTTAAGCAGATCAAGGCTTGGTGGGGCAATTAAGCACTATTGATGTTATCCTCGCCAGTGAATTACCAGTGCGCTGATAATTGTAATTAATTAATCAACTCGCTCGTTCATGCGCTCCCATTAACACAAGAACTGTAAGGTAGACTGTGCCTTGACCTTTCAGGTGTGACACACTCCTTTTCTGTTTTACTGAACAATTCATATTAGTGTTATCTGCAGCTCTTTTTTTTTTAACAGATATGTTCATGGCACCCACATGAACATTTTTTTACCGACACTACTTAATTAGCAGAATTATGGGCTAAAAGGCTAAAACGTCCATAAAATATGGTTTGCCTGTATGTCCTGTTAAAATGACCCATTTTTTCATTTTTGTAACAAATATAGTTATGCTTATATTACAATGATTACGGTGAGGTTACATACAAAGTTTTCAGAAATTGTAGAAATTGTTATTTACACAACAAAAGTCCTACCTAAAGATATGAAGTTTAAATGTTAAATGTTAAAAATGAGGTCAGTGTTTGTACCATTGAATTTGTACATATGAGATCATGAGATCAGATTTTAAGAAACATCTGTCATCAGGATAAGCTTATAGTTTCATGCATATTTTTAAACTGATAATAGTTGAAATGAACATGAGATATAATTGCTATTTTTAGATAAAATTTACCCATAAGTAAACCATAAAAGGTAAAAAAAAAAAAAAAAATCTATAACAGTATGTGAAATGTACAGCTGCTGTTGTGGTGAAGCTTTCTGTAAGGAGACGTGTATGTAACACTTATGAAAGGAGTCTCGGGTGTCAGGACTTTGTAGTGATTAATTTGTTTTCTGACACAGAATCGTTCCCAAAAGATATTCAATGTCACATATGTAACTATGGGAATAAAAGTCACATTTATACAATATATGCCAATATCATATAGTGGAACTCCACATATATCCACACATCAGAGTTCCCTTTCAATGCTGCTGTATAATCAAAAGCGATGGTCTTATTAGCTCAATTGTTCATCCAGTGCTAAGTAGTGAACAAAACATGATAATTAAACTAAAAACAGTCTCCTGCATTCAGACAGTGTGCATGTTTGAGACTTAGTAAACAAAATGTGGATCCCAACTGGAGATCAGGGAGATCCTCTTGAACAATGTGGCATTGGGCTTTGAGATCCTGGGAGGCCTGGCGGAGACACAGAGAATGTTACAAGCTCAACGAGGAAACAATTAATCATCTGTGAGTGGCTGTCTGCTAACAAGACAACAACAACGTTCCAAATCTCTCCCTGAGGCCAGATTCAAATCCAGAAAACTGCTCAGGCACACGGCCCCTCACACACACAGACACCCAGACAGAAACACATGAGCATATGCACGCACGCATACAAGCACGCATGCACACACACACCCACACACACACACACACACACACACACACACACACACACACACACACACACACACACATGCAGGTGCTTAACAGTGGGTGAGACTGTGATCAAGTGTATCATGATAGATTCTTTGAAGTGGTACTGTTTTTTTGGCTTATTGTTATGCACATTGTCTCATCATTGTACTTGAAACTTTTCAAATAAAATAAACAATCTCTTCATGCTGCATTTTCTCGCTCCCAGTGCCAACATGGGAAAACTGAAATGTCACATTAATCAAGTTAATTCAGAAAGAAGAGCATGCGTAGTTTAGAAAGTGAATTGTGGATTGATGAGGTGTTTCTTTCTGTCTTTAGAAACCCTTCATCTTCAATTTAGCCATGTGTCCTGTGAGTGACGAACTCCCCTGAAATGAGTCAACACAGGCAACGCCTACTGAACTACGATGGAAGACGTCAATTTTCATACGGCTGGTTTTGGGGGTGTGGAATTAAAGAAATACATAAGCAAACAAAGAACTGGTGTGTGTTTCAAGATGGGGTGTCTGGTCAGCATCACCCTGGCCGTCAAAATGAGGAGTGACACAGGTTACTGCAGGGCTTCCTGCTGAGGAACACTGTTTCTGCTAGGAGGCAGAAATAGAGCTTTGAATCATTGCTTGCTTGGCAACTCACATATTCTTTGACTAAGAGAAGCATATGGCTTTTCACTCTTGCCTTCACCGTATATGGCTCAGATTTCATGAAAGCATCACTATGATTCTAAATAGTTTTTATTATTATTATTATATATCAAACCACATAATATGGTAGACATATAATTTTATAAGCTGTATGTGTGATCCATGATTGTGGTGTTTTTAAATTTAGACTTAATTTTTTAAAATGATTTTTCAACATCAAATCTATGAAAACATGCATTTAAAAATGTTACTCCATCTCAGAAAAATATCCATTTTTTTTTTACAAGGTTTCTTTGCTGACAATAGCTGCATTTAAATACACTTAAATGAGGAACGGGACTGAGTTTTTAGCACAGAATTAGCAAATACACACACTTTAGTTAACTAGCATCCATGCTAATGTCATGAGGACATAAAGTACATTTTAATGATTTACTTAAAATTATTATTATTATTATAATAATTATTATTATTTTAAAATAATATACTTTCACTATAATTTGGGTAACATGGTTGTACATTAAAAATGACCTCTTCAGTCAATTGAAAATAAAGAAAAAAGAATCAGAGAACTTACTAATTTTGTTCCCGTGATCTTATGCAGCTTCCTGTTGTGACTTGTGACTTGTGGTATATTCCAAATATTTCATGGGGTGAATGTGTTCAAGTAACAGGATTGTGTGAATGTTGTGGGACACTGAAATATACATTTATGACTCATGCAAAAGGATATTTTATGCCTCAAGTGTTAAATGGATTCACATATTAATGCAAAAATAAGTATTTTAATGACTATATTTCATGGTAAAATGTAGGTATAGTGGGCTGGTATGGGTTAAAAAAATGCTGTTTTTTAAATGCTGTAGAGGTTTTATTTTTATTTGTGACACAAATGTCATCCCTATCTTGGAATCACCCAAATATGTTCCATAATAACCAAGATAAATCAGAGAGTAATATAATCAGAGAATATAGTTAGTTAAGAGTTTATAATCTATTGCTTCCTCCCTATATCTGCATGCTGGTATGTCTGATGATGGCCCAGAACCATCTAACTAACGTCACGGCGACAAGCAGCATGCCTCCTTGGTGATGCTTGTTTTCTGTTTTGGAAACTTGAGGAGTGAATGCATTTGTTATCTCAAAGGAAAAAAAAAAAAACCCAACCCTAATGTAGCAATCAATGGGTTAAATGAGAATATTCTACTGAATACAAATAGAAATTAAATATCTAAATACAAAATCAAAGCCATAAAACTGCAAAGATAATCAAAATTGGGCTTAACCTGATGCCAACCTTTAATTTTAATTAACAGTTTAATTTTCAACACTTGCTTTACTACAGAGAACCACAAAATTCACAGAACTACATAAGCATACAACTGATATGTATATATAGAAATAGTAGTTTCATTTCCTCACTGGTTTTCGTAATGTTTTTTGTTCCAGTTCTATTTCGTGATAAAATCATCTCTCAGTCAACGTCAGGATTCATTAATAGGAGAGTTGCTTTTGCAGACAAACATTAACAAATAATTTGTCCACTGTGGTCCTTCACATTTCACTAAGACAACAAACGGAAACTGTAATTCACCCATGAGTTTATCTATCTATGTTACAGATCTGTTAAACATGGCGGTATGGTTTCTGGAAGAGGAAAAGGAAAAGACTTAAAGATTTTCTTGTGTCCTCATTTTGTTCAAAGAAGACTGACTGCCTTCATTTCCCACAATGTTCCTGAGCGGCCCCTGTGATCAACAATTATGAGAATGAGTAGGAATTTGAGGGGCAAGCGTGCAGTACACAGGGGAGCAGAATAGCCAAGAGCCTTTCTTGCTCTCTGGTCAGCTCTCCATGTCTGCGGGCGGCATCTGGGTCCATTTAGCGGCCTTGTTCTGCCTCGTCTCGGATTGCGGATTTCAGTGTGCGTCCTTGTTTTTTTGAAGAATGCTAAAGCTGGCTGGTCTGGACCTTCTCAATCTGCCCCAGTGCATCCGCCCGTCCCTCCAGAGGAGCAATTTTAGCCCATCCCCAGATGCCCCTCAGCATGTTTAGTGTAGCTCCTCATTTGAAATGAAAGATGCTGAACAGATTCATTCAGAAGCCGGTCTCCTTAAGCCTTTTTGAGTAGAGAGGAGTGGGTGGGCGTCGGCAGGCAAGCAAGGGCTGCTACAAGTGTGTATGTGTGAGCGTATGTACTTGTGTGTGAGTGTGTGCATACGGGCAGACGGTGCAACTATGCAGTGAATAGCATCAGTGTGGCGAAGCAGTCATGACACTAGGCAGTGCTCCTCATCACGCTACCGCTGTGGCTTTGAAAGGGCTCAGTCAATCTGCTCCGAGGTCAGGTTTTAGCAAATGATCTATCTAAGCTGAACGACTGCTCACTAGATTTATTCATATTTAATCATTGACTACTGTCAAAGCTGTTTATCGCAGCCCGCACTGAAGGAAAACCAGAGCAAGTCTGACTTGTTAAGTAACTTGGCAGGATGTTATTCAAGCACCGATTTATTTTCATGTAAACAAAAAGACTGTCAAGACTTTTTATACTCATTCAGTTCATGTCAGTGCCACATCCATCCACGACATACATTTGTATCTTTTTTTTTTTTTTAATTCTGTTTGACATCTTTTTGTTTGGATGCACATAAAAGAATCAGTATGAAAGGCTGTGTTCTAATTTAGCATCTATAATCCTAATGTACCACTTTGCTATATTAAATGCTTTTCACTAAATGCTTTCAATATCTGGATAGACTTTGACCAGAACAACATAAATCTTAAAAAAGCTGTCATAATTATGATAGTGGAAAAAATATATATTTGTCAGTACATCATTAATACATTGTGGTGAAATGATTGAAAAACAACAAGTTTTAAGTAGTCCTTATATCCCTATGCCTGTGACAGATCATGATTAGACATATTGCTAAGGCTACATAAATGTCTTGAACAATGCTATATTCTAACAGTATCTTGCTGATTGCAGATTAAATGCACTATTAGACATTAAAAAGTTTATTATTTTAAATGTATTATTATATTATGTATTAATAATGGTCAGAATGCTGTGACCAACCTAGTTTATAAACGTGGACCATGTCTATGTAAAGTAATACTATATAAATAATTTAAAGTAACCTGTAAAACCCTTTGACTGCCAACAACAAAAATTAGGCCTTGATCCGGATTAAATCAAAGTTTATTTATGATTCCAATTGCAAACTTTAAACCTTAAAATGATCAGGACTGCATTTTAGCCATCATGTAATCCTGGTTTGAGATTTACAGTAAAATTTAAATCTGTTGCTCCATTATGTTAAACTCAGATTAAAATTTTAGTATGTTAGGTTGATTGGTGGAAAATGAAAGGGCTCCAGATACCAGAGCCCTACTGTTTTCTCGATTCTGATTGGTCAGAAAGTATTGATTAATTTTGTGTAACAGCAGCTCTGACAGTAGTGCCAGCTGTAATTCAAATCGCAAGCAAAAGCACTCATTCTAATACAGTATCATTTCTACAGCAGTAACAACTCATTCACAGGGACTTGTATGGCTGACACTTCACATAAATGGATTAAAAACACATGTATGGTAAAGTTTTCTGAGAGGAGAGGTTTATTTAGCATTTACGGAAGGAGTCTCCAGTGTCAGCACTTTGTACCAGTCAGAGGTAAAGCTATAACACAGGGCACAAGAAGTCTTCAATACAGAGCAAAGACCAGTAAGCAAAAGACTGCTATAATGTGATAACAGGAACTAACTTGTTTCACAGACACTTACATAACAACAAGAACAACAATAATAATAATAATAATAATAATAATAATAATAATAATAATAATAATAATAATAATAATAATAATTCTTATGTGGCCATTATTTAAAGAAAAGGACACAAAGAATTTGCAAAAGACTGCAAAGTTAAATCATGTCAGTCCTTTTCATCAACAGACCACATGTAAACCAATGATTAAATTGTCAACATGTCAAACAGACACAACTTTTCTGAACCACATCCCTGTGTGTCTGCTACTTTAACTAGAGGGTATTTAACCCCAGAGACCTCAGCAGTCCCTATTCACTGACTATTAATAGACTGGCTAAAATCAACAAAGTGGTCCAATCACTTGTTTTCAAGTGGCTCTATTTTTAAAGCGAATTTAAGCAACTAAAAATAGAGACACGTCCTCCTTAAAAGATGCCTGTGTTCCTTTGGGAGGAAGGGATGACCCCAGGCAAAGACGTGGCAGAGGTCACAAGGTCTATCAATATTACCCTGACACTCAGGAGAGCTGGACCTGAAATTTGACAGCCAAATTCAAACAGCCAGTTTTCCCCTATTACTCTGATTACGAATAATTCAGATTGCCTTTTGTTGTTCTTAGTAAACAAACAATCATTTCTTTGTGCTTACTGAATATTCATTCTTGAAAAGGACATACATACGTAGTTGTGTGGCATTTCCATGCGAATGGCACGTTAAATGCCACAAACAATAACTGGTGCCCAAGGAAACACTTGAAAATGTCACATTGTTGTTGGAGTTATCAAATCAAAATACAAATTATAAAATGCCTTTAATGTGGGTTTAAGGAATTCATTAGTTCGTAAACATTATTTCAAGGCATATTAGACAATAATGGATCAAGTGGGTGCCATCAATATTTTGGAGCCAAGAAAACATTTTTTTTTTTGAGGCAGAGGAAGCCTGCTGTGAAAAACACTGTGGTTCATGCTGCTGCTCTAGAAGCCGATGAAGCCAGCAGTGAAAAGCCATGAATTATTTTGAGCGCAAAAAAAACATTTTCTTTGAAGATGATCTACCATTAGAGACCTTTTTGCTCCTGTCAAAATTGGTCTTATGCTGTGGAGAATGTTAACCTTTGCTTTCGCCATCATGGAATTCCTTTTTTCCACCACAATGCAAATGGCAGTGAGGAAAGAATGAAATGAGGTGGAGGAATCTTTTAGAACAAAGGAAGTGGAAGCGAAAAAGTGGACTATGAAATTCAAACATTAGACAAAACTCTTTGGGTTACTACATATTACTGCTTTGGAATGGCATAATATATATCTTGTAAACAAAAGAAAACACATCTATTGTTCTGTCTTTGAGCTTTTCTAGTGAATAGACTATATTTTAGCACAAAGAAATGTAATAGGAATATAGCTTGTTGAAAATTCTAGCTCCATCACTCAGCATCTATGCAAAGACTTCAAGATTTTATTCAACTTGTTGTTTTATAGCACTTGTCCACCACAAAGTATAGCATGGCACGGTAACAAATCCATGATCTTTGTTATTTTCATTGCCAAGTGAGCCATATGTAGCAACCCAGAAGTGTAAGACAGTTCCAAATACTTATTTGTGTCAAATAACATTGTTTTGCACAGTAATTGCACTATAATGATGTTCACAAAAGGTCAATGAAGCCATCATTATAAATGTCAACTGAACACGTTCCTTAGTTTGTTTACTCACATTTTATCAGCTACCAGTTGCTATGGTGAGAAATGGTGTTAACCAGTCAGGATCATGCAATTTTCCTGTTTCTGGTTGAAAGCTACTAGGCAGCTAGCTACACTCGGAGTGTAGAGATACTGACGTGACTGTTGATGAAGTACTGGACGTTTACTGCAGGAGAAGAAAAAGTAGTGTAGATCTGCTTTTATAATGCTATTTTCCTCTATGACTAGCATGGTATTTTAATCCTTTTCGATGGAACTGACATAAAGGTATTTTAATGCAATGTTATTAATATGGCAAGATTGGTTGATGGTCAATTTGCCTTAAATGGTTAAATAATGAATTTGTGCCATCACTGCTGCTACTACTGTCTGGCATCCACCCAAAATGCATGAGCATGTCACACTTCTCAAATTAACAGCACAGATAATGCAATGATTTTATTTAAGATAAAATGAATTCCCACTCCAATGGTAGTACCAGTGCTGATTTTTTTAAAAAAATTCCTGTACCAGTTCTTGCTGACCATGGCAGAATGCTATTTTCCTGTCAGTGATGTTGGGTGGCTTCTGATGAGGACTACAAACAACATCATTTATTCAAAAGCTGAAATGCAGCCTGATGTTTCCATAGCACCAAGCATGCATGATTTTAGAAACAGGTTTGGTTTATTCAGTAGAAATTTCTAAATAGACATGATTGTGTATTTGTACTTCTTTATATTAGTTAATCAGCCAAAAGTACAAAATTGCTCCCATGACACATCTTTTCTGATATTTGACTCACAAGAGTAAATGCTATTTTAATTAATGCACAAAAGATTTGAATCATGAGTGCTGTTTTCTCAGTATAATTTACTTTATTTTATAACACGGCATTATAAACAGAACTTTTGTTGCCTGATGGTTTCAGGATAATGCAGCAGTTTCTTCCTTTTTTTAAGCCTTATACCAGAATAAAGGGTCAGAAATCTTAATGCACAACACTGCACTCAGGTGCAGCTCCATTCAGCCGACCGATTCCGCCCCTTTTACATTAATATGTATGTTTTTAATGATACGTAATGATGGCTACTGAAATGTTGGGGTAAGTCAAAAAAGACTGGAGTTGCCACGGCAACCACCTGGGCTGTGGTGTGCAGGGTGCACGTGGTCATGCTGCACACATTATTGAGGCTGCTTTAAACACAGAGAGGCACATGTGCTCTGTAATTGCCTGTGCCATTCAGCTGCTGTGCTTCATGTGACTCTGGTCCTGGATGAATATGGCTGCACTGCAGCTATTAAGGGATAACTATTAGAGAATTGTGGCTCCAGCTCCTTATCTGAACCTCATTTGGTTGCTTGTAGGGGTTCGAATAATAATGGGAAGATTGTTAGATTAAGTCAAACAAGAAAAGAAAAAAATATTTCATGTTTACGGGGAGCATGATGATAAAAGCTAGCATTTTGCATTGTATCGTACAATTAGTGTTATTGCATGTTGTGTTTGTAGCAGGCAGTTAACACAAAAAGAGTATAATGGCCGTGTAACTGTTGGATACATACCACAGATAAAGATTATAATAATTTCATACTGACATGCATGCAATTATCAGGATTTTAGAATGCTACATGTGGAAAAAACATTAGAGACATAAAAATGTTGTCAGTGCAAACATTACCGTTAACTATTTATATCATGTTTATTTATACGTAGATCAGCTGCCTCTGACAACAAGGCCTTCAGGCTTATGCGTTAATTTACCAGTAGAGCTTTTGAATAATAGATAATAGATAGATAGAATAGAATAATTGATATAAATACATAAATGAACAAAGAAAGAAAGAAGAAAATAGGCAAATGAATAACCAAATATCTGAATTATTATTATTATTATTTTTATTATTGCTATTTAAGGGACTAGTCTGGCCAAGATTTACACTCAAAATATCTGGTGACACTGATTTGTTAAAAATAACATATAACATAACATAATAACAAATAACTGTAACTCGTGCAAAACTAAAGAATCAAATGTTTAACTTGTCTCGGCTGATCCACAATATCTGGGGTAAGGAGATAGTGATAAAAAAAAAATTGGGCAAGTTGAATTTTTTCCTATTCCTTTAAAAATATATACACAAACAAACAATTTAATTTTATCTATGCGATAGATCTAATATTAAATATTTAGTTATTACTCCTTATGTTTTCATGCTAGATGAAGAAATAGGCTGACCATTTTTTATAACCATTTACACCATCAGCCCTGTCAACCGCAGCTCTAATCTTAATCTTTCTTTCCTGTCGTCTGAATTGAGTCAGGTGAATTGTTACATATTTGCTAGTTAGTATTGCAGTGTATATTTTAATGCAATATCTCTCTACAGGTTGATCTCTGCAGGATTTTGAGAATGTAGACGCTGTACCCATTGACACTATTCGTATCTGTTTAGTGCTATCTGTATCTGTATCTGTATTTATCTAGAGATGTACACAAAACTTTTAAAGCTCGTAGTTCAGAAGACTACCCCAAATTGATGAGTAGGAAGTTCAGGTTGAGGGGGTGTTTTCTTTTAATGGTTGGAGCTCGGGAAGAAGGTTGGGACCTTGAGTCAAACCCAGCATATACAGTAAAGTGAAGTGACTTGTGGCCAAGTATGGTGACCCATACCCGGAACTTGTGCTCTGCATTTAACCCATCCATGTGCACACACACACTGTGAACACACACCCGGAGCAGTGGGCAGCCTTTTTTTGCTGTGGCGCCCGGGGAGCAGTTGGGAGTTCGGTGCCTTGCTCAAGGGTCTCACCGCAGTCGTGGTATTGATGGTGGAAGAGAGCGCTGGTCATTCACTCCCCCCACCTACAATCCCTGCCGGACCTGAGACTCAAACCCACAACCTTCAGGTTACAAGTCCGATTCTCTGACCATTAGGCCACAACATTAATGAATGTTATCTTTCTTTTGTGCGCTTCATACTGCATGTGACTGCTACTTCGCTCCTGCATGAAAGTAAAAACCTCCCACTCAAGAGACTTTTTTCTCAAGTCCCTTTAGTCTCAACCAGATTTCTGTCAAGCTGAAGAGAAACTGAATAGTGTGCCTTCTATTTGAATCTGTATTAAACTATGTTCAGAATACATTATCTGCTCAGTCCAAATAATGCTATTGGTTGCAGCTCTAGTAGAAGTATAACTATGTTAACAGTAAAGTGGTTTCGATCATCTGATTCAGATGATAAATATATAGCATCTTACTGTTTGCTGGACACAAGCAGTTTGCTGCATTTTCCGCCACTTCCTGGGTGTAGAGACATCAGTGCATCAGGGACTGAATTACTTCCCCTTCATTCGCTATGAGTTTGAGAGGCATCGCATGGGTGTTTTGAAATCAGTCAATCCAGACATGACGACATCCCTGCTGATTAGGAGATCAGACCTCCCTCTCCATTTTTGATGAAAAATCCTTGAAGTGTGAAACTCCATAGTCTCATGGGGGTTAAAACTTTGTAAAGATGGCATGCTGGGAAAATAGTAGGCCGTTCCCATGTTCATTCAGCCTGGACTGAGTTGTGCACTCAGAGAAAACTAAAGCAGCCAGTGTCTTTTCTACAGGGTTGTCAGTGACAATGACAGGCCCAGGGCTTACTGAAGGTGCTTTCTCCTCACCTATCATGGATAAAGACAGTTACCCTAAGCTATGACAATAATAAATCTGTAAATAGTGTTTTTCTGCTATCTTGTAGTGACAGTGTTTACCAGCACAGGATAAAAGCCTCCTTTTTGTTTAAGAAGCCTCTTGGATGCAGTTTACTCAGCCATACTCATTTCACAGAAGGAAAGTAAATGGACCTTGTTATTATACCTTAGTACTTTAGCTGAGTATAAAATGAATACTTCAATGTATTTGGCTCACACACTAACCCTGCCCCTAAAACCTCAGGAAAACAACACTTCAGGATGTGATGTTATATGGAAATAATCAACTATGAGGTGCTGTGATGCAGTTACCACCCTGAAGTTGATTACCCTTCAACAACAGCATGTCCTGAAGTGATTTAATTCCTCTTACACCTCAGCAATTTACCAACAACTAAAAAAAACTATTAATTAAAGAATGATACACCAATACTTTTTATCAGTTTATCATTACATTTAATGGCGTGGAACATTGGGGAAACAAGTTATCACTTACGTTATAGAATATAGCTATACACAGTCATTCCCTCACCAGTTTCTCTTTTTTTCTCTCTCCTGAAGTTAATAAGACAAAAAAATACAGCTTAGCATGTTATTGAGAAACTGTAATGCACTCCTCTGTCCTGAGAGATTTTCCCTGTGATGGAAAGTGCTTACAACCACGACTCCTTTCATAAATATGTCTCCTTTCATAAAGCTTCACCATATCAGTGATTAGGATTTTTCTTTGTTAAATAAGACATTGTATAAATCTGTTTATACAAGCTTCCACCATACAAGTATCTGTAGATTTTCTGTTACCATAGAAATGATAACATATTAGTACAAGCGCATTAATATAAACTGTGCAGCTGGCACTATTGTCAGACCTGCTGTTGTAGAAAACTAATAAACACCTTCTGACCAATCAACCGCTGTAAAAAAAGACTACAATAGTAGGTTTCTTACGAGAAAAACAGCAGGAAGATGGAATCTGTACATGATCTGATGAAACACTAAGTCATAAATGCTGTTATGCTTATTTAGTAAGTGTAATAGTCAATGTGTTAAAAAAAAAAGGGGGGGGCTAAAAAAATTCACTTTCTGAATTACATAGCACTATCTAACAGTTTCAGGATGTTAGGCCTGCAGAGACAGATGGCTGAATGTGCTGGTCCTGTGCCATGTTAGTTGATGGTTGGAAGATGTTCTGCATTGATTTGATTATTTAGGTTTTGCTGCAGACGCTCTACATGACTTTGGTAGCTCTCTTTTTTTGTGTAGCTGTTTTCTCGTAGGCGGGGCATTGCTAATCAACCATCATAAACCTCATCCTCTGACAGGGCCTTCTCTGTTTGCCCTGAGAGAGACGGTGAAATGTACACGTTCTTACAAAACTCATTACAGATGTATTCTATATTAAATACAGCTGAGCATTATAATGCAGTTTATATAATTTCAGGACCATTACAAGAGTAGCACTACTGTGCAATGCTACAAATTGTCCTAGTTTTTAGGCAAAGTTTAATTAGGTAATTTTTTTTTTTTTTTTTGCGAAAGCATAGAATTTAGCATGTTTTAATCACTGGGCTCAGCAGAGAGGCATTGTGGTCTGCCGCCCACTCTAAAGCAGCATGTTGCTGTTCTCAAACATCAACTTAGTTAATAAAGCAGTTCCTCTTGACTGCGCAATATGCCTGATTTTGCATTCTGGAGGCGTGCAAGTTCTCGGTTTCTTTGGATTTCATCAGTAACGAAATTAATTAGAGTGGCCACGAAAAATGTAATCATTGCTCCCTGGAAATTGAAATAAATTAGAGATGTACGAATTGGGGACTGCTCATTAGCGCTGACCTCGTGTAATTACTGTATCCATTTGTGAAATTCATAACGGAATTGAGGCAACTTTGAACTTAGCTTAAATAAAGCCTAGATTACACAGTCCCCAGGGTTTTCCATGAATGTTCAAATGGACTGTTTGATGAGGGGTATTTGTGTCTGTGTGTGTGTGTGTGCGTGTGTGTGTGTGTGAGCAATTGTGAGAGTGGAAGAGAGAGAGTGATTGTTGGGGTTGAGGTTGGTAGAAATATAATACTCACCATGATGATGCTAAGTTTGAACTAGCCTTGTGATCACGATCAATAGTTAAAGAACAGGGTCCATACAGTATAGGTACAGCTGTGGATGAGCATAAAGTCACCGTATTAAACCAAATGTTTTGATGTTCTGTGTAATCACTTTTTGCTTTGTAATTCCAATTGTTTTAAAAGGGGAGCGCAAGCATTTTGCCATGTACAGTGCCTGAAGTAATGACATTTGACAGTCAGATTGGAGCCACTTCAATCAAGATTGTTATAGATGAATAGCCTGTTATGTCAATTTGTTTTGTCATTCACTTAAGCCCTGCGCCTAGAACTGAGACCGGACTGTGTATTTAGATGTTTTGTACATCATAATTTTAGGCTGATAATTACAGCTGAACAAATCACTCAAGTGTCAAGTGTTCACAATGAAAATATGTGCTACCTTTTTTTGTTTCACTGCGAGAAGCAGTAATCAGTGACGGATACCCACTCATCATATAATAATGCAGTGCTGGGGTGTGCTGGAGCTGCGTCTAGCCTGGAAGGCTGTTTGTGTCCCACTACAAGGCTGATCCCCTTTCAGGAATTTGTGGCCCTTGAATATCTAGATGCCCTGCTCATACTAAGAACTGTTGCTTTAATCATAAAGACTTTCCAGCAGGCCTATCCACAATATGATCATACCGAACATCCTTTCAAAATGCTTAAACCAGTTTTACACTGTGTGATTACAGCAGCCTTTTAAGATTATTACTTGTCACATTGTATGAGATGATCCCAATAAAATCTTGTCTCAATTCTATAACAGACTGTGATCATGTGCTCTCCATGTTTACTGTCATCCTATAGTATCCTCCTATTGGTGGCTTTTAGATGAGCTTCATAGCAGTGGTCAGATTTTAATAAAAAAAATCAGAATTCCAGAATTTTGTCATCGACTACTTTTTGCCGTAATTTCACTAAATTGGCTGTGAATGAGCTTGTGTTGTCAACTCACAACCAAACAATTCTTTTACAATGTGCAGTTTTTGTCAGTGACAGCAAAATCGGGCCATACATTGTAAAGACAGCATACTTGCTGTTTGATTTTATAGTATACAGTTGTAAAAGAGTAATGATTTATGAGCCCACTATCTGGTCTCACCCAGAAGTGGATGGGTTCCTTTCAAGGTTTCTTCTTCATGTCATCTCAGGGAGTTTTTCCGTGCCACTGGCTTGCTCATTAGGGATCTCCAAATTTCTGCAAAGCTGCTTTTGTGACCATGCCTAATGATTAAAGTGCTATACAATTAAAACTGATTTGAACTGAATACTGACAATGGATTGGCCACCTTGTGTGACTGCCTATTTTTTTTTTTTGAAGGTCAGATCTATTTGTAGTATTTATTTTCTTGTCGGAGATGGTGGATACGTCACACTTTATTTTTTATGACAACTCTTCATAATTGTGTGATCGAGCTGTTAGGCAATGTTTTCCGTCAGTGTGTACCAGTAACACTTCACTGATTTGCAGCTTGTGTTAGAACACTCCTGGTATAAAATGTAGTTGGGTTTTATTTGCGATAATTGACATGGATTTCCAAGTTTGACACCCGTTTGACACTCACCGAGTTTGACACAGAGAAGCGGGACAGCGTGATTGGGACGACACCTTCGCCAGTGTTTTTTTGAGATGTCACTGTCACTATTATCGTAAGGCTTTATGGTGCTGTTGTACAAATGCACAGCCAAACGTGAATGGTTCACTTTTCACATTTCCCTAATTGATTTAAACAGCACAGTGTTTTGGCTTCTCTATTTGTGACACTCATCATTTGAAATGCAGAGCACATGCTATTTATGCCCAAAGATAAAGTAACTTTTGTTATAATTGTTGTAGTCAGTAGGGAGTATGATCATTTCGCTTGATAATATTATGCACATATGTAAATGGATCAATTAGGTATTTAGACGTGACAGTTCGGTATCATAATTAAAAGGTCTGATGTTCCTTTTTGACTGTAATGTGCTAGGTTGGCTTGGGGGAGGGAGAAATACAAAAGCACAAAACTACATTTTATTTCTTATATGCACCTGTTTTTATACTGCTGTAAAACACTTTTATTTAAGTAACAAAAATGTTCTTGTCAAACTCAGTTTCTTGTGATACACTGAAGGGTATAGCTCAACACATATCCTTCAGTGTCAAAGGTACCAGGACCCTCCTGTTTATATCCCTCTTAATGCCATTAAAAGCATTAAAGGTGACTTGTTATTTTACACTAGCTTATTTGTTCCCTATAATAAACTGCCATTTTAATATCATGTAAAGTTTTGGAGAGCTTTTTTTTCATCTGGGCAAAGAAATTAGTTCAATTATGGAATGATTTGCGTCTACCCCAGACCCCCCTCCACAATCTCTGCAATTCATAATTGGGTGAAATATAGTTAATAAACATGCAGGCTGAAATAAATGTGCCAGCCGCTCAACTGTACTCCTGCCAAAGAGATAAAAAGGAAGAAAGGCTCGAGTGTTGACAGGTCCATAAATGCAGGTCTGGAAAAGCACTAGAGTGAAACGCTGTAGTAATATAATATTCATTGCCTCATTAAAAGGGAAAACCTGTTGGGGCTGTCGTGTTTCGAAGAAGAATGGTCTTAAGTAAAATGCACACTGTTGTATTTCTTTCTCTTTTCTCCTCATAATCTTCTTTGCTAAATAAAATGTTCAGTGTCTGGAGTTTAGTGTTCCTTCATTAGGTTCCTTCTTTCATTTTTGTCTTTATCACTACTCATAAATCATGTGTAAGCATCTCATAAGTAGGTATCTACAAAATATCTTACAAACCACTAAGACTAAGCCTCTTTGTTAAAGTTCTGCCTTACTAAGGTTTTTTTTAGTCCCTTTTCAGGTCTTCAGACAAAAAAAATCTAATATTAAAATATACTATTACTCATTATAAAATTAATAAAATAATAGAATATATATAAAAGTCATTCAGCTGGCCTTGTGTGAAAGGACACACACCCACACTCTTTAAATCAACCCAAGTAAAGGTATAATTAGTGAGTTGATTGAACACAGCCAGGCTTGATTATCACAAGTCTTGCTCAATATGAACCTCACTTATGCTGACCCTCCACATCTGAGTCAGGTTTTAAGCACAAATGTTCAACAAGCACTTTATGCCAAATTCAAAGGAAATTTTTCAAGAGATCATAAAAAAAGGAGCTGACCGTTTGTGAAAGGTAACCAAGCCATTTCTAAAGCTCTGGGACTCTACCATGCCAAAGTGAGAGCCACAGAATCCAAGGATGCATGGTAGAGGATCTTCCCAGGGGTAGGCTTGCAAGCCAGAATCTCATACTTTTCAAACTGCCTAATTGTACAGAAAGAGGTCCATTGACTGAAAAACAACGAACTACATTTACTGACCTCTAACTGTTTCAATTTTTTTTTTTTTTAAAGTGCACATACACAGAAATGCAGAGCCAATCAGATCGCAACCTGCAATATTCTGAATCGAAGTGTACTACTAAGTGTACAAAACAGGTCAGATGCTCCGTGGACTGTGGGTGGAGTGTCTGAGAGGCTGAGAATATTCCAGAAATGGAAAGCTTGCTAAAATTTCTCCACAGATCTGTAGGTCAGTGTTCATGTCTCCACAATCAGCAGGAGACAAAAACAAGCTTCATGGGAGAGTAGCAAGGCGGAAACCACTGGTAACCGAGAAGAATATAAATGTTCATCACACATTCACCAAGAAGCATTGGATGTACTCCCAAGCCTTTTGAAGGATTATTCTATGCATAGATGAGACAGAAGTGGAACTGGATCTATTGTATCTGGAGTTAAGCAAACATAGTCCTACAGTAAGAACATGGCAGTGGAAATGTGGTGGTGTTGGGGGGGGGCAGGGGGGGATGGGGGGGGGTGAATGCTAACTCAGGACATGGATGATTTGCTATAATTGAAGAAACCATTAATTTGACTCTGTATGAATATCGGGTTATTCATGCATAAGCTGAAACTAAAGCATAGGTCATGTATTACATCATGCAAAAAAACGAACACGCTTCTGAACTGCCTACCGTGCGGAACATTTTGACTCATTGTCTGAAATCACTCACTCTCATTTACTATTTCATACTTCGGGTGTCAAAATAAAGGAAAAACAGTGGTTTTGTTATGGCTTTGCGTCCATTTCACTGCAAATCAATACAAAGTCCTTCTGACTGATCACCTTTATCTTATGATGAAACATTTCTGTACTGATGGGAGTGGTCTCTTCCAGGGTGACTCCACCCCCATCCACAGGGCATGAGGGCTCACTGAATGAAGATGATGCAAATCATATGCTATGGTAAATTTTGGAGTAATGTGTTAGACAGTGTTCTCCATGACCATCAGTTCCAGTACAGTCCCAGAGAATTGTAGAATATATGGTAAGGCACATTGAAGCTGTTCTGGCTCTTCGTGGCCCAATAATTTACTGACATAATTTATGTTATTTGCCACCCATCTCTGTATATATATGTGAAAAAGACAACACTTAAGTGTCCTGGAAACACCTCATTACATAATTAATTCAAACATTACAAATTACCTTACAACCTGAAGCCACAAAAATACAGAAATATAAATAATAAGCAACATTCTATGTACATTTATATACAAAGTAGCCTCCAATATCCATTTCAGAAATTGTTATGCTTGTGATAGGTAGTGTGGAAATAGGTTGTACTTTCGATGTATGGTGCCATATGGGTATTAAAGTTAGAATAAACTCTCCAGGGAAAATATTTGTTGACTGGGAATATGGACTACAAAATGGCTACCCCCTAAACAGTGCACTATATGATGAATAGAGAATGAATTCAGACCCGGTGTCTATATGGACCACTTCAAAGACGAAACACCCATGGCAGCCATTTGTATGGCATTTACAAACTAAAAAGATGAAAAAAAAAACCCAAAGCTTCAAAGGGCCTTTTTAAACGGTCACTATCAAAGTAACCAACTGATGGACACTTTGCTCCGAGATGCTTTGCACTGTTATTACTCTATATGGAAAAATGGTGGTGCCAACTGTTGAGTTTACCTTTAAATTTAGGTCAGATCCAGCTACAAAATACTTAAACATAAGTGTGATAATAAATTGTAAATCAATTAAATTAAAAAAGGCAAATAAAAATGCCCTGGCAAGTTTTGATATAGGATTCCTAGTTTTTATCACTAACTCATCTTACAGTCTGCAACTCATGTATATTATTTTTGTTTGTAAATTAGGCTACTAATTATGAAACGGTGGTAAATGAAACTGGTGGTAGTGTGGGAAGGTTTTCA
Source organism: Pangasius djambal (assembly GCA_022985145.1). Taxonomy (NCBI): domain Eukaryota; kingdom Metazoa; phylum Chordata; class Actinopteri; order Siluriformes; family Pangasiidae; genus Pangasius; species Pangasius djambal. Next base: position 8,149,398 of record CM040997.1, read on the forward strand.
TTTTTTAGTTCATCTGTTCATTATTAAGTTGAGAGATTTGATATTGTTTACATAGCTGTCACTGATTGTGAAATAGTAAAACACTGGCTTTGGCTTTAAAAACATGACATTGACATAAAATCTGTATGGCTATTATTTTCAATCTCTATAAATCCCTCCAGAGTTTTCCTTTCAGAGGGAGGGGAATAGTCGTGATTACTCCAGAATGGACCACAGACCTACTCAGAGTGATCTAGTCACAGACAATGACAGGACCAGAAACCAGCAACTTTTTAGAAAATTTACCAGTGTTTTTAAATTTTAGCAGTTATGGAGGTAACCAATGGGCTACATTTCACCCATTTATTGCAGCTAAATATGTTACAGTATCCTATTAAATGTTATGGTATGGCTGTTGGATGACTCAGTCCGTTAAATAAATATAAAATTATAAAAATGTGATTTGTTCAATCTGGTTATCATATTTTTGTTTGAATGACTATCCTGATATATATATATATATATATATATATATATATATATATATATATTATTATTATTATTATCTTTTACATATAAAGTCCTTTTCGACTCAGAGTTTGGACACAGAATTTGGACTCCATATCAAAAGTGCAATTTCAATTAAATGGCAATTTTCTGGATGTAAATCAGATAAATAAATAAATCTCACTGAAGCTTTATAGGTGACATTTTTTATTTAAATGAGTCCATCTTCATTTAGTTTCATTTTTGATTTAGAACTGAATCAGGACAATGCTAAGTTTTTTTTTAAAGATATTGAAATGTCGAAATGGACTATTGGGTCTCTGACTGTATGTGTGTGTTGCAGAGGATATGAAACAAGTGTTTGTCCAGACCTCTATTCCTTCAGCTGGGACTTGGAGTTTGCTCAGCTTCATTCTGGCAAAGAAAGGAAACCTCAGTTCCTCACTCGTGATTGCGCTCACTCTCATTTCACCTCTATCTCACAGTTTCTCTCTTTTTGGCTTCTGGCTCTCACAAATATAACTGGTTAAGATATTAGGTCAGTCCACTATTTCAGCCCAGTCATCATTATCATGATAGCCTTTGCCTTTGCCTGGATGGCAGGAGTCCACATTTTTGGCGTGTGGCGTAGACTTGCTGGGTTTGACAGCGAGCGTGGTGTTGTGGGCACCATTTCCTTCAGCACAATAGGCCATATTGACCTAGTTAGTCAATAATGAAACACTGAAGATATATTCCAGTGCCAGCATTTGTTTCTCATTAGGTGACGTAACCCAGACGTAATACAGTGCACCAATTCCTCCAACCAGGTAGACATTTTTTCTTTTATAAATGATGGTAACATTGGTGCTCCTGCAGTCTTTTGTATTTGCTGCATGTGAGCCATTTTGCAATATAATGTCTAGACCTGAAAGTGGCAGTGGGAGAGTGAAGCTAAACAGTGCCAAGTATGCATCTACACTCGCTATATCTGAATGAGCTTTTTATATTACACCTAATTTAATCCAGATGGGTTTGGGGAAAACATACTGTGAAAAACACACTGATTTTGTGTTTTGTAGCCAAAGACAGACTGAATTTTGTCTTTAGGACATGACCTGTTGTTTCTACAGCTACAGGACTGTTCCATAAAGGGGCTTAGTTTATCTATGGAAACTATGTTTTATGCTCTCCTAATTAAAATCTAGTGACCTGAGAACATTGTCTACTGTCACGGATATCCATGTTGAGCTCAACCAGGCACGCTATCCACCAGATTATAATCAGACATGGGTTTTAAAAAAATAATATTTCAAATCAAATATAAAATTGCTATGATTTACAACTGTTAAATAACTATTACCTCTTATAAGTTAATAACATTATAATATTAGAAGCTTATTATTTAACCTCTTAAACTCCCAGCTTATTATTCTCCTTAAAGAATTGCATTCAGTACTATGAATTATTCAGTAACTACAGTGAAACTAATAGAAAAATCTACATAGTTTCAAGTGTGAGGAATATAGGCCTGGATCCAATGACAAGTCCTTGTAGTTTAATGGACTTATATCTGCTAAACAATTTTAATAGTAAATGCTAAAATATGTTTCCTGGCTATATCAGAAAGACACACAAATTTACGTTCTTATAAACAACCTTACAATGGGTTGTACCATTTCTTAACTGTCTTAGTCTTGTAATTCAAATATAATTGTGTTAACTGCATCGTGAATTCATTTACCACACCAGTCAATTGATGTAATATAGGTAACTTGAGTAGTTTAGCTTAAATATATGATGCTAACTATCTTCTAACATTAGCTGGTTAACTTATCTTCCTACTAGCTAGCCATTAGTTTGATAGCTTGCTCTTTCATTTGTATCTAAACTAATTCTGTGCCAGATTTTTCCATATCTGTTATTGCCACGATCCATAAAAATAACAATTGGTCTTTTCTTTTATATTTATTCAGAGTTAGGTGACTCAAATTACCTAGCTAGAATTTAACAACTCCAGAAAACAAATACCTGAGCATGCATATGATGGCTAGCTTGCAAGCTGCGTATTATTTACATTCACAATGGTAACCCTATAGTCCTCATGAGAAGCTTGACTGTAGAGTATGAACCTTCCAAATATTTAAATTTAATATTTTAGTCTAGGTTTTGCATATATTAAGCTCACCTTTCTATAGGACAATAACAAGGAACCAGACAGAGTTGATGTATGATGGGAAATGAGGGAATGAAATGAGTGCAGTAAAATGTCTCATTATGATTTTAACCCAATTTACCCTCAGTGAACCCCTGAAATTCTTCTTTTTATAAATGGCTACAGCTCAAGGCTGACTGCATTCTTCTGCTTGTGTTGGTTATATCAGGATATTGGCATACCCAGCTGTAGTGCATGACACCATGACAGAAATCTGGCTTGCTCATTAAAACCAGTATTACTGTCAGAGCTAACATTCAGCGATGCTCTCCAACAAGGTCTATAACCTGTACAGTGTTGATGAGATCCAGAAAACCTCAGAGTATATATATTTTTAAAGCACAAATTTTATTGTTTGAATGTGAATTGTTTGAATGTGAATTCAATTAGGGCTCAAATTAAAATAATCCAAACAGAGGTGGCGCTTGAATTGAACTATTCCAAACAAAGGTTTTATTTGAATCCAAGGACAATTAAACTAACAATAAATACGGAGGTGGTTTTAGTGTTGGCTTTCGGAGGATTCAACCCGCCAGAAAGAAATAAAAAACATGTTTCTCAGTCACATTTGCATTAAGTTAAGGTTTTAAGAGGCTAAATTTGTAAACAGCAAGGCTCTGAGTCATGGCTGTTATGCAGTCCCATGTGGCGGTGGATGTACCTCCGTAAAATGCAAACCAGCTCCCGTTCTGGCATTTCCCCCCTTTTTTTCAAAAGCTTTGTGCACTAGACATATTCTCTCTATACACAGTTTTACAAGGGCTTGATATGATTTCTTTGAATGCCATAATAAGTGTGGGTGTACTTTTTATTTGGTTATAAGAGTATTTATTATAAAAAAAATGGTTGTTTTATTAAGATAATGTTATAATAATGTAATGTAAACAGTAATAATAGCAATACTATAACAGTGATGGTGCATTTTGGTCTGGCAGACTACTGGGTTCATGATGCATGTGTACCGTGTACAATCTGTATCAGTATCATACACTCACCAGCCACTTTAATAGGAACACCTGTACACCTGCTCATTCTTGCAATGATCCGATCAGCCAAGCATATGTCAGCAGTACATATGGTACATGACAACAGGTCAAGAGCTTCAATATAAAAAAAAAAATCTATCCAGTGAGCAGCAGTTCTGCAAACAGAAACATCTTGTTGATGAGAGAGGTCAAAGAAGAATGGCCAGGCTGGTTTGAGCTGACAGGAAAGCTATGCTAACTCAAATACGCACTCTTTACCACTGTGGTGAGCAGAAAAACATCACAGCATGCACAACATGCAGAACATTGAGACGGATGGGCTACAACAATGCATATGTTTGTGTGTGTATATATATATATATATATATATATATATATATATATATATATATATATATATATATATATGTATATATATGTGTGTGTGTGTGAAGACAGTAGGCCATACGTGGAATCATGGATGTTCTGAACTTTAGGGGCGTCATGGTCACTGTCAGACCTCACATGCTGTTTGTGGAGGAGTATTTGGTGGCAGTAAGTCAGCTCTCTGTGATTATTTCCTTGTTTGTGTCTGTCGGTGCAGGCGTTTGCACAGGACTAACCAGGAAAGCGTGCTATTTAAGGATGAAGCCTTGCTTCAAAGATTTTCCAGTGTGCATTTAAAACATGTGTGGTTGAACCATATGCCATGTACAGAAGTATGTTTGCATTTGTGAGTGTGTGCACTCCTAAGCTTGTGTGTGTTTGAGTGTGTGTGTGTGTGAGTGTGTGTGTGTATGTGTGTGTTGTAGCACATTTCGTAAATGCTCCATGGAGTCTGTCATTTTCTCCCCAGTATGTGCCTTATAAACCTCAGGGTTCTGCTATATGTTTGTAAACACACACTTTCAAAGCCATTAGAAAGAAATTAAAGGCAATGTCTGCATAAACACAGTCGCCACGCACGCGCCTTTAATTCACATGCTGTGAAAGATGAATGAGATTTGAAGCCTAAATATTTTTTCTTGCATTATTTTGCGAGTCCACCCGTCTCTGTATTCCACCCATGTCGTCTGCTGACTAGTTTTAACTGTTTCAGAACACCTTCATTTCAGGCTTGCACAAAAGAGCTTCTGGATTTGCAGGGTTTTTTTTTTTTTTGTATTTTTTTTGTTTTTTGTGGCTGGAGTTGCACATCACTATGTCTGCAAAGCACACAGCTCCATCTAGTGAGAGAGAGGACTGAATTAGTGCACACTTCCCACCCCCAACAACAAGAGAAAGCAACTATTCATGTCCTCTCACAGAGCAAAAGATGCACATTTACACTCAGATCAGAAAAATAAATCTGTCTTCATCAATTTATTTATGTTAAAAAAATAATTTGCATTCATCAATTTTGTTGTCCTTAAAACAGAGCCTTATTAGCTATATTTGAGCTCTTATAATGGCATAATTACTATTGGTGTATTTTTTTGTAGTTATTACACTGTTATTACAACAACTGTTGTTTTATTAGTTCTTTACAGCTATATTAAATTGTAATAACCACAATACTGTAACAGCGATGTCACGTTTTAATCTTGTAAACAAACGAGTACCGCAGATACTATTGTCAGTGCTTCATTCTGTGTGTTTTCATATATTTGTATTTTTTGACCGTCCTAAACCTAAGAAAATTAGGAAAACCCAATGTTCTCTGTAGCTAAATGATGATGCTTTCAGAGAGACCCAATACTCCTGTCCTCTTACAGAGCAAAAGACTCACACTCAAATCAGAATACAATTATTTGTATTTGTCCCTTCATTTC
>CM040997.1:8163616-8182198 GCA_022985145.1 Pangasius djambal
GAGAGAGAGAGAGAGAGAGAGAGAGAGAGAGAGAGAGAGAGAGAGAGAGAGAGAGTAGGTGGTGCTTGTCTGAGTGTTTGGCTCCAGACTGGCTCTCTCAGAGGAGACAGGTTAATAAGGAGGTAGCACCCGGCCAGGTCTCTCTTTAATTAAGCCTGTCAGGGCTGTGTCCCCTTTGTGTCCAGCTGAACCTGTCACAGAGGACTTGACTGATGAGCTCAAAATATCCAGACAGATCTTTGCTTTGCTCATTTTTCATCGAATGTGCACCTCCCAACAACCCCATTGCTCACTTCCTGGGCTGCTTGATCTCTGCCTGTAAATTTCTGTAGCCTTTTGTGTGTGTTCGTGTTTAGAATTTCCCATTCTGCCATCTATCTACATCCGTTTATGCTGAAAAATCTGGTGAAGAACCAGCAGCCATCCGGCTTTGACGATTTCAGGAAGATGTAGTGCCGCTTAAGCCTTCCCAAAAAGGACATCATTAAGCTTGGTCTTTGTTTTAGAGTAAGATTAAATTAAGTTTGGATTTGATTCTGATGCTCTACTGCTTTATTGCAGCTCACATTTGAATTTTGGGATTAATTGCAAATTTGCAGTCATGGTTTCTGAAATGGCAGTATTTATTACTAAGATAGGTTTTACTCAAAGGGAAGAAAAAATGTTGTAAAAAAAAATATCTATGTAATTGTAACCCAAACTATATTACCCAAACTCTTTTTACTGATATTTGTGAAACTTTAGTGGACAATATTCAGAGCAGGAACAAAACATCTGAGATAGCCATGAGTATGATTACAGGAAAATTAAAATAAAACTAAGCACTGTAAGAGCTGATGCAGCACTTTAGGTGCTATTTCAATGCTAGAAATATCTATGCTGTGTATATAATGCAGGATGGAAATGAACAAATTCATAGCATCACTGGCGAAGAAAAATAGACATGCTTTTAGAGTTGAATTGATTTCACATTTATTTTTCATACAAACTATTGGAAAATTGGTGAAAAAAAAAGATTTCTTAAACCAGACGATGTTTAATACATTGATGGTTTCCGCAACTTTTCCATAGCTTTTAATGTTTTGAGGAAGCTCTTGTCTCTTTTGTGGAAGCTAATGTCACTCGGTCTGTCTCTTAATTTAAACACAGAACTATGGTTAATTTATATTCCACTTTTATAGTTTTACTCTGAGGACCAATTTAAACTAGATACTGTGTGATAATTAACATTTCTTACACCATGTTATGATTCAGAGAAACTACTCTGCTGTGCTTTATCAAGCACGGATCATTTGACAGTTCTTCCTTTAACTGATGTAAGGTGTGATACTGGGTCTTAATAATTTATTAACCTAATTGAAATTAAGACCGGTGACGCTGTGTATGAGGAGGCTGAAGTGCATCCTACAGCTACGATAAATCAGCTCTTTGGCAAACACTTAAAACTGCTTTTAAAAATTCAGCACAGAGTGTTTACTGAAGAGTGAGGAACCAGGAGGGTATGGCTTCGCTTTCTTTGAACCCTCACATAAACAGGAATCATGAGAGAGCTATAAACATTTAGCAAAGCTGAAATAGGTGATTACATTTAAAAAGAAAAAAAGATCATTCTCTTCGGTCTTGCCTAATGATACGTTTGGTCTCATGTTGCTGTGTGGCCAATTTGGACCCTTACTCACCCACACAATGAACACTGTTACTTTTGGGTTTTGTGTGTGGCTGCAGGTTGAGGTTTATCTTTATGACATATTTTGATTGTTCTGTTTGTATTCACAGGCTCTGAACATTATGAGTGAAGTCTGTGTATGCTTTGGCTAAGCTTGTTTTTTAAACTGGAGGACATTGATTTTTCTCTCATTGCTTTGCATTGCTATCATTGCGATGTCAGGACGTTCCACATCGATAGCGTTTATTACCGCGGGGACAACTGGAGATTTGGACGCACAGGGTCGGCTTTACGCTGAAACTTGTCCTGGCCGCAAGTCGTGCTTGCTTAAGCTCCTGTCTTTTTTAATCATCTTGTTTCCTAATTATAGGTCTGCTACCACAACTTCTGGGCGTGGTCACCCGAGAAAGCCATAAAGCTTACGGTAAGGGCTCAGTCTTCACCACATCAGCCTGGGCCTGTTTACCATCAAACCACTCTACTCCTCAAACACACACATGTTTACCCTCCTCTACCCACCGACGTCATACACACAAGACCATGTTTACCTACAAGCTACCTGAGCGCCCGTGTCAAAATGTGAAGGAATACAGCACAACTTTATGAACACTTCTATGTCTATGGTTGTAAAATACTACAATATATTTTCCACTGAACCTTCACTTAGTATTTGTTGCTTTTCCAAATTACATTGATTTAGAAATAGCATTTACATAATACAGAAGTCACTGATTTTCTTTGTCATGATTGTACAGAGGTCTTTTTTTTTAATTATTTGGACTACAACTGTGTTACTAGCTAGCTACTAATTTTCAAACCAAATCGCATTATCCTGATTGAATCATCATAGCCCCTAATAGCCAATGAAATAACAGCTCCATGTATAGTAACTGCTGAATACTACTACTCATTTGAAAGAAACTGAAAGTTTTGGACCACAAACAACTAATAGTATTTTAATAATTTTAAGATTAAATATAAATTCACAGCATATCATTCGAAAAATGTTATTTCCATTACAGCTCATGTCAACATATATTTGCCAGCAGCCAGAATAATTTTTTTTTGTCTGATTAAGATTGCAGTTGTATCCATGCTGTTGTAAGAGAGACCACTCTTCTGGCCTGTAAATGTATGAAAAGCACTGCTTAATTGTTTCTAAGATACAGATGTGCAATAGAGTATGTTTCATGCATGCTTTGTGTTGTATTATACCTTGGCGTTGTTGAAAAGTCGATTCTGATTGGTCAGATGGTGTTGCTTAGTAACAAGTGAGGGTGGTGCAGTGGAGACGTAGGTAGCGTTGCTGCCTCACAGTTCCAGAGTCCCTGGTTCAATTCTGAGCTTGGGTTGCTGTCTATCCAGAGTTTTGCATGTTCTCCCTGTTTCTTTGTCGTTTTCCTCCGGGTTCTCCTGTTTCATTCCACATTCCAGTAATAAGTCAGTATGTGGATGCGTGTGCGCATGGTGTCCTCCGATGGACCGGAATCCCATCCAGGATGTATTCCTGCTTCATGTACAGTGTTCCCCCCCTGTGGTTTAACAGAAAAGTGTTCACCCTGTTGTCGATAAACTGCAAGTTCAAATCCTGAGGAAGCCACAGTCATCCATAGCTGGGAGAGTGTACAAAGAAAACTGCAACTGTTGGAAAGTTGCCATGGTATAAATGGAATAAAGCACTACAGTCATAGAAAAATGTGAGCAGTCATAGAAAATAATCAATGACAGGCTGGCGTGGCGTGGCCATGATGCAAAACGAGCACTCTTGTGCTTTATTCCTTACATTCTGTAGTCCTTAAAGAACCTGATGAACCTTTTAACCCTTTTGTTATGTTCTGAATGGCACTTGAATCCAGTCCTAAAACCATGTCCTAAACCATGTTCGTAGTGTTTCCTCACCTTTAGATCACAGACAACAGAACTAGTGCAACTACTTATCATGTTACACCTTCTAAAACCCATTCAGAAGGTCACTGACCTTTCACATTATCACTGAGTCATTGAGTCACCAGCAGACCCCGGAGAGTCTCAACACGGCCGTCCCGTATGCTCTGCTTCCCTCTTCTCTTCCCTCTTCTGTTTTGTTGGTTTTGTTTTCATTTGGGGGCTTTTTTCATGTAAGACATCCATTTGGACATCAGAGTGCTTGTTTCTTTGAGCTTAGAGTAGCTGGGCCATTTGTGCCCTGTGGCATTGCACTGTGTGTGTGGATGTGGTTGTTTTTCTGTGTGCTTGCGTGTGACCTGACCTAGGATCAGGTGGTGCCTGAGAGAGACAGACAGACAGACAGACCTGCTACCTGAGAGGCTTGTATGTTTGATCACTGAGCTGTCAGACTGCCTCACATCCCCCCCTTCCCCTTCCAGGTCTGCGTTGACCTCGCGCCATCATCCCTGCTCTTTCAAAGAGCCGCTTTCATTACCAAAGCACAATATTCTTAGATACACATGCGTAATTCTGTGTGCATAGGTAAGTTTTCCATTACCTGTCACAGACACTTGCATAATTGTGGGTCCTGATTAAACTGTCACAGGTTTAGCAGACCCACAGGATCGTTTGGTGATATTTAGACTGTACATCCTGAACTGAAATTTCCCTCTGAAGCACATACAGAGTGGTAGCTTGTGCCGGCCTGAGTGGATATGTTTTCCCTCGTGTGATTTTTCTGACAGCTTCTTTCATCCGGGCCGAACCCCCGGTGTGAGCGGTGGCAGGCCGCCCTCCTTTTCTCACGCCTCTCTGCATGCCATGCACTCTCAGCCCTGTTTATTGACACTGCAGTCATGGCAAATCAAATGTATTTATTTGGTTTTTGGGGGGAGACTAAACTGACGGTTGGAGACTGGTGAACACTCTTGTCTCAGTAGTTACAGAGATGAGAAAGAGAAAGCACGGTGGTGGTGGCTAATACATATTTGTGGGGCTTTTAAACTGCTAAGTCCTCTTCTCTCATCTCCTCTCACATTGCAGCTTCTCAACTAGACTCTTGGCATTTGCCAAGGAGTAATAATTATTTCGTAAGAACAGCATGCTTCACTGACTGAGAAGTTGGCTGGATGCTTATCTCCTGCTTGCTGGTCTTCATTTGAAGGCCGGGTTACTTAAATAATTGCACAGCCAATATAAAGAGCAGTAGTGAGAGAGGGGAAAACATAGCACGCATACAGTGATGCATTGTTCATTTTCAGTGCAAACTGTAAAACAGAACTTTAACCCACCTACTGTTTTTAAACCCTTGTAATGCTATTGCTAGTCTGCTGTTAAATCGTTTGGTGTTTGCTTTTTATTACCTTACGCTACTAAGATATACTGTACTACTGTACCAAAAAAATGATTCTGGCATCACTTAAAATGCCTATTGGCAATACTGAGAATAATTAAATGATTATATATACAGTACATAATATTAAGGTTATATTATGGTATTAAGGAATATAGTAAAGATACTGAAACAAAAGCTATGTAGTGCCAACACCATCTGTGGCCTTTATTTAAAAATGAAAACTTAAAAACAGATATGATGACCAGTGTCATATATGAGTAAGTATCTCTTTCCACTTAGTATCCAATGACTTAGAAAATATGTATATATGTGCTATTAGTAGTGTAGCTAGATTTTTGGTCTCTTGTCTATATAAGTATAATTGTGCTTATGTATGCGCCTGGCCACATGCTAGAAGTAAACCAGAAGTAAAACCCTGTGACAGTGTGTGAGTAACAGTTCTTACACAGCACGGTGTGTGTCCTGGGGCTGTGCTTACCGCAGTAAACTGTGCCTCAGGTACCTCCATCACATTCATCCCTGGTGCCCTACCTTGCCTTGTAATTGCAGCTGAATTACTGGCTTGCCAACGTCTCTGTCACTCTGCACCCAAATCCCATTTCTCTCCCAACATACAGCACCATAGGCCATGCTAAATGCCTCTCTCTCACAGCTGATTGAGCTATTCTACCATTAATCGAAGTCTTTTGTTGTTTAGGGTTTGTTTTGTTTCCAGTAACGCTTTAAAATTTCCAATTAGTATCCAACTGATATGAGATTGCTCTCATAGCCAATTCTCTAACAAACTATAAAAGATTGCTTTCCACATAAATACCTAAAGAGTAGCTTGGCTAGTCCATGTTTTAATTTCCTCTGGAAGGGAAGTATAGGTCATTCTGCTCAATTCTATTTAAAGATGATTATAATCTTTCCTTTGAATATGGTAATGCTTACTAAATGTGCTTGCTTGCAAGATTGAGACTCATTTACAGTGTTCCCGTAAGACAGAGCTGTCAGTGCACAATTCATCATTCATGTCTCCACAGAATGAGAGAGAGAAGACTAACAACAAACAAACAGTGAGGGCCTTATTTTTCAAAGGAGAGGCTCAAAGTAGGAGAAGAAATCCATGGAAACAGATTTCCATCTAATTGCGGCTGTGCTGCCTTCCTTCGTGCAACCTCAGTAACTAGGAGCAACAGGAAAGATAGGGCACGGAGGCGGCATGCTGCCAGGCTCTCGGGCGAGACGTGTTGAAATGTGGCCATAATCAGCCCAGATATGCCTGTGTCAAAGCAGAAGTGTTTTCAAAGAGCTGGAAAGAACCTGTTGCAGCCTGTGCCGGTTGTTTTATGTGCCGAACAAGCATAAGGTTGGAGACTTGAGGTCGAGGTTGTCTGTGAGAGGCCCCTGAGGGCTGGCAGTCTGTCTGATATCTCTGGCTTTGACTGTCTGACTGCGGCAGGGATGGTTATGGTTCTGTGGGTAAGATCCATCCAACGTTATCTTACACAACAACTTATCTATCTATGACCTTCAAGGTGCATGTTCTGTCTTTTACAGGAGTGAGAAAGTTCCAGAAACTCCAGACCTCAGATGAACTCTCCAGCTTTTCAATGCTTCCTCCTGTTAATGTTCGCTCCTTTTAACACCAAACACCTTAGTTTTGAGGAGAGTTATAACAAAGTGATTATTTTGTTGAAACTCTAAACTGGGTTTACCCTAATATCAAGGAACATTCATATAACATTCCTAGTGGAAGTGTTGTAAATGTGTTGTAAATGTTTCTTCTTGGAATGTTCTGAGGATGACAGAAACTATGTTGTTTGTACCATTTACTGGCTGCTAAAAAAAAAGGTCATTATATATTTTTTTTCATAAGTTGTGCTGAGGACGCCATTTTGTGAGGCTAAGCCTTGACTGTTAGACTCATGTCAGCCTACAAAGTTTGGAGATGATCTTCTTTGGACTTCTGCAACTTATGAATGATTTCTTAATATATTCAGTTGAAACAAATAAATAAAATGCCTGATTAACCAGTAACATAAGGTTGTCATTTATGTAAAGGTTGCGATTTGTCTAATAAATAAAGACACACAGTTGATGGCTTATAAATGGGAAGTCAAGCATTTTTCCTATGTAATGTAGCAAGGGAAATAGGCTCAGAATATTTGTTTAACAGTAGCTGGGTAGGGCAGATGAAGCGTAACATTATATTATTGGTCATTGTTTTTCTTTCTCTGCTTGCGTATGCATAAATCCTTTTCCTTTTGATTGAAGATTACAGAATAAAGATATATTGCCTTTTAAGTTATTGCTGAATTGCGCAAAATATGATCAGGGATGTGAGCTAGCAAGGTTAAAAATGGGCCATTTGATTTCAGGTAAATTACATCACTTTGCTCCAGTATGATAATACATTATTATATTTTTCATTAAGCCTTTTAGACATGTTCTATCATAAACAGTGTGTACCCCAGACTGGACACTCACAACTGATCTTTGTTAACCCCTGAGATGAAGATTCAGCTTTGGGTGCAAAGATACACAGATCAGCTTAGCATAGACCATTGCCTCTCAGTATGGTATGACTTGGGCTTCTTCAATATTTGCGAGATGGTTTTTTTTACTTATTTACTCACCATCAAACACCTATAACCTGTAAAGGAAAAGCAGATTTCATAAGTGTTAAATCTGGATGTTCAGTGTTCCATTAAACACTGCATCATGGAGGCTCTAAGAGAAAATGCTCTGCTCTCCAGTGCTGGCCATTCAGCTGCCCCTGGTCTATACATGATTTCCGCACACATCATATGATTGCTCCTCTTGATGTTTTCTCTAAGCATCAACAGGGCTCAGCATGTACATAAGCACACACCATGTACATAGCATGAGAGCTCAATCGACTCCCTGCAGGCTGCAGTGTAGGTTAGCCCAGGCTGCAGCAGTTGCTCTTGTGCTGTGTGTTGTCTCTGTGTATGAAACTCTGACAGTCCGACCAAGCCATTAGAAAGCCACTGCATTCCTGAGGCTTGGAGAGCAGACAGAGAGGACAGCGTATGTGTTTTGGTGTAAACAACGTGGTAGAAGTTTTGTGATGGCATTTGGTAATTTCTCACAACAGGCTTTTCACACTTGCACTTTTTTCCATACCCATGGCCATTTGTATTAAGACTATAGTTGGTCAAACATGAGAGGAGAGGACATGTCTTGTATTTATATGGAGATATATGGAGCAGAGGACCAAAATCTCAAATTATAAAATAGTGTACCTAATTTGAACATTAGACTGAAAGGCTTCACCCAAACTGTTGACTAGTTTTGAGGGAAAGTCAAGAAATACTACTTAAACAAAAAATACAAGAATAAGATAACAATAATACAAGAATAAAAGAATAGGGCTGATATCTACTTTCTCCCATTTAGGAAAAAGCATCAGAAATGGTTTGTTTAACCCTTTTGTCTGTCGTGTATTTTGTCGGGGTCTGATATCATCTCCTATTTTGTAATGTGTCATCTTTCTTGAAGGTGCACCTAAAGTAAATGTATTATTGTTAATAGGTTCTTTAACCTTGATAGATTTTTGTCAATTTCTTGAGATAGCATAAGACAACTAGTGCTTGAGATATGGGCAAAATTCATGAGTACAATAGAGGAGATCATAGTGCATCTCCAGAGAGTTTAGTGCAGGTACCATGTGTATGTGTGTGTGTGTGTGTGTATGAGTGTGTGGCAGGTGGACATGTGTCACTGTGGTTGGGGAGCCGTCTCCGGGGCTCACCTGTCAGCCTGTCGTGGGAAAGAAGCTTTTTATTAGCAGTGGGGGAACGCCACTGTGTGTGTGTGTGTGTGCTTGTGCAAGAATGCCAAATCCGGCTCTCCGTGTGCGTCTCTTCCCAGTCTCTGTGCACAATGAGTGCAGGAGACGCGCTGCAGCCTGCTTGTCTCAGACGGCCCGGCTCCTTGGGGCCCGGCCCAGGCACAGAGCCGCCTTTGTCAGTCTAATTACTCAGCCTCTGTTATGCTGCTGCAGTCTCCACCATCACTGTTCCCTAAAGCTCACGATGAAGAGCTATACGGGGGGGGGGGGATACTCAAAATCTCATACACACATGCATAAAGGCAAATGCATAAACAGTTCACAAACTCCACCTTCTCCTGAACTGTAAAGCTGTGGTCCGTTGTGGTGCTGTTGTGTTATCGCATGTAGCCGGCCAGTGAGTCCAGATGTTGTTGTGTCTGTTAGAGGCTGGGACGTGTTAGCAATGCACTTTCCTGCAGCACGCTGAGGCCTGTCAGAGCCTCACTATTTTTTTTTTCTGTGCTTTTCAGGAGGCGAGCTGCCCTGAATGAAGACAGACAGACTCACTTGCACAAGGAGATAATGCTATCTGTGGCTACCTGTGTAGGAGGGGCAGATTAAGCTAGGAATTAAATGAAGCCTGTCTAAAGAGCACTTCAAGCTGGAGCTAAAGCCCTGGGCTGAGCACTGAGGCTCTTCAGCATCTCAGACTCCTCTCTTGGACACCTGCCCAGTCTGTGAACATGGAGAAACCTGAAGCCTATTCACAATATGGCTTTGTCTGTGATACAACTCCACAGTTCAATGCTCCATGTTCTCTTAAATCTCCCATGTCTCTGACATGCAGCTGAGGAAGATCTGAGATGATCTAACATTTAATGCAATACACTGAAGATTTTTAAGGACAAAACACAGTCTCAGCTACAGTGGTACGTAGGAACTAGCGTCGTCAATTCCAAATTCTAACATTAACACACCATAAACCAGAGATGCCAGAATATCTCAGTGAACTACAATGCTCCTGTGGCTACTAAAGAAAAAAAAGACCATTCATCAGCAGACATTACATAACATCAGTTGCCAAATAGCTTTAAGTCCAATATTAAATGACATGGAAAATGGTAAAAACGGTTGTAATTCTGCCAGTTAAACTTTACAAGTGTCTCTTTGTGTCTCCTCCCTCTCCCGCCTCTCTCCCTTAGGGTGTGAAACCTACTTCCTGAGAGATGTCCTCTTCTCCTCCATCTACTTCCCCTAATGACTACGAGGGCTGGTAAAGGATTGGTAGACCCGCTGCTGCTAGAGCCGCCATGCTCTCTCTCTCCTTTAGCCACTTTCCACCGCTGACTCCTCTGTGGTCAGCCCTAATTAGAGTGCTCAGTAATTTCGGATGATTTTTGAAGCAACACGTGCCTGCCAAGGGTCAGAATATTTTCCACTGCTAATATATAGGAACTGGCAGCTCTGGGATTCTAACATTTGAATGCTAAATAAATTTTTTTTTAAAAACCTTGCAATAAACAGATCTTACAATGTTGGCAAGACCAAGCAAAAACATCCAAAAAGTTCTCTCTTTATTTATCTTATGTAAAATACAACCTAGATGTGGAGGTGTTTTAAAAAAAAAAAAAAAAAACTATTATACTTTCGTGGTATATCTTAAAGAAAACACGATTTAAAAGGCACCAGCACATGCCAAGCCAGTATGGTTTGGAGTGGCATTAATGTTTAATTCTAATCCTTCTTGCCTGGTGGATGTGTCTGATTTATTGCTCTCTGACTTGGCCCTTAGCATGGTGCAAGATGGAAAAGCCATGTACTCACAAAGCAAGCGCAGCATTCCTGCCTTCCAACAGCGTTTTATTTCCGTCAGTGCCGTCGGCTGGGTAAGACGCACTTTATGATTAGGTATGGCCTTACAGCATGTATCACTCATTTCACCATTTATCAGCAGCTAAACTCCGGGGTAATTAGTGATTTACAGTCGGCTCAGGAAATTGAATTACATGCTCAGTTTGCCGGCCATTACTTGTGTGGCAGACCTCTGGATCCTCATCAGCATATGGCTATACATGTGACCCACATCCCTTGCTTCTACAGGCAGCGCTGGAGCCAACCTCATTAAGAACAACTAGAAGCATGGCCAGCCTGTTGACTAGGTTGTTTAATTACCAGTCAAATCTGACCTTATGCCTGTATGTCCACCATATATGGGGGCTCTGCTCTTCTCCATGCCTGCCTATGAAGAGAGGCATGGTGCGGTTTATCAGTGCAGAACAGCTGAAGAAACTCCTGGTGAATGTGTGTGAACATGGCGCCACTATTGATGATTAAGAGCATTCAGAGCAGAGCTGAAGTGTAAGGGGGGCGTAGTGGGGGCAACTTTGTGTCACTCCAATTAATGTGTATTGTGTGTGCCCTCTCAAACAAGATAGGATGGGGCTCACTCGGTCCATTGGGATGGGAATATAAAAATATGTTTTTCAGTGATGTTTTCTCTACAAGATTTTTCGTCAGGCTTAAATCGTTTGCGAGAGCAAAATGGATTTTATTACTTTAACACATGGTGAAAATACTTATGGTTCAGTATAAATACATGCTTTTTTACAGTTAGAGAATCCAACAGATCCCTGAAAATGGCAAGCAGTGGTTCCAGAAATGTTTTTTTTTTTTTTTTTTGCCGTTTTAATGTTAGAATGCCAGAATATTAAATGATCATTATTGAACTCATTATATTTTGGAGTGCAGAAATAAAAATTGGGTTCAATTAATTACAATGATTTTTAGATCATACTGTGATATTATTCATTGGTAATAATATTACTGGGGGTGCTGCAGGAATTTTTGCTGCCTCACAGATCCAGTGTCCCCGGGTCTATCCCGAGCTCAGGTTACTATCTGTGTGGAGTTTCACAATCTCCCTGTGTCTGTGTGTGTTTCCTCTGGGTTCTCCGGTTTCCTCCCACATCCCAAAAACATGCCAGTAGGTGACTTGGCTACATAAATTGTCCCTAGGTGTGAATGTGTGTGTGCAGGGTGTGGAGTGGTTTCCCACCTTGTGCCCAGTGCTCCTGGGATAGACTTCTGTTGATTTTATCAAAACCAAGTTACAAGCGGCAGCCCGTGCAGGCCAAACCTCACACAATGGCTGCATTGAGTGTTCTGGAAATTCTGCAGGAGGAGGGACCTTGCGCCTTCTGAAAAAGGAGCTGATGGACACCTGCACCTGTCGATGCCAACCATGGAAATAATGCCTCATAATTCATCAGTGGCTTTATGGCTGACCTCTTATTTTTCAGTTCCACCTTAATTGTGTGATGGTGCTTTATCATTTGCCAGGTTCCCTCGACCCCTCTATAAGGATCTTTTAGGACTCTGAATAAGGCCAGGCTAAGTGTGACCTAGCTGATTGAGGTGACCCCTGGAGCGTCCGCTTGTTGATCCTTTAATTAAAGGTAATTGATTTTTCTCTCCTCAGCATGAGCGTTCAGCACCTGGTCTCAGTTTGGTGTCACGATGGTGACCTCTGATGGTTCTACATCGACTTTGCTGAACAGTAAGTGGACAGTTCTCACTCCTTTTCTTTCTGTGCCTTTCATTCTTTCTTCCTCTCTTCCCACTTTCTCTTTCACCTGAACCCAGGGCTTGATGATAGCCTCTTAATAGGCTGCTTTCCAGACTCCGCAGGCTTTTAATCTGAGATGGAGGAGAAAAAAAAGAGCAAGTAGGGCAAAAGGAGCAGGACACGCAGTATGGCTGTATAGAGAACTGAAATGTCAGGAAACCTCAAGCTGATTGATAGCTCTTTAGAAAAGGCCGGCCTCACATAAAAGACTTTCATTTTCACAGGTGCCTCATTATGGCTTCATTATGACTCCTTCCTAGAAGAGCATGTTTCCTTTTTAGAGTAAGAATTTTGACTAAAAGCTCTCTACTATGTCCATTTTTTTCTCTCTTGGACCATGAAGGACTGTGACTATACAGTTTTTAGAAGTGTTCGTTAGCATCACTGAGAGGCTGTGGGTGACATTTCTAGAAGACGACACACTTTTTAGGGAATTTCTGGGGCAAATGGTTTTGCTGGTCGCAATTGGGCTAAAAGTTCTGCCCTTTATATTGCATTATGGAGTTACTCCACAGCTGAGGAGTCCAGGACTGCCACTAAGGCTTTTTTTTTATGGACTGGAATGTCACCCCTGCCCCTAACCCTATCCTTCACCATTGTATCTTTTAATAAGTATTGTTACAAATTTGCAGAGTGTATAGCAATGTATAGCTCTCGCTCTATATCCTTGCAGTTTATCTAATCGCTGCCATTTTGAGGACCTAAGAGGGGACGGACTGCATCCATGTAATTGTGTCTGTGCTTCATTGAGAAGATTCATTTTCATTTATACTGATAATCACCTGATTACTAAATACAATACATCTTCAACAAGCAGCAGCAGAGTAGATCCTCATAGCTATGTTAATTGGCTAGCTATGTTATGGGACAAATTGGAAGTTTATTTCAGCGAGTATTGCTAACATTAGCAAAAGTTAGTTAGCTAATATCAACTTACTGTCTCTATAATGACAAAGAGCTTTCGCCTCCTGATGAACATCTCTGGGATCTTTTTCCCAACCAGATGTGAAGAGCCAGTAGGCCTCTGTGCTGTTAAATGTTTTGAGGCACCCTCTAATAGGGAGAGGGGTTGTGTATATCAGGAAAACACAAATTTGGTAAATTTTCCACCAGTTTA
This sequence comes from Pangasius djambal, assembly GCA_022985145.1. Lineage (NCBI taxonomy): Eukaryota > Metazoa > Chordata > Actinopteri > Siluriformes > Pangasiidae > Pangasius > Pangasius djambal. The sequence continues at coordinate 8,177,089 of CM040997.1, forward strand.
AGTGGAATCAGCAGTTTTGGGGAACATACATAAAGGTCAGAGTATATTTGATCAGCCTTGTCTAAATACCATTTATTCTCTTCCAAAGCAGGGTGAGTAATTTTAGCCATTTTTAGCCTCTATTTCTGGTCATGCTGTAAGCGAGGCCAGAAATCCTGTCCCAAATATGGCAACTGCAACAAAAAATCATGTGATCAAAACACTAGGATACCATCTAAGCACTTAAATAAACTTTGTATTTAAGGTGGGGTCTGTGATTTGGCAAATACTTGGCAAGGTTTTACATTCAGGCAGCAGCAATAAAATATCAACCTAGAGTTTAAAAAAAAAAAAAAAAACCACAAAAGCAAATGAAGTGGACCACCAACATCCAACCAATCAGGAGCAGGAAGCATGACTATTTGACTCTATTTCATAACTTTTTGTCATCGCTATGCTGCTCTGTTCCTAGCCTCAGCATGTTTTAGAGGGAACACTGAAAAAATGGGTTTATTTGTTCGAAATTTTGAAACTTCCATCAGATTTTCTGTACATTTAAGTATATAGTATCCTGACTGTTTCACGCAGTGCTATGCAGTATAAATTGATTACATATACTCACTTCCATGGGTTCTTTAGAGAAACAGGCATGAAACTATGGCCTTTTCATTTATATTATGTTTCACTGATTGAAAGGCAAAATAATTCACTTCATGATTTTACTATTCTCTTTCTCTACATTGCTTCCTCACCCCCCTCTCCTCACCACAGCAAGCCTCTGGCTCAGATCCACCTCTTATGTCTCGAATCAAGCTGCTGGCGCCCAATGCGGTGCCTACAGGTTAGCCGTAGCCACATTCGCTGGCATCCAGAGTAAATTTGGATTGCATTTACCAAGATTTCAAGTTACTGCCGCCCCCCTCAGACCACCCTTGAGGCCAATCAGTCCACCTGTGGGTGGCAGTACTGCACATTAGGTCGTAGTCACACACACACACACACACACACACACACACACACACACACACACACACACACACACACACACAAAGACAGAGAGAGAGAGAGAATAAATCATGCCTATTCTTCTTGTTCATTCTTTGGAACCTATTTTACCATTACAGGCTGAATAATGACATGAAAGTACAAAGAAATGAGTCATTATGAAGCAAAATATTACAAAAAATATATTTTATGATTTTGTTTCATAAAGTTGTAGTGGATTTGTACGGATTCTTTGTGTAGGTGGTGAAGTGATACGTTGTATAATTTAATTGGCTCCATTTTGGGGGGGTGGGGTGGGGGGTGTTGGCTTGGAAACAAAATGACAACAGTCAGCCCCATGTCAAAAATACCATCCTCTTTTCCACCCCTATGGATTAATACTGTTATACAATATCACTCATCAATATTTTTCTGAAATCTATATTTGAGATGTACACACCAGGTTGCCATGGATGATTTAGGATTTGTTCACTGGATTGGATTTGATTGGCTATTTCCATTTCAACCTTCCTGAATACAAACCATTACAAATTGAAGATAAATTACATCCAAACTAAATTATAATAACCAACTTTCCATTAATTTTCCTTCCACTTTTCCTGGTGGTGGTTGTGTTGGTACCAGGTTGAGAAAGCCTGTTCAGACTCTATTTCCACTCACGTCTTTCAGCTACTCCTAGAGGATCCCTAGGTGTTCCCAGGCCAACTGCAGGTCCTGGGTCTACCCTGGGGTCTCTGTCCTGTGGATGTGCCTGATACAGCTGATACAGCTCTACCAGGACCCAACCAGGTGGGCATCGTTGTAAGGTGCCTAAACCTTAACAGGCTCTTCTCAATTCACAGGATTTTGCTGTACTCCGAGACTCTGCAGGTGCTGAGTGTGAAGTGGCTGGGACGAAAATCAGCACCTCCAAGTTCAAGAACGTGGTTTTCTCCTGGAAAGAGTTGCTCCCTTCAGGCGAGGGAAGAGACCTTGCACCTGGCAGTGGAGTTTAACTATCTTGGGATCTTACTCACAAGTGACAGAAAATAATGTGTGGGATTGACAAACAGATTGAGTCAGTGGCAGCAGTACCAGTCTGTGGCTGTGATGCAGGAGCTCAGTTTGCACACAAAGCTCTCTGTTTCCTGGTCAATCTACTTATGGTCAATCTACTTTCCTACTTCATGGATGGCTGTGGCATCATTGGGATCGCAATCTCCTGACACTAGGGCGAAAGCTTTTCTGGTTCACCACTCAAGTACCCCAACATTCTGGCAATCATTTTTTAAATGCTCCCAAATTGGTAATGCAGTGACTCCGTGGAAATTAGTTCATAATTTAACCACAGCTTCAGTCTCAATTGTTTCTAGATCAGATTTCTAATGTCACAATCTGGGATATTTGCCATTAAGGCAAATACTATTGTTAGTATGCCATTACCAGTACAGTTTTGGTTTGTTTGATGATTTGTCAATGTACACATACTGTGGGTATCTGTAAGTATAGCAGTGATTTGCGTAACATGTTCATTAAAAGAGGGTTAAAAAAAAGGTGCTGTTGTTGAAAGCATGTATCATTTTATTTTGTTACCTTGGGGCATGACATTGCCTGTAATCATTGAGTACATTTAGAATTAGGCTCTGAATTTTAAATCAGCAAAGGGTGTCTGTATATATATATTATATATATATATATATATATATATATATATATATATATATATATACAGAGAGAGAGAGAGAGAGAGAGAATGTGAATTAACTATCACATTGTCATCACCTGACAAAATAACTCTTACATATTACCTGTTTAGCAATTATAAATTACTTTAGTTCCGACAACTGCTTAAGACACACTCCATTACTGTACTTCATGCAGGAGATAAATAGAAAAATTATGCACACATACAACACACAACACAAGCATTGCAATTATCACAGGGTGCAAAGGAACCTCTTTGGCCTTCACTAAGAACCCTTGTAGCAGCATAGGAACTATTCGCCTTCACATCAGTCATCAAATGCCCGTGCTAGGCCTTGGATTGGTGTGAAACAGACACTGAATAAGGTCTTTAAATAATTCAACAATGGCAACGTGAACGCAAACAGTAGATTTTTGCACAATTAAATTACAAAGCAAGATGATGCTAATCTATGTTTTCTATAATAAAACTGTGATGAACCAAGCCGAGGTGAACAGCAGCTGATGGAGTGGCACTGGGCTGAACGTGGATGTAGGACAGTATCAGTGCGATGCTCTGAGGCTGCTTTTTTCTATGATGCCAATTCCACAGGGCCTTCCTCCTCACCGTCAGCTCGGTTGGCACGGATCTCCACCAGTGTGCGGGCGAAGCGAGTCCAGTCCTCGCTGTGCGCCGATGCCAGCTGTGGGCCATACAGAGAACTTCAGTACTCCAACATTAAAATCCATCCAACCACCAGCACAAACCTTACATGATTCATCAGGATGACTGCTGATATTACACTGGAGAGGGGGAAAAAGTGTGCATTGTGATTGCGGAAAAGAAGAGTAAGGACTGTGTTCGGCCCTTTGAGTGCTGAATATTTATGGTGAATGGAGATGAGGATCATGAGGCAGATTGATTAGGTTGTGCCATCACATTCTGCTGGGAAAGTCAGATGAGAAGAGACGGCCGCCTGCCACCCAGGCAGAGGGAAAGAGTGAGAGATCTGCAGGCTGTAATTAAGCAGGAATAGAGAGGTGGGAGGAGATGATGTCTACATCTAAACCAAAGACCAAATCTAAACTTTTTTTTTTTAAAAACAGCACTACATGAGGTCTTCATCAAATCATAAGAACATGACCTTTGCGAGCTTAACAGAAAAACAGCATTATTTCAAATAATTAGAGATGCCAACATTGCAAAAATGTTGGTATGAAAAGCGAAAGTAACCTCTACCAGTAACAAATGCACATCTTTTCTACCAGCTGAAATTTATTAATGTATCTGACTGCTGCTTTTATCTGAAAAAGCAGAAAAACATAGTTTTCAGGTGTCACCATTGCATGGGGTCAAATAGCAAATGCCACAACTACACCATGGATCTTTGGATAACGTACAGTAGAAGCTCAAACCTTGCGGAATGATGTGTGAATGTAGAATTAAATACTGAAGCAGAATAACTTAAAACATGTCATGACAATGCAAAGCAAATATTAAAGCGCACAGGCCTAAAGATAATACAGAAAGACCTCAGCAGTTATCAGAAGTGGCAGGCCGAATATACTTGAGTGCCCCTGCTATTGTCTTCCTTCACAACGTAGGCCATGTTGCAGACTTTTTTTTCCGTTTTTATGAAAAGCTTCTGGTAAATAAGCCCCCACTCTGTTGCAACATAAAACCCTTCAGCTTCAGTCAGTTTATTGATGACCCACCATTATCATCAAGCCTGAGAGACCAAACGCCCGACCAGCACACTCTCCAATTACCACACGATGCAGGGCTAAAATTAGTCGAACCCCACACACAAGGCAAAACCCAGACTCTGAAAAGAGCACAGCAAACACGGGAGTCGTGGCGGCTCGCTGCTCTGTGGTGGTGGTTAGGTCATGTGGAGGCTGTTTTAAAATAGTGGGTAAAGAAAAGCGGTGGAACCCAAACAAGCCCGGCCGGCCCAAGAGGTTGGTAAACATGCAAGGCCTTTAATGCAAAAGCCTCTCATAGTGAGCAGAGATGGTTTAATGCACAACTAGCAGTTTGCCCCCTTTCGTTCAGATGTACAGTGAACGCTGCAGAATGAAAACTAATGATTTTACTCAAGCCGATCTGTGGAAAGCAAGAAATACAATAAAATATAGTGCATGATTAGAGCTTTTAAACTTTGACGCTTGACATGTAAACATCAAATGCAACACACACACATACACACACGCAAATGTGTTTATATGTGTGCGTGTGTGTGTGTGTGTGTGTGTGTATACACTAATATTTTGGTTATTTATTGGGGCCACAAACCTTTTTTATTACCTTTGATAGAGCACATTAGGTCCATGTTGACTTTATTTATAGGCCAAGTTGGCTTATTTTGTGCTACTGAGGTTTAGAATAAGTGCATTTAAATTTGTGTAACCACTAAAGTTATTATTTCTTCACTAAGCAAAAGGGGTTACATATTTATTAATA
>CM040997.1:8182298-8256446 GCA_022985145.1 Pangasius djambal
AAAAAAAAAAAAAAAAAAAAAAAAAAATTAAATAAAAAATAAAAACTATGGAATACAACTTATGGCCAATATTAAATACATAAATACATAATTAATTAATAGTATCACCTCTTTAAAGTCCACAAAAGGTGTTTTTTCAGTACAGAAGGCACTGGAGGAGACAGAATCTTCATCTGAGACACTGCTTATCTCGAGTAATTTTTTTATGAATTAAGTTATGAATGAACTTAAAGTAAACTGTAGCAGAGGATTGCTTGGTCACCTCATCCTTCAAACCATGGTCACATGGGCATACTTTATTAAGTTGACAGCTCAAAATAACAAACTTGCAGTTGCAAACTCACTTTCTCCCCTCGATCAAATGACAGATTAGGAAGTTTGCATTTATTGCCACTTGACTGCAGGGTTACCTTAATAACTGATTAGATCCATTCTAACCTAACCCTACTCACATCTCCAGCCTACCTCTCCAACATCGTAGATCCAGAGCCGGCCCTCTGAGTCTCCTACAGCCACCTCCTTTCCTCCTGAAGCCCAGCGCACCCGGTTGAGAGCAGGAGCACCCTCGATGGTCACACTGGCTGTGGGTACCTTCACACACAACACAGCACACATCCTAATCCACAGATGTTTATTGCCCATATCTGGCACACACTTTTATTCAAAGCGTCTTGCAGGTGAGGCAGATTCCAGGTCCAAACACAGAGCTTTATTCTACATGCTACATGGTGTGATGCAGTCTGACGTGAAGTGGCGTTACCATGACCACCTCGAAGTTGATCATTTTCCTACAGCAAGACCTCAGTTTGCCAGTGGTTTCAATTTTTTTTATTTATTAAAGAATGACACATAACATATACATATCATAGTTACACTTAATGCTGTGGAACAACTGTGGGACAAGACAGTTCTAGTTATCGTTTATTTTATAGCAGCTATAAACACTCGCTCCCTCACCAGCCTCTTTTTTCTTTCTTTTGAAGTTAATAAGACAAAAAATGCAGCTTGTCAGATTACTACGAAGCCAGAAAGCACGAAGATCTCTGTCCTGAAGACTTTCCTGTGGTGAAAACTTACTAACATAGGTTTCTATAAATGCTAAATAAACGTCTCCTTACAGTAAGGTTCACCATATCAACCATTTTCTTTGTTAAATAACAACATATTTTATTATTAGCCTTAGTTTATGTGGAGCTTCTACCATACAAGTTATAAATACATTAGCTAGCCCCCTGGGTAAGGAAAAGCTCCAACATGTGGCCTAGAATGTCTATATGATCATTATCCTCTTCTAACAAAGTTTTAATGTAGCACATCATGTCTGCACCTTCAACAAAAAGTCAGCGACCTGCTGGTCTGTGCTTCAGATGTGAGATGTGGTGTTCTGTTGCTGCACTGCACATAATGTATTGTTATTATTATAGTTATTGTTTGATTCTGGCTAGATTCTGGCTAGATATGTTTACCTGTAAGGTGACTGCATATAGTAAGTAGGAGAGTTATATGACAGCTTTGTGCTGGACTGATTTGTTTGTCTGTGTTTACCTGCATGTTCCTGGTTCTAAAATATTGTCTGTCACCTGTGCATGGTCAATAATCAATCTTGCAAAAATCTTTCTACCTGTAGTGCAGCAGGAAGTGAGATTCAGAACGAGTAGTTTGTGCTAAAGTTATAAGTTTGAGGTGTGTAGCATCACTGTGAACTGTGTTAAGTTTAAACATACCTAGGTGAGTCAAATGAAAACCTTACAAGGGAGACATAGATTAGAGAAACAGTACATTAAATATTATAGCTGTAAAAGTAAAATGTACTACTTGTCCACAGTTTTCAGTAGCCCCTTCTACTGCTATCTTAAACTTGATACACTTTTGTGACACCTTCTTGCAATAAACAATGCAAAACAAAAACTTAAGGTTTTATTTGATTCACCTTCATACATACAAATTAAAGTTTTTTATAAACATTAATGAAAAAGTAGGGGAATTAGGGGTTTTGTCTTTTTCATAGACATATACTTGTCCGCTGGGCAAGCATGAATAAAAAAATTAATAGCCCCCGTCACTAATTCTAAATGTTCTGAGTACCCATGCTATTCTTTTGCCTCAGCTCAGAGAAACAATATTTTATTTCTTCCATAAGTCAATAATGATGAGTCATACTTTTTTCAATTCAATCAAAATTCTTAGTAATGCAGCTTTAAGTGCTGTTACACACAACTTCTTATATGAATTTCAGATTTAGTTTTTTAAGTGTTAAAATGCAAAAAAAAAAAAAAAAAAAAAAAAAAAAAAAAAAAAAAAAAAACCCAGTCCAGCGTGTTCTGCTCCAATACACCTGATTCAAGTAATTGTCTAATTAACAAGGCATTAATTTAGTTCAACCACGTGTGGCAGACGAGGATAAACACTACGCGGAAACAGTCTCATATGACTGCAGGGACGGGGATCAGTGGCTGAATGGATCAGACGTTTAGTGCAGTTGTTGGATGTCTTAAAGCACAGTGACCCCAAAGGACCAGATTAAACCACTGAGCTGGGCCACTGCCCATGGGAAATTACTGACTCTGGATCACTGGGGAGAGAGAAATCCACACACACCATAGTGATTTTACTGTGTGTGCTGTGTGTGTGTGTGTGTGTGTGTGTGCGCGTGTGCTTGGCTTGAGCCGTCAGGGGCTGATTTAAGGGCAGCCTGTGGATAGACACCCACACAGAGAGGAGGCTGTTGATGTTTTGATCTGGCTCTGGCCTAGCATAAAATGTGTGTGTGTCTATATAGGGGTGTTAGTGGTGTGGCCTGGAGCTTGGGCAGGGATAGCCTAGAGCTGGTGAGTGTGTGTGCAAAAATGTTTGTGTGTGTGTGTGTTTGGCCTCACCTCAGTGTCATTGTTTAGGTTCCACAGATCGAGACGGCCCATCCCGTCCACTGCAGCGAAGAGCCCGGGATGCACTGGAGACCACATGACATCGTACACATAGTCAGCATTGTCCTCAAAGGAGTACAGCGGCTTGTTGTGCTGGGAGGAGGAGGAGAAAGAGAATAAAGAGAGGGCGGGAAAGAAGGACAGACAGGGAGAAAAGAGAAAAGCAGTGCAGGGGAAAAAAGACAGAAATTTGAAGGTTTCAGGAGGGAGAGAGAGACAGAGAGAAAGAGAGAGAGACAGAGAGAAAATGAGAGTAGACTCAGTGGCGCTGCTGCAGCCTTGGGGCTGTCTGGGAACGGGCTAATTAAAACCTCTGCACACTCACGCAGTGTCATAAAAACATGAGATGAAAGTCTCTCTAAAGGTGTACTGTAACCTTAGCGTAACAGCTGTCTAGGGAAAAGACAAAAAGAAAACAGAATGAAAACAAGGGAAAAGATAAGACAGAAAGTGAGAGAGAGAGAGAGAGAGAGAGAGAGGTTGAGAGAATTCCTGAGGATGGCCACATGCATGCCGAACAGGTACAGGGCAGACAGTTGGGTAGGAAGAATGCAGTCAGTGTCTCGCTCAGCTCCCAGACCACAACACAATAATGAACCCCTTCACAGAGGGGTGGGGTGTGGTGCATCCATGCAATCTAAGTGCTTGTTTATGCTTCTGCAAAGATGCACATGCGCTGAGACTTAGATAATGGGCTTAGGGGTAAGTGTAGCTCACAGAGAAAGCAACATGGACACCTCCAAAAATCTCAGACTCTGTGGTGCTGTGGATCAAGCCAAGGTCGACTGGTTGACCAGGGGAAGTGTATCACATAGCGCTGGGGTTGGGCCAAGACCCAAACAAGCACTCGACCCAAACCTGAACTAGCGCAAAAGCAAAACGGAACAGTTCAAGGATCGGTTGGCATAAGCAGTGGCTTAATCAACTCAATCTAAAAACATTACAAAATCAGTAGTGACAGTGAATTAGCAATATAGAGCAATACAATTTACAGCATACAGTGTATACAACTAAATATTCTTTACTACATCCAGTACTTCTGGCAACTAGCGTCTTCTGTCTATTCTCTATTACAGTGAACTGCAAGATTTTATTTATTTTCCATATTTTTATAATCTGGGCCTTGTGATAGGCTGGTGTGCCATCCATGTATACCTGCCTTGAACCCAGTGTTCCTGGGATAGGCTCTGGATCCACCATGACCCTGAAGAGTGAATGAATGAATGAATGTACATGCTGGTGCACAATGTCTGCAAGATTGCTAATTCACAGACACAAAATTAGAAATCAGCCCTTAGGCCGGCATTATACTTTTGGCTGCCTTGATTGGCATGTTGGCTGTGTGTGTGCACAACTTTGTGAGCTGATTTCAGCAGACTGGTCAAACTACAGACTGATCAACTATAGATGATTACATTTTAATGTCATTTCCCTACAAAACATTTTGCGTTTGCATTTAAAAAAAAGCTCTCAACCCACCTAAAGCATGTTGTACATGCTTATCTTCACATAGTGAATCTGGTGCCCATCCCGGGAACACTGGGTAGAAGGCATGAATACACACTGGATGGGATACCAAGGCGCCATGCACACACACACATTCACACAGTCATTCACACCTAAGGCCAGCCATTTGAGCATAGCAAATCCACCCACCTACTGGCATGTTTTTGGGAGGTGGGAGGAAACCCACATGGAGAGAACACGCGAATCTCCAGACAGACAGTAACCTGAGCTTAGGATTCTTATAGAGTAGTACATAGTAAATAAGTGTAATGACCTACTATATGATTTGAGACACAGCTTTGTCGATAGCTTTTACAATGATGGTAACATTTATCTAAAGCTTCTTTACATCTTTATTGCACCTAGCTGCTGTAGGGAATAATGTCACTTCACAGAAACTTTGGACTTCACAGAAACTTTCCAAGAGGCATATTTGGCTTGCTAATTAGAGGTCTAGACTTAGGGTTTTGTTAGGGTTCTTTGTGACAATGTCTGCTGTTAAGAGCACAATACAATAACACAATACCTTTAAATTAAAACTTTAGTAATTCATGTTTTTTTTTCACCCAGATCTAAGCATATTTTATTCTCCAAATATCAGCACATGCAAAGTCATAGATACTGAGCTGCACAGATATTGCTAGTTTGAGCTACATCCAATTTTAATAAAAGTAGTAAAAATGACAGATGGATAAGAATACCAGTACAGCACTGCTGTATGCCACAAGCAATATAAGCAAACCAGAACGTTCAACCAGAACGTTCTAATCCACATCACCACAGCCAAATCCTGCAGGCGCCAGCACTGATGCAGACACGCCTGCCCAGAACAATCTCCAGACTTTAGCTTTCCTAACTAAGTAATACATACAGCTAAGTGAAAAAGTTTGCACACCCCATTGGGAATTCAATAGAAGTAGTTATTAAGACAAAGTAGGGGCATACAAGTTATTACAGAATATTTATATCATATTCAAAAAGGAAGATGCAAACTTTTGAACTGATGCCATTTTTCCACTGTTAATATCTTAACATACACTAGAGGTGTGTGTGGGACTGTTTTGTTAATCCCACTCCCTCATACTCCAGAAGGAATTCTGTCCAATCCCAAACACTCCTGTAGGCATTCCTGACCAATCCCACCCACTTCTGCAGAAAGTTTGACCGGTCCCACCTCTTCTGCTGAAAGTGTGACCAATCCTGCTCTCTCCTGGAGAGAGTTTGACCAATCCCACCCTCTCTCAAGGAAGGTTGGTCCAATCCCTCCCTCTCCCATAGAATGTTTGACCAATTCTGCCAACTCATGCAGAAAATCTGACCAATCCCACCCTCTCTCATAGAAAATCTGACCAATCCCACCCTCTCTCATAGAAAATCTGACCAATCCCACCCTCTCTCATAGAAAATCTGACCAATCCCACCCTCTCTCATAGAAAATCTGACCAATCCCACCCTCTCTCATAGAAAGTTTGACCAATCCCACCCTCTCTCATAGAAAATCTGACCAATCCCACCCTCTCTCATAGAAAGTCTGACCAATCCCACCCTCTCCTGCAGAAAGTTTGATCAATTCCACCCTCTATACTATACAAATCTTTATACATTTACCTGATGATGTAACTTTACCTATACTTTTCGACCCATAATATCTTCTTTGTGCTGGAGGTTTTATTATGTAGAGCTATTTCTAATAGTCATGCCTCCAAGCAAACATGCCCTCTCCATCTGAGCTCTGGCTGAGGAACGCTCCACAGACAGAATAATCATTAGTAGCTGCTGTGCCACGGCCACAGTGGGACATCGGTTCAAATCAGGCCACTGTGAACGTTTCCCAGCCAGAGAACGGCGGGCTGGTGAGAAGCGCTCTCATTTTCTCTCTTATCCTTTACGAGGGCACTAATAAAAGGTAGTAATGCCAAAAGGAGAGGACTCCATTGGTTATTCAACAACCAGACAGAGGAAAGTGGAGTATGAAGCCAATTACTTGTGGATAATGTTCATGAATAATCGAGGAACCTGCCAGGAACTGACCCAATTCCTCAACACAAACAATCAGTTTGTTTCCCAAATGATTTTTAATATATTTTTTTTAATGAGTCGCCCTCTTTGCACATCAGCATGAGGAAATGACTCAAATGTGACTCTGCAGACAGACACACTGTGTTCAGGTGGCCTTAGATAAACAAACAGTAAGTGGCCCAACACATGGGCACACAGGCCCGGGAGGCAAGCCAGCATTCCTGCGGCTGTCCTCAAAGGCGAAGGGAATTCCATCCCGAAACCCACCCTGGGTCTGAAAAAACAACATCTATGCATCACGAGCATCCCTGGAATGTTTTCACGTGTCAAAAAGCACAAGGTACAGTATATTATATGTCTAAGTCTAGTTGCAGTGACTGCAAAGTTCCAATTTTAAATAAGTATATTTTGGTTATATAATAAAGAGTATTATAAACATATTATAAATGCAGCTGAACTGCAAACTGGAATCGCAGCTCAGCTCTATTCATATTGTGATTTCACTGTTAGTTTACCACAGCCGACCTCACTCCAAATTATTCTCTTCTCCTTCACCTTGTTCTTTATTCTCCTCTTAGCCTTTTTTTTCTCTTTCTCTCGATCTTTCTCGTCATCTACTCACCAAGAAAGGATGCCAGATGAAATCAGAGAGCTGAATCCTGTTCTCAATCTTTCACCTCCTTCCACCCTCTCTCTCTTCCCCTTTCTTACACAGTGTAATATCATAAAGAGTAATATCTCATTGTTCCAAAGAAGTGTCTGTAATATTTAAGTGTTTCTAGATCTGTAGAAATCATTTATTTTTTAAAGATACCTTATAAAAATATATGCTTCTGAACACTGATTAGAGATTGATCTGGCGATTTTCTTCATTTCAGGTTTCTGTCATATTTCCAGCCCAGAAATGAGCTCCAGTCCTAGCCAGAACAAAACTGTTCAGCCTTGCCCCTTTTCCTTAAAAGGGAACTCATGATGCATATGTAGTTTCCATAGAGGGAGTGTTGTCGGTTAGGGGAAAAGAGAAAGCCTGCCAGTGTCTTTACTGCAATTGCAATTTGCCTAGCAGGCTGCAGATATAAAATAAATATATAAAATTACAACCTGCTCCTTTAAATGTAGAAAAAGCTAAATTACAAACACTAATTTACAAACTAGAATGTATAATTCTTAATTTGCGAGGATATCAGTACTAGCCATTGTACTGCAACATGTCCTCACAAACAAAAGCAGGTACAGGGTCAGAGCCTCATGAGAACCCTTGGATCAGATGGAGATCAGCTCTTACCCTCTTCTTTCCTATTTCTTTTTCTTTCCTTCCTTTCGACTCAAGTTATATACAGGCTAATGAGATGGTGCCCTTTAGGGGACTTTCCTGAGATGTTTTTAAGATGTTTTTGTAGATGATGAAAGTTTTTAGGAAAGTTCCTACATCACACCCCAGGCCCCAGGGTTTGTTTGCCTTACCATAAACTTCTTCATATTTCATATGAACTTAACTGAAAAATTAGCTAGGACAACAGACATTGGCAGAGGAAATTATCCAGGAACACAGACATTAGCAGTGTAGTTTAAAAGCAGGGCATATGTTCCTCTTCTTACCTTTGTGCTCCAGAGTTTGACAGTCCAGTCAAAAGATGAGGTGACGAACAGGTGGGAGAAGTCTACTGGGCCCATGGCACTGTGACAGCTGATGCCAGTCACTGGTCCCTGGTGGCCCTCAAACATCTCACAGATACCAGCTTTACTACAAGCCGACACAGCATTTTTAGCATTTTTACATGCTAAGATAAGATTTTTGTGTGTGCATCAACGATATTACAGCATAAAATGGATAAACTGACTATAAAATTTATTGCAGCATATTACATTTGGCTAAATAGTACTTTCTAAAATTTCTATAGTTTGCTACTATGTGTGTGTGTGTGTGTGTGTGCGTGCATGTGTGTGTGTATGTGCTCCACTAACCTGCCATGCCTGGAGGCCGTGTACACAGTCCCCTCTTCACTGCCCACCACAAAATTATTGACATCTCCCGCAGGGAAGGCCATCCCAGTCACTGCTACTGGTTTTGACTTATTATAGACCAGTTCCATGCTCTCCTGCAACATACAAACCAGCCTCAGGAAAATAACCTGGATGATAAACTAGCATGTCTGTTTATAATCACATATTACTTGGAGATTAATGCCGCTCAAACAATATTACAACTTGTGACAAGGCTTTGACTTCAGTCATGATTTTTTTGCCAATCAGTCAACAAATCTTAAATTAATGATGGGCTCATGACTAACCTAACAGAGTAATACAGAGATTAGTAGAATTAACTTAACCGATTAGTAAAATGCTATTTGAAATGCCTATCGTAATCACACAAGTGAGTACATCCAAATGGAGCCAAGTTATGATAACGCTTAAGTGAAAATAGACTGAATGAGTGCACAATTTGTTGATGATACAAATACAAAAAAAAAAAAAACCCACACATTTGGATCTGGCAGAGACGCCAGAATGTGAAGAAATTGGGAGAAAAAATTTGGCTGTCCAAATAAATTTCCATAAATTTTCAGATATCCTCATATTCACCTAATCTCTTGATGTAGCAAAAGGAGCCTTAAAATCCATGTAAATGATGGCATATTTTATTTTCACATTTTTTATCGGTCTTTTTAATTCAATATAAAAGACTAATAAACTTACATGATATTTCAAATACATAGCTAACAATTTCCAACAACCACTTAGTAAAGTTATGGCTTTACTGCGGCTACATATTGTGGCTCTGTGTAGCTTCTGCAATGCCACTATGCTATATCCTATGTAGTGAGCATATATAGTATACAGGAGGCCATTTGGGATTTGGGATTTGGCCTGAAACAGTGGCACTGGAACCAAACTGCACTTTTATTTTATTATAATGCTTAAATATGCGTACTTGGCTATTTAACTTATTTATACCGATGCTAGTGTTTTGTTGTTAATTTATTTACGTTAGGCGGTTTACTTCTAATATCAAGAACCTGTTTTCTCATTCCTTTTTGTGTTTGCCAAAAACAAAATGTGATTTTTTTAACCAGTGAAAAAACATTTTAGAATTAGAATTTGTCTACTTTTTTGATTATGTTTTTCCATTTTTATAAAGGTATTCTGTTTATGTCTAACAGCTGTGTATTCACTGCTTGATGCTTGATAATAGACATGAAAAGATATGACTATTAAGATTAGATATTAGTATTAAAATTATTTTAGGAGCTCCAACAGTATTGTTATTTTGTGAAAAATCCTATCTTGTCTGATCTTAAGGCTTTTCTGTAATATGGGAGCAGAATGCACAGGATGGGTACAAATGATAAAGCTTTAAGGTCAGTTCCCACAGCGAGAGGGAAGACAGTCAAAGCTCACAGGTGCTCTAATCGATCCAAATCCAGCTACAGAGGGGTTTAAGTTGGTGGAAGGAGTAAAAAGTGGCCCTGAAGCAGTACTTACCTGTGGTTGGGAGAGCATATCCAGGCTCCAGGAGCACATCCGCCCATCTGTGGACACTGTGATCAAGTTGTTGGCATTCTGGGTTCCCACCACATTCACACAGTACACTGGATGCTACATTATTGAAGAGCATACAAAGGTTCAAACCACATGGAATTATCTTCAAATATATTATGATAGCTTGAGGACTTGTACTATAATGCATACTTCTATATGGGAATGCTCTTCTCTTGTGCCATTACACAAGCACTGCGCTGCTCAATGGTAAGATAATGGATGTGTACAGCAGTTCTTTACTTAAACTTGGCACTAGCACGCACTGGTGTGCAAATACAGACGACTGTGTGAATCCATTATGTCGTTATTGCTGTCAAATTAATTTTTGTTTTTGGCCCACATTAGGCTCTTTGAGAGATCCGACGGCTCGTTGAGTTTGAGGTCGGAACATAGGCTTTCATTATTGAGGGCTCAAGAGTTTAAACCTTCAGCATGTATGGCACTCAGGGGCCGTGTGTGTGGCAGCGCGGCACAATGGGGCCTATGCACCTCTGTGGGCTCTGCCTCTGTCCTGTGCTTCGTGTACTGCATGACATGCAGTTAGACAGGGCTCGCTGACTCACTGAAATCTAATTTCAGGTTGAAGTCTTCCTCATGAATTAAGGTTCATACTGTGGTAGCATTTAATTCTAGCAATGTCAGTCTGAGAGTGTGAGGATAATACTTTAGGTGTTGTCTTACAGTATGTGCAGCTGCAGAGAGCGGCGTTCTCTGGACTGGGGTTCTCCTGTGGCTGCGGTTGTCCCAGAGGACGATCTGCCCCGAGTACGTGCCACCCACCAGCAGATTAGGATGGAAACGGGCAAAGCCCACGGACACCACAGGAGACTTGGAAGAAGAACAAAGGACAGGATAATTAAGACAAGATAGAGAGTGAATGAGAGAGAAAGATAGAAAGAGTGGGGGCACGATGCTGATGAGTTCACTCTAAAGATCACGTGCAGGGGTGGGTTTTGGGGGAAGAACGTAACAATGGAGGGGATTGTGGGCACAGAAGCTTTATATTACAGCACCATAAGCAGCGGGCAGTGGAGCGAGAAACGTGGCTTTTGTTGTGACAGCCTTGGCCTTGAACTTCCCCTCTGTCTTCACTTTTATTGGGTTTTCTGTTCCTCATGAATGCCCGACAAATGAAAAGTGAGCTTATGCTTTCATACATTCACACGAATTCCCTCAAAAAGAATCGCCGGGCTAAACAACAGTTTTGATCAACCCTGCATCATTTCGCTCTGTGTTTTTGTCAATTAGCTCCACAGGACAATTATTTCCTCCCCACTTCAGTGAAAGTGGGCCTGCGCTGAGACTGAAGTGTGACCGGTTTGTTTTCTTAGCGCTGTGCAGTCGTCTGCTGTCTCCCTGTTTCACCGCACCAGCTGCGGCCGCCAAGTCATGCAACCAGAGTTCATTTTAAAGTGACTGGAAAACAAACCAAAGTAA
The DNA here is from genome assembly GCA_022985145.1 of Pangasius djambal. Classification (NCBI taxonomy): domain Eukaryota; kingdom Metazoa; phylum Chordata; class Actinopteri; order Siluriformes; family Pangasiidae; genus Pangasius; species Pangasius djambal. The sequence continues at coordinate 8,193,725 of CM040997.1, forward strand.
AAAGAAAACATGCTTTTTCTTTTTCTTCGTTCCTTTTCTTCCTTTTAAAAAAATACTGCTTCCAAAGACTTGAGAGTAGCCTCAGATGTGAGGCGGCATTTTAAAATGGACTTAAAATAAACCAAGCTGGAGGGGTAAAAATAAAGTTGAAGCATTGGCCATCAAAATATGCACACAGGACACCCAGAGCAAAACTGTTTAAAGCTTGAGTATAATAAGACACAAGTGTTGATGTTCAGACTCTATTTGGGAAAAAAATATAACATAAAACATATACCGATAATTATGATCAATTGAATTTATGCAAATTAGCGTAGACAATAGCAGAACATATATTAGCATAATCAATATTAGCTGGCTAGGCTAGATTGCCTGATGCGTCTGCTGTCTAATGAGTCAGTGTCTTAGAACACAGCTCCATTAGCTACCTGTAAACAACTGGAGCCTTTTCCAAAGGTTTACTGCTGTAGGGTTCTACATAGAATCAGTAAGGGTTCCTCCAGAGGAACAAACCACTGAGTGCTGTAGGCTTCTGGATTTAACCTTTTTCTAAGACTCTATGCTTTTAGAAAAAGGGTTCCCCAGTGGATGCTTGGATAGTTATAAGAACAAAGGTTTATATTACAGGATCATAGGCAGCAGGCAGTGGAGCAAGAAGCATGGCTAAAGTGGTTCTATTTGGAACCTTTTCCAACCCAAAATGCTTTGATGTAGATTTTCAACATACAGCCCCCCCCACACACACACACAAATAAAACAAAGAAGCAATTAGGGTTCGACATTTAAGTCTTTTCTCTAACAGGATGTACTTTTAGAAAAAAGGGCTCCTCAGGGGTTCAAGATTCCTAAAGTGGGTCTGTTGGAACCCTTTCCAAATCTAGTGTTGTAGTGTTCCACAGAGAAATATTAAGGGTTTCTGCAGAGGGACAAACCAAAGAATTCTTAAAAATTCTATTTTTACACTGTACACTGGACTGGAAAGTGTGCTCCTTGAAACCCCCTTGATAGTGAAATAGTGTTGTAGGGCTCCTCCTCAGGCACGGTGACTCAGTGGTTAGCACTGTTGCCTCGCACCTCCGGGGTTGGGGGTTTGAATCCCACCTCCACCCTGTGTGCATAAGTGTGTTTCCAAATTGTCTGTAGTGTGTGTGTGTGTGTGTGTGTGTGTGTGTGTGTGTGTGTGCGCGATCGTGCCCCGCGATTGGCTGACCCCCCATCCAGGGTATCCCCCGCCTCGTGCACTGAGCTCCAGGCTCCCCCACAACCCTGTGTAGGATTAGAGGTATAGAAAATGGATGGGTTCCTCCCCAAAATAACAAACTAAAAGAACACAGACGGGTTGAAGATTTCTCTTTGGATAACTACAGCTTCTAGCTTCCCAGGGGAGTTCGACTTGGAACTTTTTCCAAAGGAAGACCTACTGTTTTAAGGTTCTCCTTGGAATCTTAAGAGTTCTATCTACCGGAGGGAAAAACTGAAAATGATGAAACTAATTTCTTTCTGGAGTGTACACCAGAAGTTTATTGTTAAAATTTTCAGAAATAAAATCTTAAGTGAAAACAAACTTACAATACATTTGTACACAAACTGGTCTCCCAACTGGTCTCCCTAGACTGTGCCAAAGTTTTCCAGTGCTAATTATTCTCCATGTCAACTGTGGAACCAGAACTGATGCCCAAGATTATGGGATATGTAGGACATTGCACGTTGCAAGTACTTGCTTAGAAAAAAGTTCATCACCCATTAAGATGGCTAAATGAATAAATCTCACCATGCCAGTGTTCAATTCGGACACTGAACACAGGCTGAGTAGGCGACTTTCATAATGTTTCAGACACACAGAATCTGTGTTGACTTGTCTCAAAACAGTAAACAACAGGGCAATACTTCACCTAATAAAACACTCAGGCTTTTCTGTAACTCTTCTCTATGCCACTGTGACTGCTCTGATTAGTGGACATGTTGAAATGCTTGTATATGCTCTGCAATTAGTGATCAGTAAAGTGTTAATGCTGAGTGACAGCAGGGCACTGCAGCACCTAAACACCATTTCAACAACAGCCTCAGGCCTGACCTCTGAACTCTCCTCCTTACAGTCTGCCTTTTGCTCTGACAGTCTATCTTTCTCTCTCTGCCTCGCTCTCTAAACTTTCATAAACTCTCTAGTCTATGTGCTGTAGTCATGTGTCAGGGACACGCTCCCTCAGACTGCAGCTTCATTACTGGACTAATGAACACAAGCCCAGGTCACCACAACAAGAGAGTAATAACTCTGCTATGAAGCCATTAATCAAAGACTTAATGAAGTATTGTAACCTAAAACCTCCTCTCAGTGGAGTCAGGCACTGCCAACTCCGGCCTCCAGTCCTACCACAAGCCTTCGCTTTAGCAGTGTGCTTTCTGCTCTGAGGCCTCAATGCTAATCTTAGAATCACGGGCTAGATCCCGATTAATTAATTAGTCTAAACATCCGTACATCTGTAGGTCTGATCTTGGCTTGATCTAACTGAACTTTATAGAGAAAATCCCAATCTAAATACCAGCTAAATACTAGACAACATCAGAGGTGAAAAGTACCTACTTAAATATAGTAAGTACTTACAATTATTTATAATTTTAGTGGAACTCTTCCGTACCTGAGTATAACTCAAATGTAATACTTGCACTCTTATTCAATTACAATTTCATGATAAAAAAAAACCCACACTTTTTTACTGTTTAGAGTTTAATTTAGAATTTCAAATCTCAACAATCATGATTGAAATCTTTTTTTTTTTTTTTCCCCAGTTACCAATCCAGTCAGTTGCATTTCTGTGCATTTTTACTTTATCAACTATATTTAAAATGTCCAATTAAATCCACACCAACTTGAACGGACACCACAACCAATCATTAAGCACACATAAATCTTCCCTTATCTAGTATTATGTACTGTATTAGTTAGCATTAACAAACCATGAACTTCAGCATTAATTCACCAGAATCAATGTTAGCAAAATAGAGTAACACGCTTATTAATTCATGTTTGGTTAAATGTTAATGAAATACACCTGCATTGGTATTCAATCCACGTAAATTAGTAATAATTAACTTATAATGTGTTACTAAATGTTACTACTGAATAACCCACTGAAGTCTGGCCTCCGGGTGGAAATATTAGAAGCAGCTACAGTTCTGAATCCAATTAACAACCATAAACTGTGGTTCATGCATGAGTTGTTTATGAGTTAAGGGAACCTTAATGTAAAGTGATCCCATTGATTGTTATACGTTAAAGTTACTTCTAATCTTAAAACCATTTGCTTTTAAATTTCATATACTTTTAAGAATTTAAGTACAAGTACATTAAAGTGTGGACCCTTTTCCATTTTCACTCAAGTATAATTTTGATTTCTTTTACTCTTTAATTAAGATGTTATTTTTTTATACTTAACTTAATACCTAATACATTTATTTAAGTATAATTTTTTTTTGACATTCCTAGTTAATAATCTTTTGGAAATTCCAGGCTATACCATAGGCTGAACCATGAGAAAAGATATGGTTTGAAAAACCCCAAAACAAATCTTTTTTTTTCCCCAGTTCTCGTTTTTACACAGCACACTCATACCCATCACATCCAGGGTGGCCAAATGAGATATTAACATATGCTCAGACATTATCTGGAAGTTGTAGTCATTTTGGTTCAGTTTTTATCTTAAATTATCAGGAGACGATGTCAAAAGTTATGAACAGATGCTGTGTGCTTTCTTCATTACTGCCACCACATAAATCTAGAGGGTTTGTTCACGCCACAGATAAGTGTGACTACTCATATGAACTCTTTAAAATCATAATGTAAACATGGCAGAGATGCTGAAGGATGAAAAGCCTGAATATTCACACCATATGGAGAGCCAAGCATTAAACCCTATCTGGCCCCTCATCTTAACTAGCGGAACCATGTGTCTAACTCCATAGATTTACTTAAAATCTCAATAAAAATGAGGTTCGGTGCTGTGCACATGCAGCGACTGTGCTACTGGGATTAGCTCAATTTGCCCTGGTATAAGGACTTCCTGATCCTGCCAAATAGGAAATTAGGCCATAGATTACAGTCTACTCCTTGGGCATGTGTCATCACAGAAAATGTAGCTGTCTTTCTGATAGCTGAAGAGTATTAACAGCTGTTAAAAAGTCTAGAGGGAGACTACTTAAGCAGAAACTTTCACATCACCTAGCATAAATGTACCTTAGTTTACGCTGATATCTCAGTTGTGCCATTTTTTTTAACCTATTCAGTCATTGAAATTCAAAGAGTCAAATCAAATGGTCCATTTCACATTGTAGCCTCAGCTAGAGGCTCTCTTCAGTGAAGTCAGGATCCAGTAATGATATTCAAACTGACAGGTTCAATAAAAACACAATCTCACAGCACGTTTCTGCCTTGCCGCTGAATTTAAATGGCAGCAAAAAAAAATAATAAAATAAAATAGCTGCCTCCATCTCCCAGCAGCAGCCAACTGTTTTAATCTTCAAACCACACTTCACTAGGTCTACATACTTTTGTCAGATGAGGTTTTATATTAATGGGAAGTGTTCGCTATAGAATAATACACACAGCTACCCGATGATGAAAGATGGTATGAAGAGAGGGATCACGGAGGAAAACACTCCTGTCTTTGTGCTCGCTCTTTGTTAAAGGGAGGGAGATTGGGAGGGGACGAGTGCGCAACAGACAGCGCATTCACCAGCACAAATCCACCGCCTCCTCCTTCACTACCACAATCATATGGTTCCCAGCAGAGCTTATCAGCTCCAGATGCACTCCTCCATCTTCCACCAGCATCCCTCGCTCTCTCTCCCTCTTTTTCTTTCCTAATGACACCGCACAGATTTTGTCACTCTGCGGTCGCTGGCGGAGGCTATGTAATACCATATCTGCCTTTCAGAGAAGAAAGAAAAGAAAGCCAGTGAACGTGAGCAGTCATTTTCTTTCCCTCTCTCATCCTCCCTCACTCAAGTTTTTCGCTCCGCATTCTTTGCTAGTTCATTATTTCACTCTTGCAGGACAGTACAGTAAAACCTCCGGATGCATTAAAAAAAACAAGCACTCAGTTACAATCCAATATCAGTCCAATAAAATTATGGTAATAAATTTTATCCATGTGCTGCACAAATGAACATATGCAAAACAGAACTTTGCCCTTCCGCTGAACAGTTTCAGTAATTAAGGACAGGTTTTCACTGACATTACCATACAGTCTACAGGTATTCTAACATTCCATGTAATCCTCTTGAGGAGTTTCTCAGTGCTACTTCAAATGCCATTGAAGAACTAATTTACATTAGTGACATGCCAAATATAAAAACTAGATTTGAGCTCGATTTACTTGTGCTCATCTGCTCATACTCATAAAAAATATTATTTGATATCAACATCCAATACCAGGTGATACCATGTGACATAAGCTTAGTGTTTGGTGCCAGGCTAATAAACAGGCAACATAAAATGACAGAGATCTGGATGTATTTCATGATTAATGATGGCCATCAAAGCAAACTGCAAACTGTGCCTTGTGAAAATATCAAGAGGAGGGACTACAGCAACACAAGTAACCTGATAAAATGCAAAAAGTTTTGCAGAAGTGCTGAGAAAAGGTCATATTTCTGTGAGCACTGAGCACTGAGACAAGCGTGCTTCCTTTGCCCTCCCTCACGAGGGTCTGTGCTTTGCTTGTGAGTCAGGGTGCAATTCAAGGCACTTTGCACTCACTTTTAATGACCATACTTGCTGCTATGCATGCTCATGACAGCTGCCCTCACACTCTTTGTAAGATACTGTTTAAGTGCCGTACTATCTTAAACATAAACCTCAGAATGTGCCATGACGCCCCTGATTAACACTAAGTTACTTGTTTCACTATCAGTATCGGTATCAGGGCGTAAAAAAACACATGTAAAAAACACAACTAACATGTAAGCAAAACTGTCTTTATATATGCAATATATGACAAATTTTTCATGTTTGTGAAAAAGTGTTGCTGTTTTCATAGACAGGAATTAATGTGCTGTGCTGATGTGAGTAGAATGGCACACAAAGGAGTATTAATTTTAAAGATTCGCAGACACAGACTGCCATTTTTGGTCCAAAAATGCAGCAGCTGTATTTTCCTGACTTCAAGCCAGCCCAGTCTTGTGGATGTTCACAATCATCTCAGCTCAACATAAATAGTCTACTTCACCCAAATACTAACTAAATACACTACATGGCCAAAAGTATGTGGACACCTGACCATCACAGCCATATGTGGGCCTTTCCCAAACTGTTGCCACAGGGTTGGAATCACAGAATTGTCTAGGATTACTTTGTATGATGTAGCATTACAATTTCCCTTCACTGGATCTAAGGAGCCCAAACCTGTTCCAGCATGACGATGCCCCGCACACAAAACAAGACCCATATAGGCAAGGTTTGCCAAGGTTGGAGTGGAGGAACTTGAAACGGCGAATGGACAAATCCGCACTTCCACGCTCTAAAATCTAGTGGAAAGCCTTCCCAGGAGAATGGAGGATATTATAACAGCAAAGGGAGGACTAAATCTGGAATGGGATGTTCATTTGGCTAGTGTTGCTATGACTGACAGGAGAGTGAGCGTATGCCATCCCTCTAAGCCAGAGAAAATGTCAAATTTTGCTCTCTCCAGGCCACGGATGGCTGTGTCATTGTCGGGGTTCAAACTCATGAAAAGTGTGTATGCTTTTCTGTTGTGCCACTCGGAAGATCGTAAGTTTTAAATTATTTTCTTGTTGCAAAGTATATACACCCCCATTTCTTTTTTAACATTTTGGAGAGAAGGAGGGGATGCAAACTTTTGTTTCCGTGCAACAAAAAAAGTGTCTCTCTGCTAAGTGACTGATGGCCTCAGTTTACCGCACACCCTCATTTGGAGCAAGTGATCCCATATTATCCAATGTGACATGATATCAAATGTTCTGAAAATAGATTTATTCCCTTTTAAAAAAAAATCAGGTGACACCAAAAGCTAAGACAAGGTCAATTCAAATTTAAGAATACTTTAATTCATAACGGCTAAATTCAGAAGCAATAAGACTTTTAGAGATCTGCAGTTCCCTCGAAAAGGTCACATTCTGGCACCGGGGCATGTCTAATTCTCATAATCCCAAACAGCAGCAGCACAGGCCAGCAGAAATGCCTATATACAGCTATATGGGTGTGTAATAAACAGACGGCAGAGTGGAGGTCTCTGCCCTTCATCTCTGTGAGCTGTGTGTGGTTTTGAGGCATTTCCATACTGCACGTTGTGAGCCAAATGCAGCTCTGTCCTCTGCCATTATTCAGAGTGGGCCACTCTCCCAACTCCTACAAATACATCTCCCCCTTAGCCAGGCACCCTTCCCCAAAGCCTCTGGCATCCAGTAGGGCTTCACCCTGAATCATCCTGGGCAAAAAACATGAAAGATAGCAATAAAAACAGTGCGGTGGGGGAGCGCAGCTAACAGTATCTGCAGCAGCACCAGTGCTTTTCAGGGTGTGCTCTTGATGTGGCTGGTGGCAGCCCACTTGAGAAGGCCATGTGATGTTACTGGAGAGCCGCCATGGTGAAGGGCCCAAGAGAGCCATGGAGAGAGGAGAGAGACCCACCACACCAGACCACAGTGCTGCACAGCACAGCCAGTCCTGAACCCAGCAAAAGTCATTCAGAAATACACCATGACCAGTCCAAAACCAGTGCAGAAATGTGCCAAAGTGAACTGAACACTGCCTTATACAAGACAAAAGCACATGGACATCAGAGAGAGAGACTTCACTTCAAAGAGAAAAAGAAAGTCAGAAAAAGACAGGTGAGGAGGACTGTTAAGCAAGACACTGAGAGGAAGAATGAGACATTGAACAAATGAGAAACAGAAAGCATGGCAGAACCAGCAGATCAAGCAAACTGAATGACAAACCTTTTGTATAAATTGTACTTGTAAGAGTAGTTTCAATAGAGACACTTGTTACTCTTAACCAAGTACTTTGTTGCATTAGGCTATTTTATTCTATGGCTGAATCTCAAATGGTGTTCTTTTTTGCACATAGTGCACTCCAACAGCATTACGGTTATGCCATTGTGGTGGTTTCTCTGGACTACTGACCTGAAGGTTAGAAGATTGTGAATCCCGTTACCACCAAGCTGCCACTGCTGAGCAAGGACCTTAACCCTCATCTGCTATGCTCAGCTGTAAGTCGCTTTGGATAAACATTATATTATGAACACATGTACAGAATAGGAGCCCATTAAGATTCTGCCTTTCTATGGCCCTGATTTACTAAGATCCAAAGTAATGGGTACTAATTGGTGTGTACAATGGGATAAATACATAATAAATAGTCAGCCTTTAGTGGGTGATTTACAAAGAATAATTGTGTGAATTAAGGGCGGTACAATGGCACAGCGGGTAGGATTGCCATCTCACCTGCCCTGGTTCGAGCTAAGGACTGGTGTTCCATGCAGGGTGTATTCCCACCTCACGTCCAGTGTTCCCTGACCAGGATAAAGAGCTTACTGAAGCTGAATAAATGAATGATTTTTGTCTGTGCTAAATGTTCTTGATGAGAGAGATGAGAGGTGTATAATGTACCTCATACAATAATATATTAATTGCATGGGTTCACAGTATTTTCATCTTGATTTATTAACATTAAACAGTTTTGACTGATTTTGGTTTTGATTTCATGACTGTCCTCCTCCTCCTCCATCATCATCATCATCATCATCATCACTAGTGCTTGTTCTGAAATGTAAATCTGATCCTGTATAAGACGTAACGCACTACTTGAGTAGTGTTTTCAGTACAATTCTACTCTTACAGAGTTTTCTGGATGACTAGCTTCACTTTCACATGAGTCATTACACAAGCTTATTTGCTGACATGATGTCATTACATTGCTAATTTAGTTGGGCATATGAACTTTTTTTCCATTTGTCCTCAGTTGCTATTTTCATGGTCAGAAGTGAAAGCTCCACCAGTGACCACACTTCCAACAAACAATTTTTCTGTTTTCGGCTCACAATTGCCTTATGTCTCGTTGCAGTATATACCCTATTTCATTGAAACATCTTGGAGTTCAATTTTTAATTTACCACTGAAAAACCGTGCAAACTTTGCTCTCAGCTGTACACTCCTCTGTCTCTCTGAGAAGTGGCTTCTATTGGCCTCAGTTTAACACACAGCTGTTTGAAGTAATCACGTATTGTCTATCCTGTGTGCGTGCCGTGATCCGAATTGTTCTGAAAACAAATTTAAGCACATATGAAAGAAAGAAAAAATTCAATGAAACAACCTGTAAAACCAGGTAAATTCAGTGCAGCTCTGATGGTGAAGCATTGACAGGAGGTGTCACACTGGAAATCTGTTTGTATAATGGTATTTTCCAACCCACTTCGGTTAAAAATGAGCTAATGTTACTGTCCTGTTGTCACCCCATTAGTGCAAGTAATAAATCATTTTATTTAAAAACATCTACAATGTTATGACTGCAGTCTGTTTGTATGATAATGATGCTTGAACCTCATTCACTGTCATTCTGTCTATAATCATTCTTGCCCATTTCCTCGTTTATGCACTTGGAACTCTGTATTAGCCTGATATTATTTTTGACATGCAATCAAATCGCATGTCATTATGAAAGTCTCACTGCACTGAGTGGCTGATAGTGTACTTCATGATATTTATTCAAACCCTGTCCATTTTTACAACTGTGCCTCTCTTTGCCAGGTTACCACCTGCACAGGTGGTCACGAAAAAAACACAAAGAACATATAATGCCATAATGTTATGCCTTATTTTTTGTGCTTGTGCCATGATCATAAAAATACACGCCTCTATTTTTTAAGTAGAAGTATTTTTACTCGACTGAGGTTTTTGGCTACTCTTACCCACCCATCTCAAGTTGGGGCTCGTCAAAATTGAGGGAAGCCATGACAGGCGGAGGTGAGATAGATTGAAGAGAGGTTGAGGATGAGTGTGTGGTTTTTTCAGGCTGCTCCTCAGGGAGGAGGGGAGGAATAGTGTGGTTTCGGTGGGTTTAACAGCAGAACATGCTCACACATTAAGCTCCATCTGATTCCTGCCTAACGAGCACCAAACGCCTCTGGTGAAGAGTCTAGCCCATGGAGGAAAGCGGTGTTTGTGCAAATCACCCCGAGCCCTTTCATCCGCAGCCAAACAGCAGAACGCTGCTGCCTCGTGCCGAGCGACTGGAAATTGAAATCATCTCCCATTCCGCAACCTCCCCCCCTTTTCACTTCTCTCCCTCACGCTTCTTTATTTCTGTCTCCGCACAGAAGACTTCTGGCGAAGACCCAGGCCACAGTAACAGAGGTGAAACTGTGTTTAGTTTCCTTTCTCCCCCATTCTTTCCTCGCCTCGCCTCGCCTCCTCCCGTCATTTCTGCCATCATAGTGAGCGGTCAGAATGAAAGAGAGGTGCAGACATACCAGTTAGTGACCACGGAGACGTACAGATCAGACCTTTATGATCATCATCACTCAAACTCTCACTGAGCCATACTCACCACAGTGAAACTTCCTCTGGTGTCATCAGTCGAGGCAGAAACAGTAATTCAAAAAGAACACTGGTTTTGATTTAAAAAACGGCTGCTTCTCAACCATAAAATGCCAACTCAGATAATGTAACAGTAAAGCTTTTTATAAAACCATAAGCATTTTTCAAAACGGGTTGCACTTAAATGCAGCAAAAGCCCATCAAGCCCATGAACTAATGCAGTGATGTGATAACATGTGAAAACTACTGCTGCAACATATTAAAATCTCTGCCTGAAAATGAGACTAGGCATATTTATGATGGCTAAAAACTTTACATGGGTGCTTACAGGAGTGTGTAGTACTCTGTGTGTGTTTACACGTGTGTGATGTGTGCGTTAGGCACACTGGGCGTAGGAAACGGAGCGGCACATGTGACGGCAGTCCATGTGGGTGGGCAAACATATGTGGCTGGCAGGATTAGGAAGTGGTAGGCCACATCTTTTTATACCGAAATATCCCTATAATATCTGGCTCTCGTAGGAGTGTGGAGAGCCTCGCACCACGCTGTCGCCTTGCAGACTTGCTTACTCGGTCGTCTCTCCCACTTCATCTGGTTTCTTTTATAATTAGCGTCAAAACCTACCCAATGCTTTTCACACACAGATTTTAGTACTTTTTTTTTTTGTTCAGAATGAATTGGACATTTTCCGGGACATCACATTCTGCTCAGCTGCTCCTCTCTGCCATTAAGTAGTCATTAAATATCACTTTCCATTGTATTTCCCTCATTCATGTAGTAATTAAAGAGCAATGTTCTGTAGGCATTAAACATCCATTGTACAGTCAAGTGCAAAAGTTTGCACCCTCCATGTTTTTTTTTTGTTTTTGTTTTTTTAATAAAACCTGTTCAAATATTTGGAGGCAGTTTTAAGAGCCAAGGGTGGACATACTATTTATTACTTTAGTTCACCTTAGATTTTCCCTTTGCTATATTTTTTGGCTATTCTGTTTACTTAGCAGGCCAGATTGTAACAGAACAGTCCCATACAGTTGTAATGAGGGAGTTATGTTCACCTGGCAGTGGTAGATGTACTCAGGCGTGGTCTTTTTGAATTTCATATTCCACACTAAAGCCACACCATCTGGCTCATGAGGAGCATCCTCGTTGTTGTTATAAGAGGCCACCAGCAGTTCTGGGTACTGGAGAGAAAGAGAGAGAGAGAGAGAGAGAGAGAGAGAGAGAGAGAGAGGACATACACACTATATCAACATATTTGTGTGATCACCCGGGAAAACCCTTCACATGGTGAAATGTTCTACTATATGTAGTTCTGCCTATATAAAAAAGTACACACGTTCCTGAACTGAAGTAAGTTTATCTTTTGCGTTTCATGAGCAAAGTTCTAGCATTCACTGTGTGAGGAAATCACACTGGTTTTACCACCATGCTTGTTAAAATGCCTTCTTACCCAACATGACCTTTGCAGGAAGATAGCCTAGGCAAGATTAAAAAAGCAAATAAAAACATTTCCATGTGGGTTTTAGTGAAATATATTGATGGTTTCTTAAAGTTGGGGTGTCAAAATATGTTATAGGGAGAAAAACCCAATTCTGGACAAAACCCAATTTTTCATCTGGCTGTGGTGGCAGAATTCCACCACAGCGACTTCAGACGGCTTTTCCCAGACCGTCACACAAATGTGCAATTACCATAGACGATCATGTTGACACATTTCTGTGTACTGAGAAAAGCACAGACAACCTGTTTACTCCAGGGAACTTTACAAGGCAACTTGTTGGGGTATCAATAAAAGTTTAAGCAAAATGTATATATATATATTTTTTGCAGAATGCTGTTATAAATTCTTTAGTTAAGGATATTTGTACATTTATCCCTTAACCCCTTAAATTCCTAGAACCTGACGGCACATTCGGACTTGTACTCCTTACTCCTGTAATCACATACCTTTCTTATTAGTCTCAGTGTAAGTACTCAATATATCATAGTCTTTATAAATAATTAGCCATAATGTGAATAGAATAAGCCAGGAGTTTAAGTATTTAGACTCTAACTCTTTATAATTTCAGAGAAGGAACTACTTTTTCAGGGTGAAAAATCTGTCACTAGCACGGTCAGCTTAAAGTACACACAAAATTGTGTAAAGAACTGTAATTGTTTTTTAATGAACCGCTACGCTGTTGGAAAGATGGATAAATCTATAACGAAATTGTTTCTGTCACATTATGTCTCTCAATCTAAAACGTTTATTGGTGAGGCTTAATAGCTGTAGTTTTGAATTTGTGTTATAAGCTCAGATATTTTAAACCAGTGGTATTCAACTACAATTTGTTAAGTTCCAGTTTCATAAAATTCCTTCCTTACAAAGTTCTGGAAAAGCAAGACTTGTACTCACACTGGGGCTTCATGTAACTACTTTTGACTCATGCCATGGACTTTGAACAGATTAGACACATTGGTTTATACCTTTTAGCAGATGCTAAGCTTCTTTTTTATTGGAAGAGGGTAAAAGAAATGAAAAATCTATGAAAATCTGTGAAATTGCTACCGGTTCTGAGCTAATGTCTTTTGTCATCTAGCTAGCATATGGTCTGAAGATCTGCCTTTAGCCAAATAATTTACATTAATGCATGTGATTGGAAAAACCGCAGAAGAGGATCTGCAACAGAATCTATGCTGGTTCATGTTTTGTAGTTGCTAGAGCCTGTTTTTTTTTTCATACACTGAATGCTCTGCTACAGTATTTTTTTCATTTTGGTTCGTACTTTTTCATTTTGGTTCTGCTTTCTGGAGGCCTGCCAGCTGTAACAAAATGAAATAACTGCTCTTAGACTTCCAATATAAGTAAGTTTTTCTACGTACAGAGAAACCTGTCAAACATATTGCCTGTGGTAATCACACACACGTTACAGATGCAGTGACTGGAGATCAGATATACAGACACTGGAGTATTCCTTTAAGGCAAGTAGGAGGAACAAAAAAGGTACGGAAGAGTAATCACACGATAAAATAAAAGCAGGAGTGTGTAGATGTGCAGAAGGAAGATGCCCTTGCAAGATGAAATGAAGAGGTGCTGACGGTTATGAGAGGTCAGAGGGTGAGCTGACTCTACCTGAGGGGACCAGTCCAGACAGGTGATGACCCGGTGCTTAGACCAGTGCTCATCATAGAACAGACGATTAAAGGACAGAATTGACCCTCCCTGCAGGTCTCTGAGACAGACAGAGAGAGAGAGAGAGAGAGAGAGAGAGAATGATAGACACATAGCCAAATCATCTGAATAGGTAAGGATCTACACCACCATTAGAAAAAAATCCACTAATTTCAAAATCTACAGTTCCATACCACATAATAACCTGAAGTACTCCTGAAGCTCACTGTGCAATTTACTGTGCTATCTGCAGACACATTTTAAAAGCTCATGTTTCGAATAATCATCCGAAGTGAATAAAAGGCTGTGCATGAATAAGAGCATTTCTTTGAAGAACACAGAAGCACAGTGCAAGGGTCCAATCTTATGAGTCATCGGACACATACACGCACACTTGCGAACACATGAACGCACATCCACGCCCTTCTTTACCCTTCTTTATCCTCAAGGTCTCGGCCACTGTAATCAAAAAAGATGTTGGAGTCTTCAGCAAGAGCTCGCTCCATCACACGAATACTGCGGTCAAAGAAGATCACAAACTCCTCAGAGTGCAGGACCTGCTGCTTCTCCTCCTCTGTCAGCTCCCGCGGGTGGCCTAACACACACACATATATACACATACGCATTCTGTATATATATATGTATATGTGTATACAAATGCATACACACAAAATATACAGACCTGTAGTATAAATAAACAGGATAGGCAACACATTTACACAAATGATAGAGCCACGGGTTTGGAAAATGGTGTTTGCAGTTGCCTACTTTAGCAAAATAAATCAATCTAGACCACAGGAGTCATAGCAAAAAATATGAAATATAAAATTTTAAAAATGAGATTAGCAAAAGAAAAAAGAGCTGAATCTCAAATAATACTTGCATTAGCAAACATTCTTTAACAGCATAAGTGCAACCAGCCAGTTACAGAGATACAGTACAGAGATAACATGCTAAAGAAAGAACTACAAAAAAAAAGCGTAAATAAGTACACACAAATAAGTGAATAAAGAAATAAATACATCAACGCACACACAAAATCCCCTAGCACATTTCTCCATAATGACTATGTGGTCACTTATTTCTCCCTTTTTTTGATGTTATTGGGTTCCTCCATTTTCTCCCAGACCATTAGAGGCCCTTCACTTTGATCTCGGACCACTTGATTCTCATGGCCCTCTTTTTTGACGACTCATAAGGAAGACGAAGGCCTGATCAAAGTCCCAGTGGAGTCAAAGCACCCATGCGCTCTCGCAGCACAGCCCCAACAAGGCCTCTCCTTAGCCTGCTACACTTATTTACTCAATACACACGTACAAAGAATGCACTCTGTGCAGCCTTTGAAGTCCACTTGCCGGGGTCAAGTGACATTAATTTTGAATCGGGCTTGACCCACAATGCTGTGAGCTGATAAGCGGGACCCCTGGCCACAGAGATTGGTATCTGATATGGCGGCGGGGGTCACACGCGAATAGCCATGCAGCGCTCCAATGAGCCTGTTTGGAGACTGAGAGATTCCTAACTTGTGAGATGCCCTGCTAAAGTTGGTATGATGTAGAGGAAACATACATCCAGCTCAGGGCACCAGTTCATCAATGTTAGCAGTGTGTTATGAATAAAAATGTCATTAACATCTTTTAATTCACTTATGTTACTATTGGTTCCTATTAACAGTGACATGATGAATCAGACTAAAGTGCACTAAAAGTTAATCTTACATTTACAGCATTTGGCAAATGCCTTTACCCAGAGCGGCTTACAGAAGTGCTTTGTTTCCATGGAAAATATATCCTCCATCTAGAAAGAACAAGTCAGGGTCTAAGAATACCCTTAAGATAAAGACTTGTTAAATAGGAATTAGTACAGTTGTTAATCTCTGCCTTTACATTAAGTTCACCTCTGCTCTTGTGGGGGGAAAAAAAAGTATTCAAGGTTTCGCTAGTGTACTATAGCGCTTCACTACAGAAACTCTGAAACATGACTCTACTCTACTTTGTTAGCTATATTTTTATATACAACCATAATAATGATTTAAGACAACCATGTTTATTATATATTTAAGGCATAAAACACTTGGGGGCATGCTGTTATAGGAAAATAATCAATGTAAAAATAATTGACACAAAGATTTCCTATAACATCACAGCAATTTGCTAACAATTGCATTTTAATTTAATAATTTAATTAACTGAAGCACAGCATGTCATACTTCTTATCCTTTTATAGTTACATTTAATGTGTAAGGTCCCTGAAACAAGTTAGTTCTTGTTATCATTAACGTAGAAACAACTGTAAACAGTCACTCCTTCACCAGCCTCTCTTTTCACTCTTCTGAAGTTAATAAGACAAAAAATTTAAGCTTATCACATTACAGAGAAAAGTGCGCACAATGGTGCGCACATAAATGTCCCCTTAAAAAAAATTCACCTTGTCAATTATAAAAAAAATGTTTCCATCTACCCATGAAAGACACACAGGGTTAATGGTATTAAGGTGTTGAGTATCTGACGGAAACCACTTGGCCAATTCCCATTTTCCTAATGAGCTGTATGAATGAATTGGTTTTGTTTTTTAACAGGGAAAGCATAAGTGTATATGAAAAACCAGCCATGCAACCTCATTTAGCTCATCTATTGTTCATATTGTATTAATGATGCTGTAATGCAGTCGTGGCCTACCCAGATAGCAAAATTGGTTGTGGGCCTTAACTGGCTGAATTTAGGCCCAAATACCACCACGGCCCACTCCCCTCGAATGGCCCTTAAGCTGCAAACTCATGCCAGAGCTCAGTCTAATGCTGTTTCACACAAGACTGTGGAAAAAAAACTATGCCAGAATTAAACCAGAAGGGCCTAAAGTAAGCCAGATCTCACTCAGATTTTTTGCTATCAGGGTAATGGTTAGAGAGTCGGACTTGTAACCCGAAGGTGAACCTGAAGGTCGTGGGTTCGAGTCTCAGGTCCGGCAGGGATTGTAGGTGGGGGGGAGTGAATGACCAACGCTCTTTTCCTCCCTCAATACCACGACTGAGGTGAGACCCTTGAGCAAGGCACTGAACCCCCAACTGCTTCCCGCTCCCTGGGCTCCGGGTGTGTGTTCACTACTGTGTGTGTGCACTCGGATGGGTTAAATGCAGAGCACAAATTCCGAGTATGGGTCACCATACTTGGCAACAAGACACTTCACTCACTCACATATGAGTAAATCATTATGACATGGGATTAAAAAGTTGTGTGTATATAAGGGATGCTTATTGAACAGATGCTGTTCAGTACAAAATCTAACTTCCTGGAGTCAAATGGGGTCATGTTCACTGTGTTTATGAGAAGATTCCATATAAATGAGCCATTCTTGTGGTATTCACCACTTCAGAAGTAGAGTTCACAAGTTGTTCATGTTTTTCCAATACGGCGGACCCCAAGGAAGTACAGATAGTTTGTCATTTTAGTGATATAGACTCCTTTCTTAGTAATTTACCAACCCATCTAAAGAACATGTTACTATTCCTGAACGTTTTGTCTCTTCTTTAGGATCATTCTACCTTTACAATCTCAGCATAAGAGATTTAATGGTTAGCTAGTAAAACAGTCTCAGTCATTAGCTAACTGCTCTGTATCAAATGTCTCCAGGTTGCGTGGCAACATTCCTCTCATGACTTGAATCACGTCAGTGACAAGGGAATTGTGTGATTATCTTTCCATGAAGTAAGAATGTTTTCACCAAAAGGTTGTACCCCCACACACATACATACACAACCCCATTTTACCTTCTTTTGTGTCCTTGCTCTCTTCATCCTCCTTCTGGTCTGACTCCAGGCCTGCTTTAGGTTCTGTATTATCTTCATCCTCCTCTTCATCTTCTGTATAGAGACAAATAAAAATCTGTGACATCTGCCAAAACTTCACCCCCGCCCCTTCAATGACCCATCTTGAACCCAAGCCCTGGCTGCATTCGCACTAATGGCTTACAGATCTCCTGTACAAGCTTGCAAACAGGCCAGACTCTTCACTAATGTAACAGCACACAAATCATGACCTCCAATTATAATCACAGTCTCAACTTGTTTTGGATCAACATACCTTATTTGTAAAGGATTTCATGAGGATTTGCACAGCTGCATTTTCACAAATTTGAGCCAAAGATAAATAGTGAGATAAAAGAAAACTCGTACGTTCTGATAACCATGTGTGCCATACATGTGTGTGTGAGTAAATCAAGATGTCTGCTGGGAAGAGAAGTACAGATACCCAACCGGAAACAAGACTGTTGAGTGGCGTGCCTCCTCTGTGCTCTCTCCTGACCTTCTTCAGCTGCACTGTGCCTCCGGGCCATGACGACTCACCCCACAATTAACCCAATCACCCCAGTCAAAGAAGCAGCCTAGTGCTCATCTCCCACAGACACCTGCCTCTGTCTCCCGCCCCTTGCTCAAGCCACCATGTTGGGCATGTGTTCCTAACCCTCCCCACCCCTGTGACCCACGGCCACACATGCCAAGGGGGCTCCAAGATGCTTAACACCCATTGGACACCTGTGGATAAGAGCGTGCCCTCACAGCCGCATTCTAACACACACATGGCTCTGTGGGATTGTTTTCTTGTTGACCCTGTGTGGCAGAGGTTAACAGGCGTGGGTCATGCTGACAGTAGGCGCCCAGTTCTGAGAAGGAAGTGATCCCATCGCACCAGACGTGGCACAGCTCACGCACTCAACACCAGCGTGTTTGTGTTCACACCCGCTGAGACGGAACACAGTGCCTCAGGGCTTGCTTGACAGTTGAGTGTCGGGACTACAAGAATTTGTCCTCTAACACTGCTGGGTAATGTCTGCTATAATAATAGACTTGGTGTGTTTAAAGCATTTATAGTGTTATCTCAGTCAATAATATTTTTGTTGTGTTTATATTTATCAGAATGAAGTATTCCCTGATTCCATAACAGCAGGGATGCAATCTAGGTGGTGGTGAATAATCTGAAACATAAAACTCCTGTGGCTTCTGGCAGGGCAGCTTTGGTGAATTGAAATCTTGACTGTGAGGTTTAATAAGCCCATATCAGTGCTGAGTTTCTTCCCGAGAGGCTTCTGGTTAATGCGGATCAGTGATGTGAGTGCAATTTGGGCCTGAGACAAATGTGGTTTAGCTGCTGAATGTGACCAGACCTCTGAGCCAGAGACCAGCGGGGAACCGAGGAGTCCTCAGGCCCAGACGGGCAGCCAGCCAAGCAACCCAGACCGTACCACACTACACCACACCACACTCCTCCACCAGATCCCTTCTCCATCTGTTTTTCTCTTGTACTCTTCTGGGCTCAGAGGTGATGCTCTTTGCATAAGCAGCACGACTCACTCTCTCCATTCTAGGAATTTCTGACTGTTCCTCCAGGCCCAGACAAAAATAATGCACAAATGAGAACAGGCAGGATATATGAAGGGCATTGCATGGCTACAATGTGAGGTACCACTGTGGAACAGCAAGAAATCTGGGCTGAACTTGACCTGATTTGACCAGGTTTTGGGGGAGGATGATGTGGTACTGGCCAGGGGAAACAAGCGAAAGCTGAGAGGCTGGACAACGTGAAGTGGTCAGGCTAAGAACAATCACTGACCACAGAGACTGGGACAACGTAAGCTAGTCTTGATTCATGATTGCGGCTGAGAGGCCATAGGTTCACAAACAACGTGATAGAGGCATGCCATAAGTCCTTGTGGCTTGCTGTCTAAGCTACAGCCATGCATTTTTATGACCCAATCATAAAAATCTGTGTCTGCAGAACATCAAAACTGACTGTTTGTGTGACATTCATAGGGGTGAAGAACATAATATGAGAAATAGGCAATATAAATTGCTGAGGCAATATAAAAGTGAAATAAAAACAATAACGCTCTAGCAGTTCGATTTAAAAGGAGTTAATCTCTACATACCATTTGAAATGATATTGAACTACCTACCTCAGGGTGTCAGGGTATTAATGAAAACTCTCTGAGACACAAGAAATGAGAAGGGGCAGCTTTAACACAGTCGCTCTAAGTCTATCCTGTGGGCATGCAATCTTTAGTCACGAGATACTTTCCCTTCCACCTGCCGCGTAATACCAGCCGGCTCCGTGGGGCAGCGTATTAAGCTCTATCCTCCCTGCCTGCCAGTTTGATGAAACTCTGGGCCTACGTGGCATGGTAATGACATCCTTCACATCACATAGCTGTTCAATCTTCCTTCAGCTTTTTCATGCTGCTAGTGTCAATTCAAATGCACGCTGGGTCACAGTGTTCTCAGAGGATGAAGATCTTTAACCAGTAGCTCAGCTTGCCTATGTATCATTCAGCCAGACATCATGATGGCCATCAGTTCGTCTGACGGTACCCCTGGTGATCACTGGCTTTGTCTATATATCATTAACCATGGTGTAAATATAGAGTCATTATAAGTAGATGAGCATATATAATCACGCCAGGAATGAAAAATCACAACACTGACAATTTTATTAAGAGTTGCCACAATGATGTGAAAGAATTTTTTTTTTTAACAGGTACTAAAATATCAAAGATTTTGCCCTTCAAATCTCCCATTAAAGCAAAGGTGAAACAGAAAACATGTGTGACAGTGGAAATATTAAACTTGAGCTTTTGTCTGTGTGAAGTAGAGGGCATCCAGCATAAGGGCCAGTGCCTGTCCTGTTGCTGATAGATGGATGTTGACATGAAGCACTTTTATGAAAGGTGAAAGGTATGGTGCAAAACGGCACAGTTAGTAAAAAAAAATACACACGCAGGATGGGATCCCATCCATTAAACGGCAGGAGGATGCAACCCAGCTTTTCATCCAGCCTTTTATTGGGCCAAGCTGTGCAACTCCAGGCCTCCCATTTGGGACATGGAGCTCATTACACAATCAAAAAAATTCCCCCTCATCTGACAAGCGGGGAGTTTTCCTTCTAATGTGCAGTGCCAAGAAGGGGGTGGCTGGTGTTCCTCACCAGGCCTTCTCCTCAATACAGAGGAAAATGGAATTGAAAGAGCATGAGGGGTATTTCCGTGTGGGGGTGTGAGAGATGGCGAAAGAGGGGGAAGACCCTGGTTCTGGCTATCCACCATATACTGCATATCTTCTCCGCTGTGAGCCAATACAGACACACAGACACAATTTGCGCCTCAGAAGTTGGGTGTCAAGCAGTCTGCAGACCACAAAAGAGGCAGAGAGCAGAGAGCAGAGGAGGAGGCGGCGACAATGTGGACATGAAAGAAGTCTCTAATGTGGCACTGGCACGCCACCCCAAGCATGACATAAACACTGTATCACTGCACAGCACACAAAGTCAGATTGAGCTTCTAAACACTCCTAGAAGAGCTCATTAACACCTGAGGAGCACTTACAACACTTTATGAGCTACTTCACATTAATATATATTAACTTTGCATTCTCTGAATGCTTGAATGATGAAATTTGAGCCGTCTTTCACCAATACTGACCAAGGATCAATGACCACAAATGGACAAATGACAGCATCCAGATTTTATTCATACTCATTTCTTAACAATACCTCAACACTTCCTACTAAACATGCTGATGTCTGTGCTGCAGTCTCTGCACCATGACTCATCCACTTCTAGACAACAAAAGATCTCTCTCTTTTCCTCACACTTCAAGTAAGACTCCATGTGAGATTGTCAGACTTTCTGAAGTCAAGCTGTGGGGGGAAAGCATGCTTCCTCTCTCTGGGTCGTGCTCATCAAACGCGCACTATAGAGTGAGGAATAGATACGCTGAGCTCAGAGAAAGAAGGCAAGCCTTTAATTGACTCACAGCCACTCTTCCCCCTCAGGCCTCCTGCAGCTGTGCACTCGTGGGCTAAAAGTGCACTGTGCCTCTCTCATCTCCATACACAGACACATAGCCACCGTCTACACCATCGTACTGGGACTGATGTTTACTTCAGACGACCTTCTAACTTAAAAGATAAAATATGTAAGTGATAAAGTTGTCCACTATTAATCCTAAAAAGCTCCAAACATTGGTGTTTCTAGACAATTCTCATTCATGGAACCACATTCAAACTACACTCTACCAAGATGCTGAGGCTGACATGCTACAATGCTGCACAACATTTAAAAGAGCACATTAAACACTAGTTTACATCGCTATAAGGTTTTAAGGGGTCAAAGTGCAATACAGTTGATTAACAGATTTAATTAATGAAAGAATTAAGTTATAAAATGATTTTATGGCTAGCAGCAAACACAGGACCATGTAATGTGATACAGTGCTTATACTTTATACTCTTATAGTGTAAGTTCAACCAATTAAATGATCCAAAATAACTGACAAAGAGTATTTCAAATGAACCAAAAACAAATAGTGGATTTAAAAAAAATGCTATCAAACCATGTATATAAATCATTCTCCTCGGTATCTGCTCTTTTTTAAAAGTTCCTTAGAAGTTCGGCATTGTGGAAAACTAAACTATTTACTGGAAAGCACAGATTTTGGGCTCGGCCTCTCAGTGCCATTCTGCATCCTCATTTTCATCTGTCATCATGACAAACGTCTCAGATCAAACCCGCTGTGCCTTTTATAGCAGCGCTATCAAACCTTTATCTGCTGGCACAAATCTGCCTCTCCCTCCGACTCAGTGCTCTGGGGTCTGGAAATATTCAGAGCAACAGAGATAAACAAACGAGTCACTTTGAACACAGATAACTACTCCGAACCTCCACTAACGCTTGCAGGAAATGCTCCAGATTGAGGGATTTTTCAGGCCTTGTCTGATTTGGAGGGGAAAAAACACAAGAAATGAGCCGAATAAGCAGGTTTGACATTAGATGAATAGCAATCAGCATATGAAAGGTCTCATTATTTCAATATATGTGTGCAATTCCAGGGTAAATAATATAAAATGCTTTCACTTCTTATTTTTGGATTTTTTTTAAAAAAATTTAAATAATTATTTTTAATATGTCTTTTTACAAATGTGATTCAATAAAAATTAATTATATTCTTTAAAGAATAGCTAGTAGTCTTCATGGTGTACTGGCATGGCATCATGACATTTTGTAGCAAATATGCTCAATATTTTCTAAATGTTTTTTCTAAATTTTCAGTTCAGTCTTTGCTGGTATTATAAAGTTACACAGCACGGCTGGATTATATGACAACACAATATTGATACCATCATAAGTTATGTCACAACACATTTTTCTGAGATATAGTGGTTATCATTTTTTTTTAAAATACGTTTTTAATGTAAAAGCTCAATTTTTTAATACATTGTTGTTAAATAATAACTACAAACTATGGTGAAAAAGAAAAAAATCAAATTCTTTTATTTAATTTATTTATTTATTACAATTTTTAGGATTTGGTTCAAACTTTTCAATAAAAGTTGTTGCTTCAAATCAGAGTTAAAAATACATTTTGTAGACATAATATAAGTATAACTGAACTTTCATAGTTTTTTTGTATGCATTACAGCTCTCTCACTAACAGTTTAACAAATCAATATTGTCAATATTGTCATATTTGTATGTGTAAGCTTAAATAACTAAAGCGTGGCATTTTACTGTTATGTAGCAAATGCAACAGCATACTCAATCTAACAATTATTGTATTTCTCTGTATTTATGACTCTCAGTCATTTTAGTCTTTTGAAATCTGATTACTGATGGTGGCTCAGAAAAAAAAAAACCATAAAAAAAAAAAAACCTTTACCAACCTTTCTTTTCCAGGTAATTATGACACAATTTTTAATTTCATATAAGTCTATCATATTTCTTAAATATAATTACACAAGTCAAGGTAACTAAACGTCTCAATGCAATTACACTTCTGAAACTAAAACCGCATAATCTAATACAAAACAAAAACTACTGAAACTGGCTAGGTTTAAAGTGATAGCTTGTATTTTAGGAATAACCTCAACCAACCCAAACCATTTATTTAAGGATCAGAGAGAAATTTTTTAAATAAACGAAGACAAATAAAGAATGAGCAACGAATTTTTTAAAAAATGAATGAGCTAAATACATCACCATGACAGTAAACACAAACTCTGAGTAAAACACTGAGCGCCACACTAAGCTTCTCCTGTTGCGCAGCTTTTTTACTTTGAACTACCGAGGCTCTAAGCTGCATCGGTTCTGCGGCCTGCAACCGTGGTGCCAGTGAAGCTGGCGTGCTCCCAGAACCACATCTTTAAGAGAGCCATCATGCCACGCCATGCACAGGCCGGCCGCAGAGCATGATTAAACCTCATGACTTCAAACTTTCCAAACACTGGCCTGTCAAAATGAGCCACTCAACCAGGGCAATGAGCTAAACTCACTTTTCACCAAGTCGCATAACAAAGGACGGTTTCGTTAAGGGTTTTGGTAAATGGATGAAGTGATGATATATCAAACAGTACGCCGTACAAAATGTGTCTGGCAGGACGTGTGTTTTGATTAAGACTAAAAAAAAAAGAGAGAAATTTATCACATGTACGATCCATGCCTGGTCCGCTGTAAAAATAAACACTTTTTCATTTATCATCTCAAAAGGTCCTACATTTCATACAAGTCATAGGTGACAAAGTATTTAGATTTCAAAATTTATGAATAAAATGCAACAAAGAAAACTCTTAGGTACATTATTCACTCATGTCTCTTAATACTCGCTTTGGAACTAGAAGTAAATGTCTTGTGTGCTAAGAGTGCTCTCTGATGGTCATGTGTGGTAGTGTACGTTTTACACATATGTGCATTCCATGTGTAAGGTCAATCTGTTTCTGGTGTCACTCTATCCAGAACAATTTTCCTTCTGTTGAAGGACAAGAAGTTTTCAGAGGAATGCTCAAAATATTTTTGTTCTGTATTAAGATCAAACTGCTTGGAGATCTTATACTGCTTTGCAGACTTACAGTATGAGTGACATTAAATCAAAGAACAGTGGCCTGCCTTTTGCCTCCCTTAAACTCTACATCAAACCTCCACAAGACCATGGAAACTTAAAAGTTCAATTCAGTACATGGAAAAAGGGCAAGTATTCACAGGAATGAAAACATATTCCATTCGATTTCCAACACACATCAGATGGCAAAAATTATTACAGTTGCTCAGTGGACAGCAGCCGCTTTTTCGCAGAGAACAGTTTCAAGTATCTTATTATATGTGGTGGTATGAGAGAAAAATTGCATCTGGGTCCCACTTGGCATGCTCCACTGACTCTGAAACACATCATTTCGCCTGATATAATTTTTTTTCTCTTGGATTTGACTGGCATCCTGTTTCAATCCAAACCGTTTGGGGCTTCTTTTTGCCACGAAACTGGAGCCGTGAATGAAATTCACACTCTAACTGGATACACCGCGGAGCATAGAGAGGTAACTGCAGGCTCTGATGTCACCAATTCATTCTGACAATACGGATCAAAAAAGCGTAAATGTAACAGCATCTAAACTCAATATGACTCGTCCTGCACCCTCAGACAGAGCTTTGGGAGGAGAAACAGGCTGAGAGCACGAGAGGGGGAATTTTGGCGCTAACCTTTAGTTTTGTGAACGCTGACACCCAAAGCTTTTCTCTCGCATGAGAGAGCTGAAACAACACGGCAGCACCAAACACTTCCATATGTGACCCGGGTGCATGGCTCAGCTGCGCTCCCAGAAAACCAAGAGCCAGGGTCAATATGCCGCTGCTGGCTATGGAGAATGTAGGGAACCTACATGACAGCCACATAGTAGAGCAAGGGCATGATCATCCTGTAACGCCTGGACTGAGCAAATTTGGAGCTGAAAATGATTTTTGAGCTCAGTGTTCTTGCATTCGTGGGTACGTTTTTTTGGTGTTAGTAACTGTTGACTGTAATCTCTAGACATTACATGCTTATGGAGGTTAAGAATTCGCTTCTATCTGACCACTGACCATTTATATATTTTTAGAATGCTTTGTAAACAAAAAAAATTCAATAAATCAATGTGTGGCCATTTGCATTACATAGTTTGCTATTTCATTTCTTAACTACTTCATCATGAGGCATGACGTGCCCTCGGTCAATGTTCCATAATGCTTTACAGACTAACTAGTTCAAACTCAGTTTGCTGGTAATTAGGAAACATTAAGGCCCACCACCAGTTAAAACAGAAGTACAGGAGAAAAAAAAAATCTGTCTGTGAATTATACATACTCCCAGTGGAGACCTTACAACTAATGATCCAGAAATATGCCCAAAAACACACCCACACACACACACACATACACACACATACACACACATACCGCACACTGAGATTAACAAAGAAAGAAATGGCTTCCGTGACCGTGTGAACCCTTAACCTTATTTGCGCTGAATTCCAGGGTGGGGAAATGCAAAAACTGTAAGACTATGACTAAGAGCCGTTTGCGGTTCACTAACAGTAATTATAGCTACGATATCACAACAGGCATCCCCCTGCATGCAGAACAGCAGCTCCTCGGCCATGTTTCCAGCACGGCTCATTGAGGGGTCCTCTCGGATTGAGACTCATTTCGGAAACCCAGACCTAGCTACAGCGGCCCGCTTTCCATTCTGACGCGGTGCCAGATTTAGTGAGCCTCGACACATCCTTGCTCAGCTGAAACAGTTTCTTTTTTGAGAAATTTTACAGCAGAATAACTGATCCTTATCACTGATATCTGATGGAAATCAGACGGAGAGTCTGGTAATGCCATGTCAGCGTTCTGGTTTGCCCACAACAACAAGCTCCACTGGTTTTGGCCATGCTTTGGTGATATGGCCACTTAACTCTGAAGAACATAACTTCAGAAAAATCCATGTGGAAGTTTTTAAAGGAAACCTCAGCATTTTCC
This sequence comes from Pangasius djambal, assembly GCA_022985145.1. Lineage (NCBI taxonomy): Eukaryota > Metazoa > Chordata > Actinopteri > Siluriformes > Pangasiidae > Pangasius > Pangasius djambal. Next base: position 8,220,243 of record CM040997.1, read on the forward strand.
TAAAAGCATAATTATTGGCTGTTACAAAAAAAAAATGCAATCCTTATTAATTTTACTCGTTCATTTTGAGACTCACCTCATTTAAAGATGACAAATTTAGATATATTTTCTGTAATGTGAAACAGTTTGAAACATTACACAAATACAGCAGAGGAAAAAAACGGATGATCTTTTGCTGCACTATCTATTGGATTAGCTATGTTTCTTCAATGTCTTCGGCAATGATAAGCCTGCTCTTCATAATAACCATATTCTGCAGTAAGCTCTGAAGCCATGTTTATACGGCCAGTGACTGGTGGCTAATCTGATTGGCTGTAGACAACGCATACTAAGCAGAGATTTATTGCTGACCAACCAGCAAACAGGAACCTAGTCACAGCTCACACTACTCGTATTCACTGCAGTAACGATGGGGCGGAAATTAAACATTATTGCATTGGATCATTAGAGTCACATGCAAACACAGAGTGATGCGACAGCCTTAGCTCAAGTCAAAAGTTCAGATGGGTCATACCCCCATGAACAATCGGAGGAGTTCGTTTTTATGTTTTGTTTTTAACTAGTTTTGCAACCACTTTAAAGCACAATTCGTTTTTGTACATGTTGGTGTTCATTGATTTGGCAGGTTGGGCTTTGCCAGATATTTGGTTGGTTCTGTTACAGGTGATTTTACCTCTCTAGGTTATGCGAGTGTATTTTCTTAGAGAAAAGGTACTGTAAATGTTAACTTACAGTGCATGACATTTTCTACACACATTTACTTTTGTTCATTGTTCTACAACGGTTTCTACTTTGAACCTGTTCTGAAAGGGAAACCCTTCCATTCTACATATACATAATCTGAGATTTGATGTGATTTATCAGTAGGACAGTATAATGTGACACCACCATCTACAGGACTCTGTTTTCAGAACTTATAGTGCAGGCATATTGATCATTTGGGTGGAGGTAATCCAATTTCTGCACCCAGTTGATATTTTCATAGTCAGAAATAAACACATCCACAATGACATGGGCGGAGCAACAGAACAGGGGGTGTGACATTTAAAATCTGACAACCAAGACTGTATAACTGTGAGTATCATCATTCTCTGTGGTCGCCCTGCTGCAAATCTGTAACCCTGTACTAGTTACTGCAGTCTGTTTATTACGTTTACTAACTTTACAATGGCCATCCATGTCACTGTGGTGTAGACCACTGCATAACCATTGCATGACCATTCCAATAGGCAGCCATCAGTAATTACCTGAACACTGATTTAACTAGATGAGGACCAAAGTTCTCAATCCTCGTCCAAGTAAACCAGTTCAGTTCAGTGCAAAACTATGGCAATACTGGTATGGTATTTACTGGAAATTAACAATGAACGCATTCTTTTATACAGTACACAAGCATGATCTACAGAGATAAAAATAACCTTGATGAGAAACAACAACAAGTGTCTATCAAAACATAACATACCAAAGTCCTGACCAATCAAGTAACGCTTACACGTGCAAACAATCTGGCGCACTTGAACATTGTTAGAATGTGAGAAACTTAAAAACTGTGCACTTGAACATTGTTAGAATGTGAGAAAGTTTGAAGAAAAAAAAAAAAATCAAACTCTGTATCTAACAAACTGTGTGGGAACTCTTGACATCTTTTACAATTTAACCATATAATCTATTATTAGTAAAAAAAAAAAGGCAACTTTAGATAACAGTCATTTTGCTGAGTTACAGGACCAAAAGCTATGTAGAAATCAGCATTTCAGCAGCATATAACTTGGCTAATCCCCAACACTGCTCATGGGAATTCTTCAAACATGTACAGATGAGTTTGGAAGCAGAAAGTGAACTCTGCTTTGCGCAGCTGTCACTGTAGGTATTATTGTAATTAATAAATGTGAGAGCCTTCAACATCTCAGGGTATTTTAGCACCTGGCTTTCACTGGAATTTGCCGGAAAACGTGGAGCTGCTGCAGACCGACACATACAGGATCTGTTTAGTCTCAACAATGAGTGAAAGAAACTTCCCGAATGGCCTGAACAAACAGAGTGCAAGCAGGTGGCAAAGTGATACATCAACCTCTCTCTCTCGCTCTGTCATTCTCTCTCTCACTCCACCCTCTCTTTCTTCAGAGGCAGGGTCACCTGCTGACAGTCATGTAGCTCTCGCCAGGTGGCAGACTCTACTCCACAGCCGACACTGCATCCAGACCAAAGCAGATAGGAGGAGGAGGTAAAAACAAACAAACTGTGCTGATCGTGAGCACTGCTAATGGCAGCGGCCAATCAAAGGCTTGTCAGTAGTTGCACTTGCTGAATAAATGGCTGGCCTTGACAGGAAATTCCACCAGCAATTTTAATTCTGATCAGGCTTCAAGGAAGTGGAAAGAATAAAAACACATCAGTTATAATGACAGGAAGTCTCCAATCACATTGCAAGCAGCTGTTGCCAACGCAGGGATCAAGGAGCCAGGAGAAGATGGTGGGGAATCCAGTGCAAAAGGCATGATGGGAAAAAAGGAGAGAGATGAGTCTAAGGGAAAAGAGGGGAAGACAGCACTAGCTTTGGCAAAACTCCTTTTTAACACGCATTGCTTGCTGATTATCCCATTACAGTATAGAAAGAAAGGGGGAGCAAAGCACGAGAGCAAAACTTCATGTCTTTGCATTATATCGACCAACAATGGTATGCAAAAAAAAAAAAAAAAAACCTCAGCTGAAGCTTGTTAAGGGGTACCATCCATATGGAGATGTTTAAAGTGCTTTTTTTTTTTAAACCATCTGTGTTTTATACCAAGCCTTGCTCCCGAGTCTGGAGGATGCAATCAAATTAGCTGAGCCGTGTGTGTGCCTCGTTATAACAAGGTCATAAATTTGAAATATAATTGAAATATAATGCTTGAAATATGATTGGCTTCAGATGTATAATTAAAATGCATGTTAAGAACAAAGTAGGAGTACATTAGAGGAGAGTACTGGAAATTGATGGCCAAATCCTAGCTTCTGTATTATGTATTTAAATGAAGAATGTAGAAACCACATCTAAACTAATAAGACTCACTATTTAGGAATTATGTAAAAAAAAAAAAAAAAAAAAAGTGGATTTGATAAGGCACTTTCATATACATTTCATACAGTATATGATACGCACTATATTTTGTGCTTATAATACAACAGCCTTGAAGATACTGAGCACCTTAACTGATATACAGTACACGAGATGATCTCTGCAAGATGTGGAGGTAAACCAGTGGCCCTCCCCAGAGAGGCCGGCACAATTTCAGGTGATGTTCTGATGATAGAAGACATCTTAAATTACCCCAGTCTGCATCCACTTAACGGCCGTCTCAATGCCCTTACTGTTCCAGGCAGAGCCACTGATGGGCAGGCATCTCTTTTCAAAGAGCCATTCCCCTGGTTTTCCTCTCAGGAAATGGAGGCCACTGCTGGTCAAATGAATCTTAATCCACCCAGGTTCGAGCTCCCCAATGAAACCAGACAGCCGAAATGACAGCGCATCTGCCACTTATGAAAATCAAATCACTTCCCTGGGCAGACACTTTTCATTTTAAAAAAAAAAAGGGCCACACAAGTTTGTTTTAACATAAAAATAAGTTTCATGTGTATCCAAAGGAATCAAATGGTCAGTGATGTACAGTAGCTTAAGGATAAGTGACAGGGTGAAAGAGTCTCTAGTGAATTTTTAACCATAATAGCAGTTGATGTCGAAAAAAAACCCACTAATAATCCACAGACTGGTGGACTGCTATGACCAATAATAACAGTGGTGCATGTTGTAGCTAGCAGATTTGCAAAATGTCAGTGAGTACCTTCTGACTGATGTGCTGCTAGAGGGGTCTGCGTCTCTTTAGCGTAGGAAACCACCTCTTTGGGCAAGAAATCCACCTGGGTTATCTTGGACGCCCCCAATCTGTGCATCCTGCGCCTGGGAACACACATAGACACAAAAAAACCCCCACAAACACATAAAACACATTTGCTCTCGGATCCATTTATATCTCATGTTCATACTGAAAACTGAATACTAGGGATGCATCACTACTGATAATGGCATCGGTATCCATCCAATACCATCGTGCTCAGTTACTCCTACTCGTAATATTAAAAAAAAAATCCCTGATCCCAACTTCGGATACCTCGTGGTACTATTTCACATAAGCCTAGTGCACGCTGTTGGCCAAATGACAGGCATATTTTGTGTTTAATGATGGCAATCAAACTGCGAAATTCGGTGAATTTCGCAGAGCAAACGGTGCTCTGTGAAAATATCAAGTGGAGCTATTACAGCGTCTTCATACAATACAGGTAACCTGATAAACTGTATCATTAATAGAGCGCATGACGGCGGCTGACCTAAGTGTGCAAAGCAGTATTAGCGAGCGTGTTCATTAAAAATGAGCACAGGGTGCCGTGAATTGAATGCACATGAAGGTATGAACGTAGAGCAGTGCAGAGACTGTCTACATGGTGCTCTCAAGTCAAGGTGTACTTCATGTCAAAGCCATAACGTCTTAAACATAGAACTGGGCATGAACAGTCCGTTGCTAGCAGCACCTGTCAGCAACTGATGCTGGCGTGAAAAAACGTCTACAGACAACACTAGGCGAGCGAAAATAACAGCTTGTTTCCAGTATATCGTCCTTCACTATCAGTCACTAACAACGAGGAATTCTGACCCAATAAAGACAATGAAACATACTTTAGAGCTTTACAAAAGTGACACAAAACCCACCCTTTTCATTCGCAGTGTAGCTAGCTAATCCACTTCAACTAGCTAACATTATAAAGAACTAGCCTAGCAGTTTAAGAGCGTGTGCTTTTCATGACCACTATCTATACCATGTACATGTACTCATACACAGCCTGAAGAAAATGATAGTGATGCACCCCTGCTAAATATTAAGGCATAAATAAAATGTCTACATTAATAACACATTTTGGTTGCATTTTAGCTTTGAGATTTAGCTTGAGAGATTTGTAAATATACTGTATTCATACAGATATGCCAGAAAATCTCAATCGTGGGTTGAAGAATGGGGGGGAAAAAAAGCTCTCTGCACCTGTACTGGTTAGGGTAAATCAATCAATGTCATACACAGCCCCTGGCAAACAGCTGGAGAGTAACCAGCTGAAAGCATTTAAACCCGACAAACTTGAAAAAGAAGGAGAATGAGAGTGGGAGGGCCAAGTAAAGGACAGACAAAGGAAGGTAAATAAAAGGCCAGACAGGGAAAGATTGAGAAACACTGTATTGAGCATTGAAAAAGACACAAAGAGAGAGAATGAGCAAGGGGGAAAAAAATAATTAAGGGAAAGGAACAGCAAAAAGAACGAGGAGGGAGGAAATACCCGAGCTCAGAATCAGCCTGCAGCTGGAGAACAGAGGGGTCAGTGTCCCACTGCAGGGTCCTGGAGCGAGCAGCAGGGGGCGCCACGCAGGGACCAAAGAGGGAGAGAACATGCATGATTAGCCTCACTGCTAATACATAATGTCACACTAAGCACATTGTCACACCACATGCAGATCCAGAAGACTGGTAGTCACAGGAATATGGAATTATTCTCCTGTGAAAAGTAATCCTAAGTAAATCCACAATGAGACTGTAATTTTGTATATCACAAATCCATAGACTAATTTGTAAATCTGCAACTGGGATTGTATTCTACAATGTCAGAGCTGCTAATCCTGAATAAAAGTAACGTACAGTCCCACAGGTCAACAGTCAGCAGTAAGAAATATAACACTACATTTTCAACTTAGTACTTTTACAAATCGCTCGTCTAATGTCCGTCATGGAAACCGTGAAATGGTTCCACATGGCTAATGTTTCTCACTGCTGACCTGCTGCCGCTCAAACTGCCTGAATGTGTCTGCGCTGACCAGCACAGCGGAGCAAGCAGCGTACTTAATCACTCTCTAATTATCATTTAGATTCAAATTATCTGTGAAGTCTAATATTTGACACTTGCTTGTAGGTCTATTTAATCTTAAAAACTCTTGTGGGTTTTTTTGTTGTTCTTTTTTATTCTTTTTTATTTTTTTTATTTAACAATTTTCTGCAAAAAAAAAACCCTGAATATTTTTGACTTGAAAGAAAGAAAGAAAGAAAGAAGGAAAGCACTTTTGGCTAAAATCTTCAGTGCATCCCTAATAAATATAGTTAACTATAAATATAGTTACAGTAGTTAAATATAGTTTATAGTTGAATGTTGATAGATGTTATTTCCCATGAGGAATTGAGACGGAGCCACTTTACGTCATTTCATATGGATGCAGATTAGTATTTTACCCCACCATAGTTTCCCTGGGTCTAACCTGGCCACCCCAGTGTAAAAGGTCTGGCTACGCCCTTGCAAATATCCCATTAGAACTGCCGGTCAATCAAATTACGGATGTCTGAAATTGATTAAGGATTTGTGATTTATAAAATTACAATTCCGGTGTTGAATAGACATACAATAACTTCTGACAGAAAATTTACTCCATAACAGGATCAGTCAAATCACAGAACGTGGGAATTAAATTAGAAAACCCCCATCATAGAAAGGTATTCATGTACAGTGCAGTGAATGAAAGATAGCACATCTATTAAATGGAACATGATTGCAATGCAAAAACGAAGGTACAGTAACTAGAACATGTTTTTATAATGTACATCTACAGGTATCTGGACAGTCCTGTGGTGTGGTACATGAATATGATTACGCAGAAAGTAAATGATTTTGCCTGTAGGCAAAACAGGAGACAAAAGACAAAATGACAAAATGGAGAGGCTGTCATCTTTCACACTTCTATGCCATTCTTGAAAGATGAACATAAAGGAATATACAGATATTATGCACATATATGAATGCAAAGTTTCATATATGACAGCAGCTGTATATAGGCATGAGTGGCATCTATATCAAATATGGATGTGTAGTACTATTTTACTACTAATAAACTGACACTATTTTAGAGCAGACACACACACACACACACACACACACACACACACACACACACCTGGACTTGACATACACAAGCTAGTTTACAGCTTTCAAACATCTGGACTTGACTGGAAGAAAATGAAAATGTGTTGATTGCATGCTGCCGAAACCATCTCTCCTCTTACTAGATGTTTATTCAGTGTTTTACAGATTTCACATTATGACTTGTATTATTCTGTTTTTTTTTTCATTAGTCAGAAGGCTAGATGCTAGCTAGGATGCTTGATCTTGTAGCTATGGGAAGCTTTCACTAACACATGGAAGAAATAAATAGCAGCAAGTTAACATCTGAGGTACAATTTTAGAAACCAGAAAACACCAGTCTGGTTTCTGAAGGATACCTCGATTTAGCATTAGCTATAACCCATCAGATACTGCCACATGTCTACTGCTATGGCTGCCAGAAGAGGATTGGTTCCTTTTTCAGTCTGGTTCCTCTTAAGGTTTCTTGCTCATGTTGTCTGAATTCTTCCTTGCCACTGTCGCCTCTGGCTTGCTCATTAGGGATCTAAATCTAAATCCAGATTTCTGTAAAGCTGCTCTGTGACAATGTCTATTGGAAAAGCACTATACAAGTCAAACTGAACTGGCAACATGCATTTGTGTTATTTACAAAGACAAAATAACGTATCTTTTAACCATTTTGGTTACAGTGTTTTGTGGTTTATTTCTCTGGCTTTGATTAAGCAGCATTTTCTTCTATGTCCTTGAGACCACTTTAGTCATTGCCTGTACAACACAAAGCCTGTACAGGGATAAGTTGTGAAAGGGAAGTGCTGACCTTCTAAACTTCTGACTAACCTTCAGTACAAGTCATGAGCATGCTGATTATTCCTTCACTTCAACAAGCCCTGTCATAAGGAAGTGTCAAACATGCGCACTATGGGACGACACTGGATTGTCATTCATGTTATTTTAAATGGCTCCAGTCTAACCATGCAAGAGGAATAGGAAAAGAGTCAGACTACAGCAGGCATCAGGCATATGTCACCTTGGGGAAACACACAGAGCTGCTCTATTTGTTCTTTCAGATACAGTGAGCAATTTTGATTACAAAAATAGCAAACACATCCTGATGCAAAATCAGTTTATTCTCATCTCCGCACTTATATGTATTATATATATACATATTACACATATATTAACACATATATTAATGCTACCTGACCTAAGAGAGGATGAGAATGGGAAACTCTTATATATGAGAGCCGTTCCTCACTTTATATGCATTCCATCATAACTATATTCATAAGTTGCTGTTCATTTTTAGCACTTGGGTCAAATTCAATTTCAGCACCAATCCAGGAGTCACCACAATGTCACATCCGATTCCCTTTCACCTGAATACTGACTGCACCTCTTACCTGTTTTATTCTCACTTACTCTCGCTATACAACCAGCTCACTCACTGAGGTTTTGCTACACTCCTGTGCATTTCTGAGCATTATCTCAGTTCATGTTTTTTCGGTTTGATTGCCCTGCATCATATATCACCTGATCGATTGACCTCTGCCTACCTCCTGTTTATGATCTTGTCTGCCGATTTGGTTTTGAATAAAAGGCTTGCGCATACATCCTACCGCATCCACATCATGACAACTTGACACATCGCTCTATTACATAAGAGGCCATGGACTGCAATGTTTCGACCTCTACTGAAGTACAAAATACTCTAAAGATGGGTTTAAGCTCCCATCCACCAGTGCAGTGTAGCGATGCTGAGCACAAACCGGATCCCTACAGAGAGCAGTGACAGGGCTGAGCACAGTCATCATGTGTCATGCAGGCTTAATTACAGGCCTGTCTGGTGAATACAGTACAAGCAGTTCACCCTCTACATCAGTCCTCACTGTACCACACAGCTCCAGGAGACACTTCAGTGAACTGAGAAAACCGAACAGAGCTCTAAAATGTCCTTCAACATCATGCTGTTATAGGAGAGATTTGCTCACGTTTGTTACTTCATGATGCTCTCTGCTCCTTTATCGACTGTATCATTCACTTAACCAGTTAGATACTCAGCAACAGCGATCAAATAAGTTGGGCAAGTTTTCCTCAGTGACCATGTCCTCATTAAAGCATCTCTGCCAAGGTAGGAAACTCTAGATATCCTCAGTGAAACTGTTAAGTGACTTTCTGCCACGTGTGTGATTGTATGGAATGATATTTGTTCCATAATTGTTTGGATTTGAACATAATGTTTATTCTTTATTTTGAAATTGTAGATCAAGTTGAATTAAATAAAACTGAATTCGTATTCAAATTGGTATGCAAGGGTTTCAATCCAATTTTAATATAATCACATGTATAATATGGGGCAGCACAGTGGAACTGCAGGTAGTAGAGCCAGCTGACAGCTCCAGGATTCCCAGTTTGATCCTCAACTCAGGTTACTGTCTGTGTGGAGTTTTGCACGTCCATGCCGTGTCCATGTGGGGTTCCTGTGGGTTCTTCTGTTTACTCCTACCTCCCAAAATCATGCCCTTGGTGGGATGACTACTGTAAACAACTTTATACAGGTTGGGGTCACAGTGGATCCAGAGCCTATCCTGGGAACACTGGGCGTGAGGCAAGAACACAGCCTGAGTGGAACGCCACTCCATGGCAGGGCACCATGAACGAACACACACACACATTCACTCCTAAGGGCAATTTATCTTAGCAAATCTACCTACTGGCATGTTTTTTGGAAAACCCACATGGACATGGGGAGAACATGCACAGGATCTCCACACAGACAGTCGCCTGAGCTCAGGATCAAACCCAGGATCCTAGAGCTGTGAATTGGTAACGCTACACACTGTGCTAAATCTGCTAAATCTGAATCTACTGCATATATAAACTGTATTATTCTGCCAAAATCTGAAAATCAATCTTTCTACATCTGATGATTTTCAAAAAATTACATTTAAATTCTATTTGGTTTAAATTCAACTTTTATACTTGTTTTGATATACAAACCCATGCATAAGTGTAAGGCACATGCAAAGAAATGGTGAAAAAAGCAAAGATGCCTTCAGAAATATTAATTAAATATTTTAAATTAAATTAAACTTTTCATTAAAACGTTACATTAAAAAAAAATCTATAAACAGCAGTCAACATTAATAAACTATACAAAGTCAGTATTTGGTGTTTATAAGGAAATTAGCTGGTATGCTTTACTGAACATCTTGGGAAATCTACCACAGTTCTTCTTAACATTTTGACTGCTGCACTTGCTTCTTTTTTCAGCAGCTGTCATTACGCTTTTTTTTTGTCTGAAAAGTGGTGTTACATAATGTCCGGCTTTCATTACTGACATACAAAAAATTTTCTGCGACATTCCATTTTTTTGTTGGAAAAGTAATGTTTGGAACTATAAAAGGTTTTTGAACTGACTCAGTAATGCAGACATCATAAAAATAAACATCTATAGCAAAATTTGTACTAAAAAACAGGCTCCAGTCTAACCATGCAAGAAGAACCGCTGAATCCAAGGTTTGAGACTTTTGCACAGTTCAGTACAATTACAAAATAAATCATAAAAATTCTGATTTACTGAATTAAATCCGAAACCAAATCAGATATATGGTACAAATATCATTCCACAGATTTCATATACCTATACGATTATGTATGATTACTAAGTTGAGCCTGTATCTCCTGACTCTGTTCTGAGAGGAAAAAAAGAGATGTGTTTTTAGAGGGTCATAATGACTCATAACTCAGCTGCCATCTTGGAATACTTCACAGAAAGAAAGAAATGATACATCTAACGTCATTACTTAGATTAGTGTATGGCTTGATGATAAGCATGATCCTGGATTGGGGGCAAACTCTATGACCACGATGGTCATGAGTAGGTTAAAAGAGATGGCGTTTGTGCATCTCGTCTAGCTCACAGCAGCGTTCCGATGGCTGTGCAATTCTTTCATCTTTCTTTAATTCTCCTGCATAGTTCCATTTTCAAGTTAATCTGCTTATGAGTTATTTAATTAATCAGTCAATTAATTAAATCTACGTTCTTTGTAAATCGTTGAATAATAAAACATGCCTTTTGCCGGGTATGTTCATTGAGTAAGTCTAACAAGAAACCAATTGTTCTTGGGACTGCTGAAGACGTTTTACAAATGGACAGTTACAAATGACAGAAACAAAACTAGCAACTACAGGACACACATTTAAAATCACATACACTGGTTCTTACCTATATCTGTTGATGCCATTCAAAAAAAACAAGGAAACAGAGGAATCGGTTAAAAAAAAGAGAGAGAGCTTGGTTAATTATATATCCTTCTTTCTGTAATGATAATCTTTCAGAAAGCATCCTTCATTTATGTTAAGATGCTATGATGTAATGGTAGTAATGAAAACAAAACATTATAGCTGACTGGTTTATGTCTCTCTGTTTGATATACAAACTGACATCTCAATCACACAAATAATCATGTTTTTGCAGATGAAGTGGTTTCAGATGAAAGTGTTATTAAGTGATATGGATATTTAAGTTGACAGAGAGACGGGAGAGGCGTACCTGCCCACAGTGGCCCCTTCCACTGAGTCCTGGCTCCCAGTCTCACTCGGTGTGCTCATTGATTTTGATGGAGACATTTGTGTTGGGACTAAAACACAGAATATAAAGGTTCATTAAATAACACATATACCATAAGACATCACTGGTTGTTTATAATACCTTGACCAGTTATAGAATAACATACAGTAAATGCATATTTTGAGGTATGCATAGCATGGCAACAATCGCAACCTCTGGTTATTAGCATATCTCTCCACTAGGTGGCTCTAGAGCTGCACTGAATAATCCATTCACAACTATCGACAGCAAATTCTAACCCTGTAATTTGCCATAAAAAATCAATATACTGTAAATTAGAGGTGTACAATATGGACAGAAATAGCTGTGGTTATATTGATGCATACTGCCATAACAGTATAACAGTAAAGGAATATGTTAAACAAACTAAAGAACCTGTGATGTGTCACAATTTAAAATGGGTCTGAAATAATTAATTTCAGCAAATGATTCATTTATTAGTTTTGAGATTTTTTTAGTCTTATGTGGAACCCCTGAGATAGTGAAAGGACTCATATGGGTGATTGGGGTACCATTTGTGTCCCACTGCTATTACATTTACAAATATGCATGTAAAGTAGGGTCATGTATACAGTAGTAGTCACGAACACCAATGTCAAGTACAGGACAAGTTCATGACCAGGATAAGCGAGATCAAGTCAAAACAGGGTCTTAAGGGGGTCGAGGCAAAGTCAAGTTCGAGTCCAAATGAAAGTGAGTCAGGATCAAGACTGAAAACCATCAAATCCTTTTCAAGGCCAAGCGTTTACTTCAACTAGATGGCTTCATTTGTGCTTTGCACCAGTGTTTAGGCTATGCTTTCTAGAAGAAGGAATTACTTATTGTCAAACTTTGTGCAAAACACACATTATTTTTACAAACTAAAGACTAAGACCATATTTAGTAAGAAGAATGCCCAAGACATGTCCAAGTACAAATGGCAGTAAATCAAAACAAGCAATACAGAAAACATCTCTAATGTAGCTAACACCCTAATGTAAAGTAAAGGTAGAAAACATTTTAAACATAGGTAAATATTCTTCACAATAACTTAGGATTATGTTTCAGATGAATAACTTAAAACATTAAAAAAAAAAAAAATCTACAGTTCTCAAAAAAAATGTTCCTGTCCCAGCCCACTATACCTACACATTACCTTGAAATAAAATCATTAAACTACTTCAGAAATGCAATACCATTGCACCGACCAGATATAGTGGTCACTGAAGATGAATGAATGAATGCATGAATCAGTGAATGAATGGATGGATGGATGAGACTTTCTGTGAAGTGAGTTAGATGCTGAGTGAGTGTTTCGTGGTGATTAGTGTACCTAATGGTGGCTCAGGGGAAATTCCAATACTCTGAAGCAGCGCCTCAGTCTCTCTGCGCTTACGGTCCAAATCTGAGTCCTCAGGAGCAGCTTCTGCCTTCTGTTGTGTTTCTGACTGTGAAAGGACACATACGGATTCACACACATCCAAGATAACTTTACCACATCCTGCAGCAACCCTTTAAATCCAAAATCATAATGCATATTACTCAATAACTGCTATGAATTATTCAGTAACTATAGGGAAACTAATATTCGGTAAAACTAATAAACTGTCTTCACAGTCCTTACCTCTTTTTTCTTTTTCTCTTCCTCTTTTCTTTTCTTCTCCTCCCTGATTTGAGCTAGGCGCTGCTTCTTGCGCTCCAGCTCAGCTTTTAGATCACTCTTGTCAGCCATTTTGATCTGAAACGTTAACAGAAGAGACAGAAGAGTCTAGCTCCTCGTGCTTCTCATTTAAATGAAATCTATTTGTATGGGATATGCCAATCCCAATCTATCCATTTTTTAAAAAAATGATTCAGATATCAGAGCTCTAAATATTGGCTGATACCTGATCCAATACTGACATCCCATCGCTCCATTTCAGTGTTTCAAGTGGTCTCAGATCGATGGCCCTCTGCTTTTGTGGATATTTCAACATGATAAACAAACTCAGACTTCTCTACAACAGCCCACAAAGAGAGTATATCTAGAGATGGGCTGAGTAGGGTTTGTTCGTGGTTCATCCCTCTCATTAAAACAAGGACACATCCCTGTCTAGGGCATTTAGGGTTTAGGCACAGACTGATAACCCACTTCTAAAACTTCCTTAATCCTTGCTGTTAAACAATTCCTAGAATCTTCAGCAGATGATGGTACGGCACATAGGGACACGCCTGAATTTGGTGAAGTACAATAATATCTGTCATATTTTGGGGTGACAGGGTGGCTGGCATTTCCAATGGATCTAGCTTCACAATGATGAATCGTGTGGCCTGTTTCAGTACTATGGAATGTTTTCACCATGAAACACTATAATGCGTACAAGGAGGGTGGATGTGTCCCAGATGTCCCGCACATTCAAATGCAGCAGTATCCTAAAACGTCTGGCCATCGGAGGCGACGGGCTTCCACGCACATGCATAGGGTAAGACTTTTAATTGGAATGCCTGTCCATGGAAGGCAAACCTCAGAAAGCATTGGGCAGATCTACGTGAACAAGTCTGCGTGGCATGAATAACACCTGATAGCAGCCCCGTCCTTCATGAGAAATGTTAGACTTTGTGATTTTATTTATTAGCTCAATCTAAATCGGGGGCAGTCATGGCCTAATGGTTACAGAGTCGGACTTGTAACCTGAAGGTCATGGGTCTCAGGTCCGGCAGGGATGGTAGGTGGGGGGACTGAATGACCAGCGCGCTCTTCCACCATCAGTACCACAACTGAGGTGAGACCCTTGAGCAAGGCACCGAACCCCCAACTGCTCACTACTGTGTGTATGCACTTGGATGGGTTAAATGCAGAGCACAAATTCCGAGTATGGGTCACCATACTTGGCCACAAGTCACTTCACTCACTCTTCACTCTTAAATATAATCTAATCAGAAGTCAAAATCTTTATCACTCTAATTAGGTACTTGTAGAACACCACATATTTATATTGTACAGTTAATACTAGCACTGTCGGAGTCTTTTATCTATAGGCTTAACTAAATTTACCTTCAATGTGCGCCTGTCTTTAATAAAGCACTCACACTGTGTCCCAATCAATATGTTCCTGTTGTTATACTGTATCATTTTGTTAATTCTGTGGCAATAATGCTTGTTAAACTAATAAAAAAAAACTCTGGGTGTTCAAAAACTTTCGACTACCAGCATACAGTACATTCCTACTATTTGATCATACAAAGCACTCTATTATAATATAAGTATCATATAATAACATTCATTAAGTGATTTTAATCTTTGTTTTGTATATGGTGGCATGGCGGTGTAGCAGGTAGCACTGCCTCCTCACAGCTCCAGGATCCACAGTCTGATCTTGAGCTCGGGTTACTCTCTGCTCCGAGTTTCACGTTTTCTCTGTGTCTGTGTGGGTGTTTTTCAGGGTTCTCTGGTTTCCTCCCATCTCCCAAAAACAACCCTTTATGTGGATTAGCTATGATAAATTGCCCCATGTGTGAAAGTGTGTGTGTGTGTGTGTGTGTGCATGTTGGATGTATTCCCATTTCACGCCCGGTGTTCCTGGGACAGACCTCGGATCAACCGAGGATAAAGCGCTTACTGAAAGTGTGTGAGCGTTTTGTATATGAATGCTAAGCCTGATCATTTCAAATGAGCATTCATCCTTTACTTATGACACAGCAAATATTTACAGTAGGTATGACACATGACACAGCAAATCTGGTCCGAGATCCAAAATGAAATGATGTCATATTACTTTTAAGCACTGCATTAAAAAAAAGAAAAGCAGGGTGAATGAAAAAACTAATGACTTTTTAGGCACCATATCATGGCTGAATGTAGAAACATGAGCAGATGTATAAACATCACAGGGCAGGGTAAGAACATAATAGCACTTAAACAAGTGCTTAAAAAAATACAGTTATACAGAAAGAGGCTGTAAATGCAGGTCTGAATGCTGACATTTGAGTAACATGAACTGATAACAGTCTAACAGTCTGACAGGGAGGAAAATGGACCCATGTTTGCTTGTTCAATAAGAGCTACAGCACAGCCTACAGCAAGCCTTGGAAATGGGGGTTAGGGCAGACTAGTCATAGACAGACATAATATCAATATTATTCCTAAATTATTACGTCAGTGAATAACATACTGTGAGAACCTAGGAATTTTTATTCTGTAGAAAACAGATGCTAATTGCTAACAGTAGGTAGCTCATTCAGCGAATGACGTCATGTTCACGCCACAGTCAAACACAATCAAAGGACACTTAGATGCAGGAATATAATCTGCAATCTAAATGAAACGCATGCATATTGTTTAATATATATAGAACTATGGGAAATAGTCGATTAAGGATTATCTGACATCAGTAATGGTGCTGAGGAGTTGAAATGCATGGCACAGCTCACCTGATGGCCGGATAGATGCTGCCCTCTCTGAAGATGCTGTATCACTGCTGCTTGCTCTTACTGTATACAATCTTGCATCCGTTACAGCGATCACCTTAAAACACCCTGGAGCTGATAATATTTTGTTACAAATGAATAACTGCTACATGGTAACCGATTTCAAACTCAGGCTTTTTTTTTTTTCTTTTTCTTTTCATATGAGCATCTTGCGCCGTTTGTCTGTTTCAGGAGGCAGGAAGCAGCACCACCTCGCCACTAATACCAGCTGTCGGCTTGTCCACACTGCCCCCTAGCGGAGGTCTGGGGGATTCTCACAGCAGTGTTGCACAAGTCTGGTCTGGGAGACCCCCCCCCCCCCCCCCCCCCCCCCCCCCCCCCCCCCCCCCCCCCCCCCCCCCCCCTGTACTCAAGGTTGCCAGATTTGTGGTTTTACATCCATATTGGAATATTTTGGAAAGGTGTTACCCAGCTAAGGCAATTCAGTTCAATTCAATTTTATTTGTATAACACTTTTAACAGTGGATATTGTCACAAAGCAGCTTTACAGACAAATATAAATTCAGGAAATACATTTTTAATTGTTACAATTATAAATTTAACCCTAATGAGCAAGGTGACGTTGAGGCAACGGTGGCAAGAAAAACTCCCTGAGACGACATGAGAAAGAAAACTTGCGAAGAACCAGACTCAAAAGGTAACCCAACTCATCTGGGTGACACCGGAGAGTGCGATTATAAATAACTCCTTTCTATAACTGTGTACTACGTGGTCAAAAAGTTTAACTGTGTAACCAGGAAATTCATTACAGTTTTCACATGAAGTCTATTTGTCAAACTGTTCACTGGTGAAGACTTGAGTGCAAAACTGTTCGTGGCAAATAGCAGCTAGCAATTACTGGTTTCCCAGAATGTTCTGGGAATATCTGTTACATTCCAAAACGTACTAAATACAGATATTTTAGTTCCTATTTCTTTTCCAGGAAAGCTTTCTTTATGTAAATATAACAATTTCACTGCACATTCTCATAACTTTGAAATAATTTGAGGCTCTTGTAACTCTTGTGGTAACTCGCAGTGGTTTGGAGAACATTCCTCTAACATTCTGGTAACCTTTAAATAATTTTAACCTCTCGGAAAACTTGCACTAATCCAGGATGGTTTGGAGAAGGTTCATCTAACGTATAGGAACATTCTCAGAACCATCCCTATGCAAACCTGGTCCATATCTGAAACCCACTGATACAATCCTTGTTGTACCTGATCAAGGTTCCTGTTACATTTGTATCTAGTTAAACAGAACCAGTACTCACTTTCAGATATAACAAGTTACGTTAATAATAACAAGAGACCCAAGAATGAGCACAAACACAATAATTTTTTTCACCAATTAATGAGCTGCATCAGAGGATGCAGAGGATGCAGAGGATGCAGAGGAAGACTTAATCTGCAAAAGATACAGAAAACACAAACAATTAGATGAGAAAAATGCAACTAGTATTGATATATGTATTTTAAACAGTGGCCTATCTATTGTAATATCTGTGTAAACATGTGTTTGCTGGGTAAATACAAAATGATGAAGTGACAGTGTGTTGGCTTTAGAAATCATTTTATTAGATTACATTTGGTGATAAATCTGTCAACCTAATTATTAAAGCCAGCTGTATGCTGTACGCTTCTCAGCCCGATTTTGCAAATGAATTCAAGATCTGTGATCTTCCAACACATATTATGACATGCTCACCAGCGGCCGATTTAGTGCCAATGCGACCAAAGACAGACAAAATATTAAAAATGCGAGTGCTACCGTAACACTCATCTAAAAGCCACCAACAGGAGAATGGATAGGATGACATGAAAGTTACAGGACAGCTACTATTCCAGCACTGGAAATGGTGAAACATAAACAAATCATGCTAATGGACTGAAAAATATTCTTATATAAGCACCTTATAGAAGCTCACTTTGAAGAATGTTTTTGTTTATGAGGCCCCATTTTGTTCACATGTCCAGACTGCGCTAACTGATGATGTAAGCAGAATATAGACATTTTATTTCATAATAGGTCTATCATTAGAGGATCTTCATTGTATAATCTGACATTGAGAACACACACAGTTATAGTCTGTTATAGAATTCAACATAGATTTCATTGGCATCTTGTTCAGCGTGACAAGTAACCATCTTAAAAGACCACTCTAATTGCAGTCTAAAAGCAGCTGAAGACATCAGCAATGATTTAGAGAAGGTCAGCAATGCTAAACCTGCCTTTTAAAGTGCACTTCAAAGTGTTGAATTCAGGGCCCGTATTCACAAAGCTTCCTAAGCCTAAAAGTTGCTCCTAGTGACGAAATTCTAAGAAAATTCTTAGAATCATGATGTTTTCGGACTAAATCTTAGTAAAGATAAAAATGATTCACAAAACCTTTTAGCCCTAAAAACAGCTCCTAAGGTAAAAATTGTTAAGAGTAGAGAGAAGGACTTTTAAGAGGCTTAAGAGTTTCTATAGCAGAGGACAAAATGGCGGAAAGAAGAAATATTCTCCAAACACTGCTCTTCTGTCCAGATTGGTTTTCTTGTTCTTTTACTTCCTTCCATCTCTCTTGGATTGTTGGCTACATACCATCCAAAAGTGCAACTTAAACAGACTGTCCTGCAATCATGTAAACTGGTAAAAGGTGAGCCATTTTGCTCCCACCAATCTGAAATTGAAGTAATAAAATCAGTATGGTAAATAAATGTAAGAACTTAAATATAGTAACTACTGCATGGAAATTGGTTGCTTCAAAAGTAGACACATTTTCAACATTTGGCTGTTTTAATTAACTTTAAGATATTTAGCTTATAACAGAAACTTTGCATAAAGTAGCCTGTATTCATGATTATACAATTTCTTAATACAAACATTTTATGATTTCACTGTCCATTCTATTATCATATATTCTATTCTCACAAAGAGCGCATTTTAAGACCTTTACAGATAGTTTTTTTTTTTCAACCAATCACAGTCCTTGAATTGCTGCGTCATCCCTAGCAACGGGGTCAACCACACCTCCTCACTAAGATAAAGGTTTTTGTACTTTCCTTACTCTGTTGCTCTGAGAAGTTTCCCAAATCACTTTTAGTCTAGGACTCCCAGCTAGGACTTCTTAGACTAAGATAGGAGCTCTCTGAGAGAATTCTAAGAAGCTTTGTGAATACGGGCCCAGGTTCTGAAATAGCACAGAAGGGCATTCTACAGTTTAGGCCTGTTATAAATAAAAGCTGATCTCTGTAGTGTTTTCTGGTACTTAGGACTGGGACTCCATCCCCCAAAAAAGGAAATTCTTCTATTTCAGACCACTGAGATTGTAGAGTCGACTATAAAGGTTTAGAGCGCACTGTGAAATTGATTCATCTAAGATTCACATACAGTGTAAAGTGAAAGAATATGACATTCCGGTGTCACTAGCTTGACAAATGCCTCATTCAGCACCATAAACATCAGCAGAATTTTTATTGAAAATCATGAATATTATTGTGTGGAGTTCATTCAAAATTTCTGGAATCAAACAGTTCATACAGTTTAAATTTTGGTCTAATTTCAGATTCCAGTGGTTGGGTTGGAGATGTATGGCAACCTTGTACCATATATGTTAGTGTTTTCACTGCTATAGCACTCATTAACCTCATGAAGGACTTAATAGGCTTGTTAATAAGCTGAATTAGAGGTGTTGGGCGCAGGGAAAACCGTGCATATCCAGGCTTAAATAATCAGCCTGTGATTTTCTCAGCATGAGTGCATGTTAAACCTTACAGACCCAAAGTCAAACAGCATGGCAAGCTCTTAAGCATTGCTTTGTGAATATGGCAAACTTCCAGGTACTTTGACTTTAATACATGTATCCTCCATTCAGAACATGTTTAGATAAATAATGCATTTTGTAAATGTTACAAAAGTGCAACAGTAGGCCTATGAACTTTTTTTAAACATTATTTCATTTCAGTAGTCAATCTAGTCATGGTCCAAAGACCATGCAGGAAAAAACTGCTTCTCTGATTTGCACAGACTTATGAACTGAGTGCATTATATTTACAGTCACCCTAAAACATTTTAAAATGGTAAAGAAATGATTCAACAAATTAATATTTGGGGTTCTGAGGGTTAAAATGGGCTGTTAGTATTGAACAACCAGTCATGGAAAGCATGGTGGGATTTTAGGCTTATTTTACTGCAGAAGAACAAGATACATCAGTAAGAAAATATAATTATAGATCAGTAATTAAGCAACCGAGTGTAAAATGTGAAAGTTATAATTAATGATTAAAATATTCAGTATGTTAGAGGCCCTTCCATATGCTCAAGTCGCAGCCCTGGTGTAAGTGCTATGCGCTTCATTTATTTATTCTTTTGGTTTTATGCTTGCTGTAAAACATTTAAGCACAGAAAGCCCAAAGAGATGTGAAGTAAAGGGCTAGAACAAGAGTTGGCTCACAAATAATGCACCTCTAGGGAGGTGCTTGTGCCCCAACCAAACCTCTTTGATGTGAGTTTGTGCTTTATAAACTGTGACACACATACTACATGAGCTGAACCTGGTTCCCATTTACAGTTACAGAAAATTGTCTGGAACCAGCACAAAAAAATCAGAGCAACAGACAGAGGAAGATATCAAAGCTAAAGGTGCTTCCAAACTGTTATAGAATAAGTAGTCAGTTCATTACTACATTTTATTTGTGTTTAGCCAGACTTACAGAAGCAAATGTACTCTTTTTTGCGTAACAGAAATTTGTGGGAAGAAATTGTCCGCCTTAGGTACTGCCCAAGTTATCATTTTACAGTATTGTAGAAATTGTAAATCCTCCACAACCTGCTGAACCTGTAGCCGCTGTTTTACTACCAGTAAAACATTAACCCTGATACAGGGTAATCACAGCATGTTTATGTGTTTATACAAGACCATTTAATATGCAACAGTATAACTTCAGCTAGTGTATTGTATCATCAGGTGGAAGTGGACTCTGTTAAGGCCCTGTTAAGGCATGTATGCACATGAACAGGCTCTAAAGGTAGACAGTCTGCAGAAAGACCTTACATTTTTGATTAAAAAAAAAAAAAATCTGAAAAAAAAAGTATCTTAAAATAACAACATCTTACATTAACATGACAAGGTAAAATATGGCAAACATTTTTGGTCTCATGAGTAACCTTTATTATAACTTTTTTCTATGTATAAAATCTTGCAGTGCAAAATTCTGTAGTAATATTACCTCTCACAGCTGGGCGGTCAAGGATGATACACCTCCTTTCTCTGGTTGTTGTGAACTACAACACATGTAGACACAATGTGTCTAACCTAATATCAACCACAAACATGGTCTTTTATTCTGCCAGAGCTGTGATGATTGTAATCTGCTGCACCAGTCAGTCTTGGGAGTCCTATTAAAAGATCATAACAGGGTCTGAAATGAAAATTTATTACTGATAGCAAGTTAATCAACACAGCTTATGCAATGTTGTCATTTTTCCAGCATCACTAATGTTATATAATTATGTATTCTTCCTAGATGAGAATAACATGATACTTAAAGGTTTTTTTTCTGCCTCGGGCAAGTGACATTTGTAATCTGATGCTCCAGAAGCCAACAAAGATTCAATATTCCAACTGTGGAAATTCTATATGTGTGATATGAAAGGAAGTTCTCAAAAGCTCACACTCTGAAGTGTATGGTGAGCTCACTTCAGGAGTGTACTGGCGAGTGTACTGGGGAAACTGGATTTGCAACCACCAAATCCAGTTTGTTCATGGGCAAAAAAAAGGAAAATAAACCCTGCAACAAGAAAACGACAAAACATGAACATATTAGAGATATACATTTTTGACAATATTTATACCACATTCAGAAAGGGAAATACAAAGAACTAACTTGCTACTTTAAAAAGTAACTATAAACAGTTAAAAGTGTTGTTCAGTAATAAATTAAAAACTGCAATCATTGGCAAATTGCTGTGAAACAAGAGGCATAAAACACTTCTGAATGTGCTGTAATTGGAAAATAACTGACTGAGGGGTGTCGCTATGCACCAGGGTGAATCACACCACCCTGCTGTTGATTAATAATAATAATAATAATAATAATAATAATAATATTCTGAGACCTGACATTTTTAAACGCTACTCCTCCAAACTCACCACAGACCTTCAGCTTGTCCTCACTTGTGTAGTCAGGAGTGTGCTATGACTTTTCTAACTGATTGGATTTACGGTTTTCCCCTTACAGAAGCTCAAAGTGGCCAAAATTCCCATTGATTTCCATTGAAAATTTTGGACTGTTATAACTCCTAAAGCTTTCAAGCTACATTCACCAAACTCAGCACAGACCTTTAGGCTATTCTGACTTATCAAGCAGACTAACTGATCAGACTTACAGTTTTCCTGTAGTGGATGATCAAAAATCCCAAAAACTCCTATAGACTTACATTAACGGAATGTTCAGAGCTTCACCTGGGAGAACTCTCACACACCTGAGTGCCCACGGCCTGAAGCCCCTCTTCTCCCCCTCTCACTCTGTCAGTGTACCTGTAACACAGACTCTCACTTCATCTATCTCTCTACCAATGCCACATACACTCTCTCTCCATATTTCTTTTTATCAGTCTACCTGTATCACTCTCTCACTCTTTCGGTCTTTCTACTAATAGCACTCTCACTCCATCTGACTTTCTACTTGTATCACTCTATTGGTCGTATATCGTTCTACCAGTAACTAACTGCTTGTCTTTCTGTCTGTCTGCTTTTCAACTTCAATATTTCAATATTTTAACTGTGCAATATTCTTTGAGGCCATATGTACAATAAGTGTAAATACCTTTATTTTTTTTGCCAGTATTTTATTTTATTTCCATTTTAAAATCTTCTCTTTTTTTTTTTTTTAAATTTATTTTATTTTACTTTCTGCACTGAGAGTACTCACTCAATTTCGTTGTACATCCATTGTTACAATGACAATAAAGAATTACTTAATTACTTACTTACTTACCTAATCTTCAAGCTTATGAAACAGTTTCAAACTTTCAGACTGGCTTTGTGTTTGACCTATCTAGTGCTGTGATACAAGAGGGAACAGCATGTCACTTTGAGCCAGGGTGCATCACCCCACCCTGCTGCTGATTATTACAATGACGGAATGTTCAGAGGCTGGCTCAGAACGTTCATGATTCAAACTCCAACTGCGTAAACTCGCGTGTGCGCGCACGCACACACACACACACACACACCTGTGTGCACACGGCCTGAAGCCCCTCTTCTCTCCCTCTCACTTTGTCAATGTACCTGTAACACAGACTCTCACTTCATCTATCTCTCCATCAATGCCACACTCTCTCTCTCTCTCTCTCTCCATATTTCTTTCTATTGATCTACCTGTATCACTCAGTCACTCCTTTCAAACTTCCAGACTGGCAAATTGCTGTGATACAAGAGGCATAAAACACTTCTGTTTTGTAATTGTAAAACAATTGATTGCAGGGTGGGGACAGTATGTGGCTTTGTGCATCACACCACCCTGCTGTTGATCATGTTAGCTTGACAAAGCCAACATTCTGTTCTGCTGTTTAAGCTTATTATTATTATTGACTGTCACCCTTCCTTTCTTTCAACTTTAATCTTATGAAACAGTTTCAAACTTAAAGACTGGCTTTGTCAAGACAACATCAACGTTTGTCGTGATGAACATTACCTATCTAGTTTTCCTGTCATGTTTTATTCCATTATAAATTTGATTTTTTTTTTTTTTTTTTTTTTTTTTTTAAATCTACCTATAAAGTAAAATTGTTGCACTTGCCTGTATGCATATATTCATTCTGTCTATCCCTCCAAATGTACCAGGTTACTCCTGAACTGCCTAAACTTGCAACTGTTTTCACCACAAACTGAAACAGTAGCTCATCTGTTTTGGTTGACAACAAGAAGAACAGATTTGTAATGGTTCAGAAATGGCCACTAGAGGGAATGATAATTCTTACTGAGAAAACTGAACCTCTCAATCTAACACTGTACTTTTGAAACAGTAAACAAAGATATACTATATAAATGTTCACACACAACCATGTTCAGCAAAGCATGTGATACGGGTAACAGGAAGCGTCGGAAGGGTAAACCGATAGGCCCTGTTTTTGATGTTATTTATGGTTTTGCATTGATCGAGCTGTACATGCCCAACGCATGACCTTTGCTCTAATTCGGTAGTGCGCATGCGCCGCATAGCGGTCATCATGTTTTTATAGATACTGAAGACAAATAACAGATCTCAGAACAGGGAAACTTCTGTCACTGTTCATACCACAATCGGCCCGGGTTAGATATGCATTTAAGCCAGGCTTACTTCTAGAAATGTGAAGCAGGGGGGCTTCAGAGAAGACCCCTCCTTCCAGCAGCTGGTCAGAGGAGGACAGTAATGTCACACTGAACAAGAACATTTGGAGAAGAGGAGCAAGCAGAAGGAGCACCTCAGCTGTGAGGAGTTGTTGCTGCATGTGGTGTAAACAGCGCAGATGCTGGAGAACAGACTCCACACTCTTCCTTCATGTCTGTGGCTAAGTCTAAGAAGCTGCTAATAGCTTTGCACAGGACCACTGCTTTACTGTTATTGACATTATAGAGGCTATGTGGCCATGCTAATCGTAGGTTAGCCTTTTTTTTTTTTCTCAAACGGTTTTTAACCTGCGAGCGCGCGCTACTCAGCAGCATCGAGTCATTTTCAAGTTCACGTGGATTTTGACTTCAGGAATTGCAAAATGAAATTCGCTCACATTTTGCTGAAGAACACTTCGAGGTTTAACATACCAAAGCAAGTGGACAGGTTTTCTAAGTTCTCGCCATCGCCACTTTCAATGAAGCAGTTCTTAGACTTTGGTAAGTTGTTTTTTTCAAATTAAATCAAAGGCTCGAGACTGCGACCTGAGAATAATAACAGGCGCGCGCGCGCTCGCGTTGCTTTTGTCATGCACAAACGAGGAACTGTGGAGAACGTGACGTCCGGTTCACCGTGTTTATTTGAAGTGCGGCGCAGTCGCGTGTCTAGAATCGATATAATTAACAAAAAAACAAAAAAAACATATTGCTATTGTGTACGCTTAAAAAAGTGTGTGTGTATGTGTATATATATATATATATATATATATATATATATATATATATATATTAGAAATGAGTTCACCGTTTGTTTTCTCAGGGACTTGAGAGCAGTTGCCTACTGACTTTCTGACACATTAGAAGACAGCATGTGTTCTCAGAAAAGACACCCTTCAGTGTAAGGGTGGTGTGTAAAGATTTGAATGTGTAGATTTTTACCATGTAGCATTTTCAAATATTAAATATTTATCAACAGTTATTCCTCTTAATGTATATTTATAAATGCCCTATGGAATGATAAGCTTACCTAAACTTCATTTTAATTTCAAGTGCATCGAATTTAGACTCACCAGGGGTATGACTGATCATTTCATGGATGTAGCATCGAATAAATTTTATGAATTAAATGTTCCACCTTTTTCTATTTTTGACCCAGTACTGATATCAGGGCTCTAGGTATTGGCCGATACCCGGTTCTGATCCGAAACGGCCATGCTGTTACTGATGTGTCCTGGGGATGGTGCATTGGGAGGCATTGTTACCTCACAACTCCAGGGTCCAGGGTTTAGCCTAGAGCTTGAGCTGCTGTCTGCGTGGACGTTTATATGCTTCCCCATGTCCATGTGGGTTTCCTCCATGTTCTCTGGTTTCCTCCCACCTCCTAAAACATGCCACTAGGTGGACTGGCTACTCTAATTTGCCCCATGGTGTGAATGAGTGTATGTGCAGGTTGTGCTGAGATGGACTGCTGTCTGGGGTGAATTCTCACCTCAGGATAGACTCCAGATGACCAATGTCAATGGTTACTCAAGATGAATGAAGTTGAGTTCTATGTTCAAAGTGTATCATGTCTGTCAACATGATACATCATAGATTGGAACATACACTACATGGCCAAAGGTTTGTGGACACCTGACCATCACACCCATATGTAATTTTTTCCCCCCAAACTGCTGCCACAAAGGTTCCAGCACACAGTTGTCTAGAAAGTTTTTGAATGCTGTAGCATTAAGTTTTCCTTCACTGGAACTAAGAGGCCCAAACCTGCTCCAGTATGACAGTGCCCCTGTGCACAAAGTGAGCTCCATGAAGACAGGGTTTGCCAAGGTTGGTGTTCTGCCCTGAACTCAACCCCACTGAACACCTTTAGGATGAACTGGAATACTGACTGCACTCCAGGCCTCCTTGTCCGACGTCAGTGCCCGACCTCACTAATGCTCTTGTGGCTGAATGAATGCAAATCCCCACAGCCACACTCCAGAATCTAATGGAAAGCCTTCCCAGCAGAGCGGAATCAAATTGGATATCATTCCAGCATCTTAGGCCAGGACTAGTGCTCATACACTCCCCTCCGAAACTATTGGAACGGCAAGGCCAATTCATTTGTTTGTGCTATACATCAAAGACATTTGGGTTTGAGAACAAAAGATAAACCTTCCACTTTTTCCCCCTGATAAAGTCCTTTGTTGAGTTGGCGGTGTGTTTTGGATCATTGTCTTGAAGCATGTTAAAGTTCCTCCCGATTAATTTGGATGCATTTCTCTGTAAATTGGCAGGCAAAATGTTCCTGTAAACTTGTGAATTCATTCTGCTGCTAACATTATGATTAATATCACCAGTAAACATTAGTGAGTCCATTCCAGAAGCAGCCATGCAAGCCCAAGCCATGACACTACCTCCACCATGCTTGACTGATGAGCTTCTATGTTTTGGATCAAGATCAGATCTGTTCTCCACACTTTGGCCTTTCCATCACTGTGGTAGAGGTTAATCTTGGTTCCAGAACTTTTGTACCTCATCTCTGTATTTCTTTGCGAATTCCAATCTGGCCTTCTGATTCTTACTGCTCATGGGTGGTTTGCATCTTGTGGTATGGCACCCCTGCCTTGTGAAGGTTGTTGGTGATGTCACTAACTGTTGTTTTTGGGTTTTTCTTTATAGCTCTTACAATGTTTCTGTCAACAACTGCTGCTTGCTGACATTCCAAATTGTTGTATTGGCTATGCCCAATGCTTGAATGGCTCTAATAGATTTCCCCTCTTTTCTCAGCTTCAAAACGGCTTGCTTTTCTCCCATAGACAGCTCTCTGGTCTTCATGTTGGTTTATCCTTATTAACAACAAATGCAGTCGTCACAGGCGAAACCTAGGGCTCAAACCAAGAGTAGACATTCTTTAACCAATCAATTTAACAGGGCACACCTGGGCAGCAAGAAGCACCTATTAGTCACATGTTCCTGTACTTTTGGTCACTTGAAAGAAAATGGGTGGGTTCAAACAAAAGGTGCCATGTTCTAAGTTGTTTAACACATCTAGATGTAAATAAGAGGAAATGAAAGCTGAACTTCTAATCTGTTGTCTCATATTCATCTTTTGATCTCAAACCCAAATGTCTTCAATGCATAGTGAAAACAATAGAATTGGCCTTTGCTGTTCCAATACTTTTGGAGGGGACTGTATAATGCTAAATATCAAATTGTTACATCTCTACTCTTTGGGTATTTTACGCTGAAACTTGATATGCCTCAGTACTGAGAGCGCCACGATGACGGCACTGTTGAATTCTCAGTTTTGATTGGTTAGAAGGTGTTGATGAATTTTCTATAACAGCAGCTCTGTTATAATAGTGCCAAATGCAAGGTTTATGTTACTGTGCTCATTGTAATATGTTATCGTTTTTATAGTAACAAATAATTCACAGGGACTTGTATGGCTGATGCGCCATGTAATCTAAGTCTAATAATAAACAGATTAAAAATATGCTATTTAACAAAAAAAGAAAATTGTTGATGTGGTGAAGTTTTCTGTGAGGAGAGAGCATTTTTGGAAGGAGTCTCCAGTCTTAAGAGCTTTTTAATAGTCACAGGTAAAGGTAACTTTACGTTTACACCACAGGAATGTCTTCGGAAGAAAGGACATTGTGTTTTGCATATTCTCCATAACAACGTACATTTTTGTGTAACCTCCTGATGGTTTATTTATTTATTTGTTTGTTTGTTTTGTTTTGTTTGTTCGTTTTTTGTTTTGTTCTTTCAGGTTCCGCCAATGCCTGTGAGAAGACCTCCTTCATATTCCTCCGTCAAGAGCTTCCAGTCAGACTGGCCAACATCATGAAAGAGATCGACCTGCTCCCTGACAAGCTCATCGGGACGCCATCCGTGCAGCTGCTACACAGTTGGTAAGTTCACCTGATTCCGTGGCTCTCAGAGGCCCATTGCTACCTCTGCGCAACTGTACTTAAATGAAGCGAAATCAGCTGGAGGCCTGCAACTTTGTGGACATGACTAGGTCCGGATTGCAGAAGACTGTCAATTAATAATCCTGTTTTAAGACTTTACTTTAGTCATAAGACATGTGCAGTACATATGTCCATGTGACCTAAATGAAATGAAGTTCTGTCAGAGATACATGTGATCATCTTTTATCAGAGTGATAAAACACTTACATGTGGTGGTCTGGAAAAACCCGTCATAGGTCAGTTTGCTTAGATTTCTGGGAGAAGCAGCCAAGAATTATTTAAAACCAACAAAATTTAGTTTTTCTGCCAGTATTATACTTTGACATCTCTGCTTTAAGAAATAAATATATTTACTAAAATATGGAAATGTTTTTATCTAGATTACTTTATGACCTTGTCTAAGCTATCTTTGTGCAAAGATCAAACTCAGCAGTAAAAACAGCCAGTCTGCTTAAAGATGTCTAAAACCTTGCTAGCTAAGTGTGATTTCCCCACATTGTGAATGTCACATTTTGATTTGTTTATATTAAGTTTGTAATCAGATCCCAACCCTAAAGATTTCCTGCACAAATCAGATAAGTCCACTTACACAATCTGTACAGATGACATCGCACAAAGCTTTAAAAATGTTTAAATAACCTAATTAAAATAAGACAAGAAATTTAGACAACAGAACGAAACTGACTGAATGAATCAGCAATTATTTCAGCACCGATGTTAGTGTGAACAGATATCAGTCACGAAAAGATGACGATGAGGCTCATGTTTAAATGACGCGAGTGAATTTTACCTCAGGTGATGAGACAGAGACCGAATTAATCACTCACTTCCCACTGTAAACTTACAATTCAGTCAAATTTGGGAGTAATGTTGTTTTTCCCGTAAGTAGATTTGGTTATAATTGTTCCACTATAATTTTAGTGGAACGGAAATGAAATTTTTACATGAAGATAACCAGATTTTAAAATGCTAGAACTTTACTTGTTATAGAGACACATGCAGAAGTAAAGAAGTTTTTAGTTTTTACAACTGTATTATATATTAGAAAATGTCCACATTTGACCATGTAAAGAGTGTTCCCAGGCTGCCACACAAATAATAGTGGAAGTCAGACTGTTTTGGGGAAGTGAGTATTTTCTTATATTTCTTATATTTCTTATATTCAAAATCCCATTCCTCACATTTGTACTTGTCATTTAACCCACGTGAACAAAGTTAGCCGACTGCTTATTCAGAAAGCTTATTCAGCAGTAGGTTTGAAGACTGCAGTAGCACTTTGATCGTGTTAATACACACAGATGGAACCAAACAAAACAGCCATATATTCACGTCAGATACATCACAGAGCGATGTCATTTAGGTTTCTTTGGTTTGATGTACTAGATACAATAGAGATTTGGACTGGAGCATGGTAGATTACAAAAAAAGTTAGGGAATATTAGGAATGCTAATCACATGCAGCATGTTTGATTGAAAACAAAATGGCCTCTGTGTAATAATAACTGGACGTCTCAGCACTTGCAGTTTTAATGTATATTTTGAAGCCTTTTCTTTTACAGCACTTCAGTACAAGTTCATGTGCTTTTCTGCTATCGGTCAGTAGTCAAAGAGATGCACCATGGTGGCCTAGTGTAAATTTTAATGGCATTAAAATAATTTTCAATGAAAGATATCCAACTTTGAACTTAATCCAACAGAATATCTCATAAAATCTCTCAGTGTTCAAGTTTATGCAGCTAAAGAGAAGGCTTGCTGAGGTTGTAGATACTTTTCGACAATAAGGCTAAAATGTGCATCTCGAAGCATTTCAGTTAATGCTGACTGCTTAAAATAGTGTGTGTGCAATGAAGTCAGGATATACAGGGTCAAAAGACATGTTCTCACAGAAGAATGACAATATTCAGCTTTTATATTATGTTAATGTCTTTAAACTTTGATTGGAAGCAAATTAGTCCTGCTTGTGTGCAAATTTTATTTTATTTTTTTTTTTTTTGTGCTTGTCATTGTTATAAATGAAGTTCCAGGCTCCAGGGTTCGTTTCACCTCATGTGGCCTCTTTGTTGATTACTGAGCTGCTTAAACTTTGAACTTGGGTTCACTGTAGGTTGCGAGTTTTACATCACACTGGAGGGCTGATATAGATAAGGATTCATCTTCTGTGCCTTTTTGCTCTGCTTTATTTTACTGAGGGCAGATATGGTGTGGACAGATACTTGACCAGCCTTTTTTTCTGAAACTGTGATTTTATTAACCAGGAGTCACCACATACAGCTTTTTAGATTTTGATTTTAAGCTTAGATTTGTTTAGATTAAGCTTAGATTGTGTGAACTAGTCCAGGATATGTTGGCATATGTTTCAAAGTTGGTGAAAAAAATGCTCTAAAAATTCAACATTCAACAATAGGATGATAATCATACTGTACGCATGCCGATCAATTTTTCCTTGGCAAAACGTGTGAATTGTTTCATGAATTCTCATTGATATGTATGAGATAATAAAGCAATAAGCCATGAAAGGGTGATTTTTATCTCTGTAATGGGTGTTCTTAGACATGACACAAATTGGAAGGTTATCACTATGGTCTTTCCTAATTTTTCTCCTCAATTGTTCACCTGCCGATTCCCAGTTAGCTCTCCCCTGTCATACAACAGCTACCAACTGGGGAGGGTTAAGGCTAATGCGTGCTTCCTCCAAGACACATGAAGCCAACTTACAAAAGCCCGTGATTGGCTAGTGTCTCTGTGATTGACAGGGGAGAGAGACTCCACCCAGAGAGCACGGCGAGTTTAGCTCTGTCGAACTCGGATGGCTGTAGCATGTCAGGATTTGAATTTGTGCCCTCCGGATGATAGGGCGAATACTTTTCTGTTGCACCACTTTTGAGCATTCTTACAGGATTTTAAAGAGTATTGCCTCCTTTCTGTTAATGACCAGTAATAGCTCAAGAACGAGTGTTTGAATGTTTGTAGGATTTATATGGAGTTATATTATTTTGGAATTGATCCAAACAAGCTCAAGGTCACAGCAAAGTCAAATGTCTGAAATAGTTTTTCTTTAATAGAAATCATCCTGTTTGCAGTAGGCTTTATTCGAAGCATTGTTTTTTGCATACAATTAAGTAACAAGAAAGACTATGGCTTGGTGGTGGTGGAGGCATCCCTGTTGAGTTCTACTTGTTTATTCTTTAAAAACTTGAAGATGTGAGGTTTGGTATTTGGTATATCATCACTGCAAATTTGGTCTTAGTATACATTTGTAGTGTCATTAAACAAGTCTTAAGGAGTATTAACTTGATACCTGCAGACAGCCTGGTAAGTTAATATGAATAATAATATAATAAAAAAATAATAATAATAATAAAACATGGCTGCCCTCAGCTTTCAGCAGGCATTTGCCAGGCATTGAATGAAATGTCTATCTAGGGACCCCTTAGTGCTATATAAAGCCTCACCAATATACCAAAAAAAAAAAGCTGAATTTAAAAAAAAAAAAAAAAAAAGTGTATTTTACTTTGACTCACGT
The DNA here is from genome assembly GCA_022985145.1 of Pangasius djambal. Classification (NCBI taxonomy): domain Eukaryota; kingdom Metazoa; phylum Chordata; class Actinopteri; order Siluriformes; family Pangasiidae; genus Pangasius; species Pangasius djambal. The sequence continues at coordinate 8,252,099 of CM040997.1, forward strand.
CAATCTGGAAGTTTATTCAGTCATTCATCTTCAGTAATTCAAACTTCAGCTCGTCTTCTGGTCATGGTTGCAGTGGAGTCTGTCCTGAGAATACTATGTACGAGGTAGGAATACACAGCAGTCCATCACGAGGCACAATGCACACATATTCACACACACACTCATTCAGACCTGGGGGAAATTATTGTAGACAGTCCACCTACCAGCATGATTGTGGGAAGTGAGAAGAAACCGGAGGAAACCTGCACAGACAAGGATGAACATGCACAATAGTTTTTATGAATGTGGACTTCTTCACATAATCTCACTCTCTGATACAGTATGTTGCTGTCACACAGCTGTACTTATAGTCTTCCTACCATAAATGTAAAATTGCTGCTGTAGGCTTTTGATTGGTTAATGTGAGCTTCACTTACATTCAGGAATAAAAGTGAAGAAGATGAAGGCATGCAGCACAGAGACTGGCTTTTTTTTATTGCCCAAGCGTTTGTTTAACTCAGAATACAAGGATAAATCAAGGGGAAAAAAATGTGTCCTAAAAAAAGGAAATGAATGATCTGGCTTATAGAATATGCTTGTTATTTTTGAGGCGAAGATGGAAAATGAAAGAGCCTTTACTTTGGTACAGTACATGCTTGTGGTTTAGATGGCTTGAACTCAGTGTTAAGTAAAAGACTGTTTAGAGTTCCAATACTTAGTAAAGAGTGGACATGGTGATTTGGTAAAGAAAGAGTGCCGTTTGTCATGACTTTTTTTTTTTCTGTTTCATTGAATCAGTGCTCCCAAAATTAAATTCCGTTCATGCACCGTCTGAAATCAAAGCCAGGCTTGTTGTTAGGCAAACTGCTGTTTCTGTTGATGCTGCTGTTCTTCAGAACCCTTTCTTTGCTTTTTAACCAGAGCAGTTCATATACAATTAAAAAAAAATGATTTTCTGTTTCCTGATCAGTATGATATTTTGGAATGCTTACATTTTGTGTGATAAATCTCAGTGGCGCTACACACCAACAGAAAATCTTTCACGCTTGCTGAAGTACTCATATAGCAATATGTATATGCCAGAGTTATGAGCAGCTTATGGTTTGTTGTGGAAATAGACTAATGAGAGCAAGACATCATATAGCACTAGCAAGGAAATCATTGTTTTATGATGTTTTCACAGACGGAGGGACAATAAAGTTTTGCTGTACATTAACCAGTCTTCAGTACCACATGTCTTATGCAGGCAGAAAGCATGACTGGAATTTACCTTTAACTATAATAAGCCAAAGCTTAAGCTGTCTTCTCACCAGGCAGATCAAATTCACCAGCAAAACTGGCAACAGAGAATACTATATTGTTGCTCACATAACTCGCGTAACTAAATTTTAATTTTAGATGTCCTTTTGCTAATTAAGCACAATGTATGATCAAAAACATAAAAGTCTGACTCTGATTGCATACATTTGTGTTTTGGTCAAATTTATTAATACAGTTGTCTTAACTTATTTTTCTCATTTTAACAGGAATTGTGTTGTACTTCTGGATTTGCATTTCTTATAAACTCATTTCTGAAGCCAAACAAAAACTCTATGGATCAAAAACGTTCATATCTAATGTGCAAAATGGCACCTAGAAACATTGAACCTGAATGATAAACAGGCTAGATAACTTGGTTAATGATAGTAATGAACAAAATTGTAAGTTATGGTCTATCTTGACAGTACTGAAATACTGAATACTGAAATTGCCATATACTGAATGGGAGCTAGTTTATTAGCAGTAAACGTGAGCTAGTTTGTTAGTAGTTAACTAGCCAGCTAGTTGTTTGGCATGGCAGGAGGATATGGGGTTGTTTCCAATTTGTATCTTCATGTATATTCATAAATCTTTGCTTTCTTTATAATGATGAAGCTATACAGATGGCTAAAAAAGGCCATGAGCACAACATTTTTTTTGCATAATTTTAATGAGTCGGCTTGATCCTGAGCTCGGGTTCCTGTTTGCGAGTTTCACGTGTTCTTCTCATGTTCGTGTTGGTTTCCTCCGGGTTCTCCGGTTTCCTCACACCTCCCAAAAGCATGCCGGTAGGTGGATTGATGATTCTCAATTGCCTCTAGGTGTATATGAATGTTTGTGCATGGTGCCCAGGGTGTATTCCCAACTCACACCCAGTGTTCCCGGGATAGTCTCCGGATCCACCACCACCTTGTCCAGGAAAAAGTGCTTACTGAAGATGAATGAAAATTTTAATGCTTTAAAATGACACATTCACACACACACAACATTAAATTACACATTAGTGTATTCTGTATAGTTTGTTTCCTTTCAGGATTCAGTGAACTCTCACTAATCAGATTTTTTTTTTTAAACCAGGTATACACAGAGTCTGATGGAGCTTGTGGACTTCCTGGAAAAAGATCCTGAAGATAAAAATATTTTGGGAAAGTGAGTTTGTGTGTTTTCTAAATGGTGCTAATAAGACTATGTGGGTGCTTTCACACATATTAGCCTGTTTGCTTGGTGAGTTTCAGTTAGAGTGAAATCAATATCTTTGGTTCGTTTGCTGTTTGGTTTGGTTTCAATCATTACACATAATTAAACGAAATAAAGGGGGATAAAAACATTGGCTGAGAGGCATGTAGGGCTGAAAATGTATTCAGAAATCTTTTTCATTAATTGGTCATAAATACAGTGACAGAAACAAGTTAAACACACCTTTGCCAAGTGCACACAAATCACCCACGCTCAGAGAGCACAGATTTTCCGCTAAAAAAAATGATTAGATCTAAATGACTAGTTAAAAATGTTTTGTGTATCATATCCAGCATTTGTTTTCTTCATCAGTCCACATTTCTGTTCATCAGTCCAAATTTCCACAGTTCTGTAGCTCTGTGTTTTGGCTCAGTTCGCACCTTGTGGCTCAGTTTAGCCCGCTCACATCTACAAAAATGCTGCAACCCAGAATCCATGGCATGTAGGTTCACTTCCTGCAGCTGGGCCAATTCAGGGTAGAATCATTTCTCACTGCAGTCGAACCTGGAACCACTTGGGACCGGATTGAGACCACCTCTTTCAGACAGTCTCAGACTGGTTATTTTGATCGACACTTGAGTGTGATTGCTGTGTTCTCACTCGTACAGACGAACCACCCCAGTGAAGAGAATGCATGAGCGTTCATGTGAAAGCACCCTGTGACACACTGTGACAGTTTAATTCTGATTCTGCTCTGCTAGTGCTTTAACAGATTAAATACTCAATCAGGTTCACAGAGACACTGATCAACGTGAGGAATAGACACAATAACGTGGTGCCCACAATGGCGCAGGGAGTGCTGGAGTACAAGGAGGCTTTCGGTGTGGATCCAGTAACCAATCAGAATGTCCAGTATTTCCTAGACCGCTTCTACACGAGTCGTATCTCGACACGTATGCTTATGAACCAGCATAGTGAGTATTCAGGATGAGCTTCAGATCTCTACACTGTGCTCTTTTTGAGTCTTTATTTTTCAAGTTACTGTAGCTCTAACCCTTTGAAAACTATCTAAATAGCACTGAGCTTTGTACAGCACTGAGCTTATAATAATGACCATGTCTTGCATTTCGAGCTCTGTCTATGGATTTTAGAAGGCACGCATGGCCCTAATCTACTCCTTTAATGTCCTTTGCTCTGGACTGGTTTACATAGAATGTGTAAATATTAAAGGCCTTGTCAACAACACACACAGAATCATGTGTTTACTTACAGCACTGATCTTCAGCGGGAGCACAAACCCAGCTCACCCGAAGCATATCGGCAGTATCGACCCACACTGTGATGTAGTGGAGGTGGTAAAAGGTAATGATCTATATTCTGCAGTAAAATCATAAACATGAGTTTACGTTAACATTAGCGTTTACGCTTACGTTAAACATGTTATAAAGAAGAGAGCAGTTTATAGAGAGATTATTTAGCCATGAAGTCTAAATTTAGATGTGCCTGTCAGAGTCAGTAGTCCGTTTTCTGATAACTTTTTGTAGCACATAGATAAGTACGAAGGTGTGCACACATTATTGTGTTTTTTAATTGAAAAAATATATATATTTTACAATTTGTGTAAAAAAAAAACATATATATTTATTTATAAATAAATAAATAATAAAATCTTAAAAATGAGATGCGGCTGTCCTGCAAAAAGACAACAATCCAAAAACAGGAGAAAAATAATAGGGGAAAAAAATCTATTTTACACTTAATGATTAATTTATTAATTAATTTTACTACAATACCAAAATGTTAAAAATGAAATTGCAGAATATATGAGAGTATGAGTAAAAAAACTAAAAACGATCAAAAACATAGAAGAATAGAAGAAAAATCTGTTCTGTGC
>CM040997.1:8256546-8326471 GCA_022985145.1 Pangasius djambal
AAAAAAAAAAAAAAAAAAAAAAAAAAAAAAAAAAAAAAAAATGAAATTTCAATGTCCTGCAAAAGGACAACAATCCAATACAAGAAAAAAATCCGGTATATCAAAAAAAAATGTTAATGGAAAAAAACTGTTTTACAGTTTACGTCCAAACAAAATTAATAACACACTGTTTAAAATGAAATGTGGCTGAAGAAGAAAAAAAAACAACAGAAAAAATGAAAATAATTTTTGCATATTTAGAACAGGTAATGCAAATTGTTTGTTTGTTTCACACTGTTAATGTCTTTCCACCCACTGTTTGTCCATTTTGCTTTTGTGATAATAAAGAAACCCTGTTGTAAATTACATTTCAGCATCATCTTCACGTTGTCCTGAGGATATTCAAACGTTTGCGCTTGTTAAAGTGTTTAAAGTAGCTTTATGTTTTATTCCTCTGTCACTGCAGATGCCTATGAGAGCTCCAGGATGCTTTGTGATCAGTATTACCTGATGTCTCCAGAAGTGGAGATCGAACAAATGAACTGTGAGCGAGACCTTTCTCTCCATCCAATCATTCCATTCAGTCTTTCTTTCTGTGTCCTGTGCATGATGAGTTCTCACAGGTTGGTATGGCCTGAATAATAATAATACCTCGTTTAGTAAACATGGCTTCTCTTTGAAAAACCCTTAACACAGAACTGCACAGACAGTGAGGATGTATACACTGGGCATTTTCACTTACCACATTACTTTTGGCACGTTGTAGGATTTGTTTTTCCTGTTTATGAGGTTTACGATGTTTTCTGATGTGAGATGTGATTCATGCTGCTTTTATCGCAGCATTTCATTCTTCAGGTTATTAATACGAGCCATAATCTTTTACTCACTGCCATGCAGCTTGATAAGAAGAGCCATAATGACCTTTGCTCTGTGTGTATTGAGAAACACCTCAGTCTACCTGCAGTAGAGTTCAGCCGGCATGCCCCAGTTATGCAGAATAAACAGCGTGAGTGTTTTAGAGAAGGCTGAGGCCCAAAGGGCAGAATGTCCAGCAGTCAGTCAGCATTGCTGCTAATAGGTTACAAATTAGACACCATTCATAAGATATGATTAAGTGCATAGGTGCAGACACCTCTCCTTTTGTGTACGACTTAGAATAAACGCAATACAGATAAGTGTGCACACAGTAGTCACATTGTATATAGGTTTTTGACGACATTTTCTTCTTGGTTCTATTTTGTTGCAGCTAAAGACTCCAGTGAGCCTATTAATATTGTCTATGTGCCGTCTCATCTTTATCACATGCTCTTTGAGCTCTTTAAGGTATAGTAAGTTTTTTATTTATTTATTTATTTATTTATTTATTTTTTAATATTTCATTATTTGAGAAAGATTGCTCCCTTAGAGAAAAATCAAAGAGTCAGTCGTGTGTATTTAGTATTATTTACTAGCACTCAAATTAGTTGACCCAAAAGTATTGGCCAGTGTGCTTACTGTGCTTACTGGTATTTTATTAACTCATTCACAGTCATTTAAAAGAAAGCAGGAAATATTTAAATACTATTTGAATAATACCTTGAAGCATTAGCAGAGGTACCAACAAGAAAATCCTAGCAGAATTTTACCACAAACCCATAGTATATATCAGTGGACAGATTGACTCCATGCGAACAGCATTTAAAAAAACTTGTCTGCGTGGGTAAGAGTACAAAATTCTTTTATAAATATGAATTATATATCATTTTATTCCCCTTCGCTCTAACCACTATTTTAGCTGAGAAAGCAGTTTTCAGGTATCTGATGTATTGCCTTAGCGAGGGGTTAAAAAATGATCTGCTGCTTACGTAATAGCAGGGATTTATAGAGTTTAAATTCATTTAGTGAACCCCACAAATGTTTAAGCATGTTTACTTTTCACACCATTAAATCCTTTCGAATCTGCTTTAACAGAATGCAATGAGAGCGACTGTAGAAACCCATGAGAACAGCATGTATCTTCCACCAATTAAAGTCCGAGTTTCTCTCGGACATGAAGACCTGACCATAAAGGTAAGTTTCCCCCTGACTGTTCTGCTTGGTGTGATCGAGCACAAGGAAATTGAACATTGCTGTAAATAATGACATAATTTAAAGGCGTGCTTTGAAACAAACCTGATTGTTATCATTGTAGATGTCAGACAAAGGAGGAGGCGTGCCCTTGAGGAAGATTGAACGTCTTTTTAGTTATATGTATTCTACAGCACCGAGCCCTGTGACTGACAATGCTCGCAACGCGCCACTGGTGAGATGGAGCTGCTGTGTTTCGTTGCATTTGAATGTCAGAGTATTTGTACAATTGAGTGCAAAAGTTTGCATAAGAAAAACTTCATCACACTGATTAAAATGAGAAATCAGTTCATCCCAAATCATTTTCATTCTCCTGACCAGTTTTAACAGCAGTGGTTAATGCTACACATATAAAGTGTAAATCCACCAGATTCACTGTTTTCCTAAACTGGCTCTAAGCATAAACTGTGTGTTAATAGACATTGGCTAGGCTGTAATTTAGCAGAGTTACAGTCAGCTCAGTCAGTCATTGACACTGGGTTTAATGTCTGGGTGTGTGCAGGCTGGCTTCGGTTATGGCCTTCCCATCTCACGCCTCTACGCCAGGTACTTCCAGGGAGACCTTCAGCTCTACTCAATGGAGGGATACGGCACATCAGCCGTCATTTACTTGAAGGTACATTGTAATTCCATACATTCTAACACTTGACCTATGGAGCTAGCCTCTTAGTACTACTGTGCTAAGGTAATATGTGTACATTTACATAAATATTTCTATTTTTCGGGGGTTTTTTTGTGCATGTTGAATGATCTTGAGTAAGCTTTTTTTTTTTGGAGATATTTTTAGGAACAGCAGTTGTTTTTCCTGCGTGTGTATACATGGTTGTTGAAAGAAGGAGCACATGGGTGAATAGAACAAACAAACATTTTTTTTTTATATAGATGAAGAGTAAAGGTCAAAGATATTGCCTGGAAATTTTATCTTTGTATTTTTACAAGTGAAAATACAGTGAGGATTTTATATAGACAGAGCATTTTGCTTGTAAAAAGTTGCTGTAAGAAAAGTCTAAAGGTCAAGCTCCTTTTATTTTCCACTGGTTATGGGGCAGATATGTATTGACCTGCTGATTAGGACGAGGACAAGAATCCAGATAAAAATAGTTTGCAGTGGTGCCTAGTTTTATGGAAGGGGGTAGTACCTGTGTGAAGGTGACTGATATGAACATAAACTTGTTCGTTTTCTGCCCTTCTTTCTCTCTGTCCTGCTCTACTCGTACACTTTCAGGCGTTATCTTCTGAATCTGTGGAGAGACTGCCGGTTTTCAATAAGTCGGCCTTGAGACATTACCAGACGAGCATCGAGGCAGACGACTGGAGCATCCCGAGCAGTGAACCCAAGAAACTGGGAAAGTATGATTACAGTGAGCCAGATGTGAGAACTGAGAGCAGGGTGAAATGATGGAGTATAATAGGATAAAGCTTGAGGGACTAGCAGAATTGCCTTAGGCTATCATTTTCATTTATTTTCATTTCAGTCTCAGAATTGCTGGCTTCACATTACAGTGTGAAAAGGGCATTTGTATTAAACCTCACCTTATTATGCCTCATTTTATTAATGTCTTTTCAATATATAAGCTAATTTCCTTTAAAATATCAATTCAGAGTAATGAACAGAATGAAAGCTGTATAGGGATTTTATTTAAAAATGGTTTCTCTCCCTGTAAATGTGGGATATATATTCATGTAGGACAGTAGTCAGAATTAAGACTAATGAAAACATCTGAAGTCCAAAGGTGGGTCCATGTTTAGCCTGTGTCTGTGTCTAACCCCCCCAAAAGAACCAACAGGAACAACAGAAATAATTTAATAATATTTGCTAACCATGAGACAGGGATATAGACCCAGAGGAAGCCCACTTAAAAATATGAGTTACTGCCACCTTGATCTCTGCATTGTTGTAAACTTGTGTACATGGAAAAAAAACCAGCAAAAAAAGTTTAAATATTAAACACACATTACTTTTTATAAAGTGTTTGTTAGCTCGGTCATCATCAAAGGCTCTCAAGGACATGACCCAGACTAGACAATCAGTGAACCAGTCTTCACCTAAATGAATCAAATCAGTGAATAAATTTTGACGTTAAATTTAATGTGTATTTCCTGTAATGATCAAAGTTCTGTTAGCTGAACAGTGAGACGCAGCTGATAGGAACTACTGAAAAATCTGCCAAATTATAAGAGTAGTTACCATAGGAGCCCCAGATGATGAAAATCAGGCAGGTTGGCAAGTATGCAAGAAGAACTCAGTAAAAATAATGCAAATATTGCAGACCTTAAGGAAAAATGCATGTCATTTATTCTTTAATAAGAAACGGTAGCAGTGTGTGTAGTGGTAGGCTGTATTGTGATTAAAATGGTACACGTGCTTTTAGATTTTGTTTAACACTCCATTTTGGCTGTGTTCACATTACAAGGTTAAAGTGGATAAATCAAATGTCTTGTCTGAGATTTTGATTGACAGTTGTTGGGTTTTTTTTTTGGCATATCCTTTTTCCTGGCACTTTCTGTCCTTTCTTGACCACACATTCCCACCAGGAATGCATCTCCCAGGTCTACAGCTCTCACTTACCTCTAGTCCTGGCAGTCATATCAGTAACAATACACCACCTCTGCAGTTTGTTATTGTCTGTACCAGATCTATTCAGAAGCATGAATGGAATAATGTATTACATAATGCATGGCAAAATCACTATGTTGGAAGCTTTCTTACTAGCCAGCTTTTGCCTGCACTACTCTATGTATGCACTGTTACTATAACAACCAGTATGAATATGCAGGCAAAAGCAACTTCAGTCCAAAGAAACAAATCCGATCTAAATGCGTTCCAGTGCTTCGTCTTGGAAAAACATGGATGTCCAGAGCAAGGTCATATTCGTATAGCTAGACTTTAAATTTGATAAATATATTAAGAAGATGTACATGAATTATTTTTGCACAATTAGCAATGAGAAATGACATATAAGATAGATCAGTCCTGTTCGTGTTTGCTCATAAAATGTTGTGACATCACATGCGTCAAGGTGCATGTCGCCCGAGTTCTCGACTTTCCCGAGTTGAATGAACGTTCCACTGCTCTTTTCCATATTTGAAGGTTGGGTTTTTCTGAGTTCCAAGGACAATGGATTGTAGCATAATTTGTTCTTCTGTGTGAATAGAAAAATTCATATTCATATTCAAATTCATTCATAGATCAGTCATATGGGTACATTTCTGATACACATTCATACGACCCTAATTGTCTTTTTTTTTTTTTTTTTTTTTTTTTTTTTTTTTTTTTTTTTTTTTTTTTTTTTTTTTTTTTTTTTTTTTTTTTTTTTTTTTTTTTTTTTTTTTTTTTTTTTTTTTTTTTTTTTTTTTTTTTTTTTTTTTTTTTTTTTTTTTTTTTTTTTTTTTTTTTTTTTTTTTTTTTTACATCACACTTTACTGCACATAACGCAGCTGGTTCATCTTTCTGGCCTTTTAGTAGATTTCTTTTTAACCTGATCATGAACAAGCTGACCAGCCTTTTGCAAACCTTCAGCGCAATTCTTTTTTGCAACGAAGGCTTGTGTTGTTAGTTTATTTATTTCATCGCTACTGCACTGGTATATTTTTTCACAAATGTGCATTTTTCTATGATGTACTTTGGTCATGCACAGGATTTTGAAAACGTGCAAATGCGTCTAGTCTGAGGGCCGAGGTCTGTTCATGCTAATGACAGATATGCATCACTCTGAATGTAAATCGTTGAGGCAGAGAGATCAGATCACATCTGATCTGAGAAAATTGGAATAGAGCAATAAAGCTTGTAATGTGAACGTAGCCTTCCTGTGAATGTGACGTATCTAACTTCCATGAGTAGCATACAGTGTCGTTTGAGAAGGCATGATGAATGCTGTATATGGATGCAAAGTAGTAAGAACAGAACAAGTCAACAAAACAGTATATGGGCATTGTTTGTGTTTTACCAGCACACTGAAAAAAGGTTTTCTTTATTTTTCTAATGTCCTAATGGTGAAAAAATGAGCAGTGTTAAACAAGTCACAGAGCAGAAACATGCAGTATAGGGGCCTGGCCTAATATGATCAATATATTGCTGCAGTTTGCAGTGAAACCGTGCAAAAACATACAGTATGTGTCTTTAAATGTAGTGGCTGATACACTGCAATGTACAGTCACTGTGGCCAAATTCTGTATATACCTTAACATTTCAATTTACTAGATGTTGAAAACTGATTCCTGTCTTTAACCTAAGGATAATTTTCTATGTCCTTTCTACTAAACTTGTGAATTTTAACACTGTAACACTGAAGTACCAATATTGTATTCTCTTTTGTTTGTTTTTTTCAATCATAAATAACATTTGTTGTTTTTAATCGCATGATCTCAGGATAAAGAAAAGTATGCCATAATTTGTATTTCTTTGAATTCCAAGAGTGATGTGTATGTTTATCTTAAAAAGGATTATACCATATACTGTGGGGCACTAGTCATTTCAAGGCAAGTGCAGAGGCAATAGCTGCTTTTTTCAAGCCAGTTCAAATGCTGTAATTACTTGGTCATGTTAGTGGGAAACATTTTGTCGCTTGGCTTTGTATTCACGTGCCACTGCTCAGCTGATTTGTCCTGCTACATGTTTTTCTTTTTGTACAAAGTAGATGCTGTTAGCATCAGATGTTGATTTCTTTTTGCACACTACAGTGTGTCATTACTTTTACCTCACCAACTCTATTTATAGTCATGTGACCGTGACATGGGGCAGGAACCGTAACTGTCATAGCAAATCCTCTATAGGATCACTTCCTGTTTTGTAAACCACTCAACCACATTTGCACATGCAGTGCTTTTTGACTTCATTGAGTTAGTTAGCATTTTTTCCACTGAATATATTAAATCATACAATAAAAGAAGAGAATACTATTGTGATATATTATTTTGTGTGTTAAAAGTTGTCCAAAGAATGCATATGCATTAAATTGATATGGATTAGCTGTAGGAGGTGAAATCAATGGTTGAAATGCTTGGTGATGTAATAGTTGTAGTCAAAGCATGACGTTCAATCTGTGGGCTTTAGCCCTGGTTTCACCTCCTGTGGCTTCGGCATTATACTTTGCTGATGAAGGCTGATTAAGCATCCTGTTTCACTGGATGCTACTGGTGAAGGCTAGAGGATGACAGACACAAATAAAAAGCAATGTGCATGGAAATAAATCAGCAATAGTCTCTAAGGGCACACACAGCAAGGTAGATGTGTATGATAAAATGGGCAATACATGCACCTAATGTTTAAAAAGCCCAACAACACTCGTGTGTGTGATACACTTATACAAGCATGACACACACTACCATGTCACTGCTGTGCTGAGAGTAATCCACCACCCAGATAGTATCTTTAGATGTGCAGGGCAAAGGGGCACTGAAATATTGTGGACAGCAACAGATGGGTTACAGTCAGTAATTAAACACGTGCACTCCACACACACATACAGTTAGGTCCAGAAGTATTTGGACAATGACAGTGTTTTTGTGATTTTGCCTTTATACACGACCACAATGGATTTGAAATAAAACAATCAAGATGTGATCGAAGTGTAGGCTTTCAGCTTTATTTTAAGAGGTTCCACAAAAATATGGCATTTACCATTTAGGACTTACAGCCATTTTAAGCAAAGTGCCTCCATTTTCAGGGGCTCAAAGGTATTTGGACAAAGTGACATAATTGTAAATATAACCATAATTTTAATACTTGGATGAAAATCCTTTGCAGTCAATGACTGCCTGAAGTCTGGAGCCCATGTTCTCAAAACTCAAATTCTTAGTTTCCTCCCTGGAGATGCTTTGCCAGGCCTTCACTGCAGCCACCTTTCTGCCTTCAGTCTTGTCTTCAGTAAGTGAAAAGCAGCTCTATTGGGTTGAGATCAGGCGACTGACTTGGCCATTGAAGAATATTCCATTTCTTTGCCTTCAAAAAGTCTTGAGTTGCTTTCGCAGTATGTTTAGAGTCATTATCCACCTGCACTGTGAATGTATGTTTAGGGTCATTATCCATCTGCATCAGTTTTGTAGCATTTGGCTGAATGTGAGCAGAGAGTAGAGCCCTATACACCTCAGAATTCATCTTGCTACTTCTGTCAGCAGTCACATCATCAATAAACACCAGTGAGCCCATTCCATTGGCAGCCATACATGCCCATGCCATAACACTTCCTCCACCATGTTTCACACATGATGTGGTATACTTTGGATCATGGGCTGTTCCTTTCTTTCACCATACTTTTCTCTTGCCATAATTCTGGTACAAGTTAATCTTGGTTTCATCAGTCCAAAGAATCTTTGGGAGGCCTAAGGTGTTTGCTATCTCTCTTACAGATTTATGTTGTTTTTTCAGCCTAATGATCGCCTCCTTTGTGGTGGAGTATAAAGGCAAAATCACAAAAACTCTGTCACTGTCCAAATACTTCCGGACTTATCTGTATTTGCATCCATGTGATTTGACATACAGTGATTTGCAAGTATTCATCTTCCTCTGGAACTTTTCCAGAATTTTTGTTATACCTTGGAACTGAAATGAACATAATTTGGATTATATATCAGGAATCTAAACAAAATTGCCAATAATACTGAAGTGAAGGGAGAATCAATATACAAAAGTTACAAATAACAATGATTGCATGAGTATTCAGCGCCGTTGCTGTGAAACCCCTAAATTAGTTCTCCAGCTCCTTCAGGCCTTTTAAAAAAATGTAATAATTAAATTTAAAAAATTTAAAAAATTTTCATTTTATTAAAAAAAAAAACATTAAAAAAAAATTCTTATATTCAAGACAATATATTTTAAGAGGAAAAAGTATTCAGGACTGAAGGACTTTAAGGTTTTTAAAATTATTATTTGTTCTTTAATTTGTTGGAAACCGAATGAATAATTGTCAGCTGATGTATCCTTGTTGTGGAGTTTGTATTGTAACTCATTTGCAAATATGTTGCGCAAGAGAGCCCATGATAATGATCAGTCGGAGGTGTTGATTAGTGTCTCCACATTTTTGTGTAAGTGGATATGCCCTTTGCTAACCTGATCTGTATCTTGTTTTGATAGTTCCTTAGTCTTCATGATGCTGTTTGATTAGCGTTTGTTCGCTAACAAACCCTAGTGCCTTCCAGGAACAGGTGGATTTATTATATTGAGATCATATGACACTTCACAGATGACATCATATGACAACCAATTATGTGACATCTGATGGCAACTGGTGGCACCAGACATTATTTCTCTGAAATCTTTGTGTGCTATTCATATTGATGGTTCCAGTGTTAAGTGTTTGTTCTAGACCTTTTTGCTGTGTCACCCTTCCACATATCCTTCCTCACCATGCCTGTTACAAAAGCAGAGCAGGCTTTCTGGCATGGAGCCAGCGTGTAGTCCTGGAGTTCAGCCACATGCCTAGAACACTGTGTTCTCTCTTTCTTTGGTTCTCCTGCCATACACATCATAAACACTCATGTGGCCACAACACAGTCTTATTTAAGGAACATGTTTCTGGATTACTCCTGACCTTTCACTTAGTGACACCAAGCTGCTGTTTTCAAAGGTGCCGCCATCTCTGAATAAATGTTTATGTAACGGCAAGAACATGCACACGGTTGAGTATTTATGGATTTTATGTTACTACTAGGAATTTGTTCTTTGGTCTGATGCAGGGGTCTGTAACTTGATGGTTGGTTACCAGCTTCTTTTTCTGCTCTCAATGGAAACGGGATGTGCACTGAGGAAAGTCATTACTTCCAGATGACACTCTGTGGGTGATTGATTACACGTTCCTCTAAGCTCACACGCAAACACACCCAGAACTCTGACTTCTGAGTAGTGAGAGTCAGTAGCAGGAGGCGACACATGTTTACATGAATAACAGGATCAGCTCAGAGTAAATGGTTGATCAGAATTCTTGGGTAAAGGCTTGGTGAGGTCAGTGACAGTCTGAGTGGTGTTTACACAGTGGATGTAAATTTCAGTGTAGCTGCTTTACTACGTGTTAATTTATGAATGTAGTTTACACGGCAACATCGCATCCTTGTCAATTCTTTAACCTCTCTGAAACGGCTTGAGAAAGAGTTCAAAAGAATTAGTGCATTAAATGCCTCTTTTCATTCAGCTGCCAACTACAAAGCTCTGCTCACACCGTGCCTCACATTTATCCTCTTATTTTAAACAAAACTCTCTTATATTATTAACTCCCTGAAATCTATATAGAAATCTTATGGCTCATAACTGTTTGTTTAAAATCAGATGAATGTAGAATGTGATTTTTATCAGTTTGCTAGGACAAGTGCCATATTTATCACTGATGCTCTCAAACGTGTTTTTTTTTTTTTTTTCCATTTTGAACACTTCATTCATAAATATATTGCCTTTAAAGGAATCATTTAAAAGTGAATCTAACAATAATGTTGTACGGTGTCTTATCAAAAAATATGTGAACATTTCAATATCAGAAAAGGCTAGACCATAAAACCCGCTCACATATTTGTTCTTAGAAATAAATGCACTGCCAGTCAAAAGTCTTTGAACACATGGAAGTTTTTTACATTTTATTACAGTTTACGCTGGGAATCAAATGAGGAAAAAAGTAAATAAGCAATCCATGAAATACCTAAATCTCTGTATTTAAGGACTTCTTCATCGTTCACTTTCAGATTCCAATGGGATTCTAAATGAGTGCTATTAAAGGCAAGTGCATGTGTTTGGTAAAGCAGTTACTCTAAGACAGTTAGTTATTGTAAGTCTGGATTTGTCTTACAGTTAATGTGTTAATGTTTTAGTAGGCTATCAGCGGTAAGAATAGATGGTGTGTGCTTCATGTACCTAATTAGAATGATCCAGATAAATCTAGTCTTTTCCAGTTAGCTCAAAATTTTTTCCCAATAAAAAAATTTTTTTTCTCAAACAAACACTTCTCTGTTCATTTATACCTATTTCCTGCTTAGATTTTGTAATTCTAGAGTAATTCACTTGACCCTGTTATTTGTTATTTAACTCAGAATGTTAATATGGGGTGTTGGAAAAACGTCCGAATGGCAGTGTATGTTATGAGAATGAAAATACTGTCGATATGACCAAAGCTGCAGTGCAAACTCGAGCATTTTCCTGAGAGCACTTATATCCCAGAAGGTTTAATGTGGACAGAGTTTGAGATTGACACATTGTAAATTCACCTTTGGGCCAATACAGTCACTAGTATATGATTCCCACAGGTTCGAGCAGTATATATCGTTTGATTGATGGAGGCACTGGGAGTCGTTTAATGCCTGATTCGCAGCAGCAGCCCATCGCCATGCGGATGGCACATCTGGCCAGGTGTTGCAGAGAACGCGGACTGGCGCAGGCAGCAAACAATGAGTCATAAAACTTCCCGTGGCTCTTAATGAAAGAAGAAGAGAAATGTAAGGTTCATAACTGATCAAGAATATTCTGTATATGTACATAATAATGCATAAACAAGCTGTTCAGTGCATCATGGTAAAATGCTCACATTCCAGCAGCTAGGCTGTTCAGAAAATTATGTATGTTCAAATATTAGAACATGCCCACGTTAAAAGTGTTCCTTATGATATATTTGGATAGTTAACAGGTTCAGCTTCCTTAGAAAACTTTTGTAAATGGCAAATCCTCTGTTAAAACTTTAAGGGGTCTCCCAGAAGGACAAAGGAAATAATGCTTTAGAGTGATAGATGGAGTCTTTTTCTCTTGTGGACTAAATTAAATAATATACTCCAGTCAAGTTGTTTGCACACTTGACCCAAACCTCTGAGCGTTTCACACACATAAATTTCCTTCCAATTTGCAAAATTACGTGCTATGTATAATCACATTATTCAGTGCCCCAACCAGGAAGTGAAACACTCACTAAAGGTACAGTGCACACCCAAGTTCACTTGAAATTTTTAGGTAAACCACATCAGTTGCCTTGGGCACAAAAACAGCGTTTACACTCGACCAGATGTACTTAACTCTCAGCACAAAGAATTGGTTAAAAAAGACACCCAATTCCAAACACTTTAGGCCTCACTGAAAACCTTGTACGTTGTGTCAGGAATAGCTTCCCTCCATTTTGAGGTATTCATGAGATGCTCATAGGAATTTGCCATCACCTCAACTGTCTTGGGGTCATCATGGCAAATCTGCAACACCTAATTAATAGAAAGGATAAAGTGTTACTCTCAATCAAATAATAACAAAAACACTAGATTAAGACATTTTTCAGTGGTAAATTAGCAATGGCACTGGAATTAAACTGTGTACTTTGTACCTTGTGGAACTGTTTTGGGTAGATTCTGGCTGCTCCATAGTTAAGCAGGAGCTGGAAGCAGCGATATGGTACACAGTAAGGCCGCATCTTCACCATCTTAAGCACATACTGAATGGCTGCGCAACCGTTCATGTCCATGATCTTGGGATCAGCCCCAGCATCAAGCAGAATCTGCATCAGCACTTGGTCGCAGTTCCATGAGGCTTTGTGCAGTGCTGTTTTTTTGTCGTCTTCCTGGAGGTTTGGGTTGGCCCCATAATCCAGCAGCATGCGGCACACAAGATGGTGCTGCTCGCTGTAAGTCTGCTCACGAGCATCCATGGCCCAGAAGGCAGCCGTGATCAAAGGGGTCTCCATGCGGGCATTGGGCACATTCACATCAGCACCGTGCGCAGTGTAAAGGCCAACCAGCTCAGAGATACCAGTGCGTGCGGCTATGTGTAGTGGGGTGTCTTCGTCATTGTTCTGGCTTGGCTTGTTCACGTCTGCTCCTGTAGAAAAAGGGCTGTGATGTGAATCAACCTACATGTTTTGGCCATTTTATTATTTATGTCTACACTTCAGTACTGAAGGCCATCAGTTGCTATGTAAAATTTGTCAGCCCACCTTTACCCTGTTCACCGGTGTAAACAGACCACTATGGGACCACCACTGTCCAGATATTACCAGAGGCCCACCCACCCCAATGCACCAAACACTAGTGTACACTGGTTATACTCAATGGTTTAAAATCTTGAATTTTCAGTTGAAAACTATCAACTTTTAATTTAAAACCAAAAAAAAAAAAAAAAACCTAAAAATAGGCTACAGATCGAGGCCACTTGGATCTGAGACCCAAAGGCAACAGCCCAATTGGCTCTATAGTTAATGCGTCATTGGTGGTGGTCCGTTCTAAGTGATATCACTATTCAAAGGCCAATTTTCCATTAATTATTTAACAAATTATACACATTAAGCTTGAATCTGGGCTTTTGGACATTCAGTGAGTGCTTTCAGACCTTTGAGTATCAGCTGTCTGGCACAGTCCGCTGACTCCTGCGTGATGCAGTAATGCAGTGCGGTGTGTCCACTCAGGGATACACTGTTGACCTTTGCCCCCCAGTTGAGCAGCAGACCCACGCAGTCAGCATGAGACATTTCACAAGCCACATGCAGTGGTGTTTTCCCATTGGGCTTCCTGTTCACTGCTGCTCCCCTCTGCAGAAGCACCAAGGCACTTTCCACAGCATTGTGCATCATGCATATGTGAATGCCCATCGCCCAGGAGGACTCCAGTTTATAGTCTGGTAGCCAGTAACCTAGGGGCAATAATGCATTAAATAGTACACAAAAACGTTAGGGATTACCTAACCTCAGAACACTGTAAGGGTGTTCGGGTGCTAGGAATAATTAACAGAGATATGCTACAGTGTTAAAAATTGGAAATGTGTCAAGAAAATGTGAAATATGAGTTATATATAAGTTATAGTTATTAGCCTGTTTGACTGTTTGAACCCCAATAACACGTAGGGTTAGGTCTATAAACAACTTGAATCTACATGTTCTGAAAATAAAAGCCCAGGTTTTATTTATTATATATTTATTCAGGAAATAAAAATATCTACGACTCTAATAAATAGGTTAAATATTATTGCACATATTTAAATAATGTTCAGTTTAGTTATTTAGACATTGTTAGTGTCTATCATTTCCAGTTGCTTAGCAACAGTTTCCTCGCATTGTTTCCATTTTAGCGCACCATGCGACATTTTTCATGACTATATTTCATACTTTTTGTTGTTGAAAATAGTTTGAAAAGAACTTAGGCTCAGTCCCAGACTCAGAAGGTGAGGCGCAAACTGAAAACGCTGGAACAGAGTTGAGTTACAGCACACTGCCGCCATCTTGCGGCAGGCCTCGTTCACTGCTCATCTGTTTGCCAGTACAGACACGAGTTACCTTGTTTATAAGACGCCAGGACTCTTCTTCTGTCCTCCACGTCGAACACGGTGTCTATATCGAGGTTGCTGGTGCGGAGGACTTCGTCCACCTCGGCGGCGTCGTTGCGCTGCAGCGCGGACAGAAACCGAGGCTTCATTTCGTCTGCGCTTCCAGTGAGTGACAGACAGGGCAGTGGGAAACACAGACACCTCCAACTATTTATAGAGTAGCAGGAGAAAGCCAACATTAAGTAGGTCTAGTGTTAAACATTGTAGAATTATTTGAATTAGAGATACATTAGTTATAGAAAATACACTGACAGGAATTCAAATATGGCGTCGAAGTGCTAGTCACATGTCACTGTATACATCTGTACCAGAGAAAGATCAGTCACCTTAGGCCTGAAAGCCACAACACTGAACACACAAGAATGAAAAACACTAGCAGTAATGGTGCACTGGTCCTGCATTGCAAAAGTTTACACCCCCCTTAAGGTTCTGGTTACAAGTTTAAACGTGCCCCTCTTTTACATTTCTACATGTTCATTTAATATGTGAGTTCACAATTAGGGTGCCATTCTCCCTGCTGGGGAAAAAAAAATCACAGAAATTATAATGGTTTCCACTACAAATACCTTTCCAAACCATCAGCTGTTAACCATTAAAATTATTACCAAATAGTTTCCATTACATAGTAGGACGTGTCAGTGGTATCCATTGGCATTATATACAAATAGAAGGCAACAAATTACCAGTAGAGACCCACAGGGACCATTACAATTCCCATTATAACCATTACAAACTTTTTTTTTTCAGAAGGGCTGTTTCCCAATGATATCACATTTACATATGTAGGCAGTGTAAAATATTATTTAAGCACAGGTAAAGAGTTCTTCACAACAACCTAGGAGCTTTTTTCAGATACCATAAATAACTTACAACTTTAATAACTATCTACTATCTACAAAACCAGCCCACTATACCTGAAATATATTTTTTAAAAAAACAAAAAAACAAACTTTCTTTGTGCATTAATGTGTGAATCCATATAACATCTCATGCTTGAAACATCCTTTTCCATGACTCATCCAATATAGGTTATGAAAAATGGACATTTTACACAATTCTATTAATGGTTTCATACACATTCAGCCCTATGAAACATTTGGAATAAAGGTCACAAGGCACAAGGAAGTTGCATCATCTGAATTTCCTGCAGATCATGGGAAGAAGAAAAGTACATTTTCCTCATTCGTTTTTGTTTATTTTCAATAATAGTGTGATAATTGCTGAGGAGGTCACTTTAAAAGCACAACCCACTAATTATAAATGGAATAATTGGAATAAAGGGAATGGACCCAATAATTATAGATGGAAAGTAAATTTTTCACTTAAACACATCAAATTTTAGGTAAATCATCAGAAATGTCTAATTCAATGACAAAAACTCAACCCTGTTACTTTCAGTCACAACGTAACCTTGTAACAGCACGTTTTCTTAGATTGATTGTTTGAAAATGATTAAAAAATAAAATTTAAATCTTAAGAGTTACAAGTGGTAAATGGCACCTAATTGTGGAATGGGCTACAACTTGGCCTATATACACAGTACCGGTGTCTAAAATAGTGAAGACATCACCACTGGTATAATCTCATTAGGTATGTTCTATGAATAAACACAATACTATACAAGTAAAATATATAACCATTTTTACCAACAAGATAAGGAAAACAGAAAATAAAAATCAGAGACTGTTTTGGGATGAACCTTCATTGTATTTCTCTGAATGGTTGTGTCATTTGGAGGCATATTTACAAGTCAACATGAGTGACAACTGTAACCTCTCACAAATAAAAACATGGTAAATATGACTGTCCTGGAACTAAGGGAGACATGGCACCTAGGGGTCCTTCATGCAGCTATGAGTTAACAAAACAGAGTGGAAAAAAGATCTTCTTATGACATGGTTTTGTTCCTGGAGCAGCTCTGTACTTTGAGTGCTTTGCATTATCTCTGAACTGGAAGGACTAATGCCTTTTTGGGAAAACAGGAAACTTTGCAGAAAGCACAGAAGCGAATAAACTGGGCAGAAACCGTTTATACAAACTGATGAACAGCTGCCTTGTTTGTGCGTCTGAAGAGTGATGAAGCACTCGTTTAGAAACTAAACCGCAGAACGAGAAGGTGCACACAGTTTCAGCAATGTGTCTGTTCTGTACTCAAGCCCAATAATGATTATGCATCATGACCACCAGCATCACCCATGATTATCCTGTGCATACACACATTCATATAGGTAACCCATAGCAAAGAGACAACAAAGAGCTTCTTAAGAGCTTCAGTTCACATATTGCTTTTAACTGTCATATAAAAGTCATGGCATGTTGCTGACTGACAGAGAAATCTGACAGCAGCAGTTCAATTCTGATACATTTATGGTGGATCAACATAAAAGATAAATACATACAGAACCTAATTGACCACTGCGATAGACCGATCACTTTTGAACAATTTTTGGCATAAATATGACTATATATTATTTTGTTGATGATAAATTACATCAGTTGATTTTTTTTCCAATATTTTTTTAGATTTGAAAAATAAATAATTCAAACAAATTCCTTATAAGAAAACGGTACCCAACACACTGTAGCTAAATGACAGTAAATACAAGCATATGTGGAGTAAATACCAACATATCTTGTGAGAACTTGGAGAATTCACACATTGATTCAGCACTGACTGATACTCTGCAGTGCTGCCCTTGCGTTTCTGTTGAAATAATCATGATTTCAAATGTAAACACGGAATTATTACAGCAGAACAAAACAATAGTGTTCACAGAAAAGAAGACATTCACTGGATGAGGGAAAACATGAAAATGGAGAAATATTAACACAAAACTGTATAATTGTATCAGTAAAAAGAAAGCGAATGATGAGTTACTAAACTACAGCTGAATATTAAATAAGCAATTGGAAATCTGATAGAAATATCTCATGTATGTACATTAAAAAAAATCACAATAGAATCATGGATTAGGATCAATACTTGCTAGTATTATATATACTGAATTAAAAGTATTTCGGAACACTTTTTTCCATGATATGGTGCTAAGCTAAAACTGACAAGCATGAACACAGCAGTCTGATGAAGAAAACAAATCTCATTCCACTGACCAGAAAATAAAATAACATTTATATAATAAGTGTTAAATAATAAATTTGAATAGGACTGCTTTAAGTGCAGGTTTGTCAGCTACTGAACACCATTTCGATGTTGGACTACCGTAATCTTGGGGGGGACTGGGGTGGTTTCACACACTCAGAGCGGCTATGCTATACAAATCTATACAGCGGTAGTTTAGAAGGCAGCGCGAACTGAGGATCTAGTTCAGTCAAATGACGACTAAAAGCAGGTAGCGGTGAGGGAGAAGTAGAAGCAGCAGGACGTCTCAGCGATCCGCTCTGTCATCTTTGGAGTGCATTTTCAGTATCGGCTCTTGCAGTGTGGTTGTACAGTATATTCAGGCCTCTCCTTGATTATTCCTTGTAGTTTCTTTCCTTGTACTAGGCTCTGAACAGCAGACGTCCTTATTTACGTCACTGAGGGATACAGGACACTGAACAGTAGACTGAAGTGTTAATACAGCTACAGGTATACAACATCAACAAGGTCAGATGGATTTAGTGCGAGGTCTGTGATATTTCAATACTTGGAATGGCTTTCTTCTCACAGTAAGATTTCCGTATTTCCAGTGAGCAGCACTCGAGCTTTCAGACAGCATGACAGCAGCACTGTGCGTCATATCACCTGTGCCTTAAGCCAAGAGATTTTTCACACAGAGTAAACCGCACATCTTGGTCTCAGTAGAAAATGGCACATTTCATACATACATACATACATACATACATACATACATACATACATACATATATATACACACACACACACACACACACACACACACATACTTCTGTTAATTCATTTCAAGCTAAAATGCAAATAAATATACACCTCTCAGATGAAGCATTCTTAAACTGTTGGGAAAAAAAAAAACAATTAAAATTACAGTTAAAAGGATCAGTTATTCAGGACGGTTTGGTTTATTTTCTCCAGTGGAAGTTCAGTAGAAGTGCTCCTTCCAGTGAGCTTCTGATGTCCACTAAATGGACCCCAGACAAGAGTACCATAAAATACTAGATTCATCTCTCATAATAAGTTATTTTCATGATTAAATGCCATCACATTGCAGTACCCTTTCCCAACTCAGAGGTCCTGCTTTTTTTGCTGCACTCTTTCTCCAGTTCTTTCTTGTGTCATTTTTCCACAACGCTTCTGCAGCTTCTCCTTGTTCCTGCGTGCCTTCTCCATCAGCACCTTGAGATCCTTCAGCTTCCTCTTAAACACAGCCCGGTCCTGAGAAGAGGCTACACCTAGATCCTAGAAGAAGGAAATGTGAAACTAATGTGAAACGTTGACACTGAGCATAAAGACTGCAATTTTGACCTGCTAACCAGGGGCCATATTCACAAACAATGTATCTGATCCAATAAGGCACTAACATTTCACTCTAGCATGCCTGACATTAGGTTTTGTCCAAGAACCAGAACGTTTGACCACATTTCCCCTATTTTATCCAGTAAATTTTTGCACTGATTTTACTGGGACGTGACTAATGTGTGTAATTGTTGATAAATGTTTGTTCAGCATTTTTGGAAGGAGTCTCCAGTGTTAGCACTTTGTAACAATCAAGCTGTAACTTTAATTTTTCCAACACAGGAGAACCTTCAGGATAGGAGTTTGTGCTTTCTGGTTTCTTGGGAACATGTCAAGTTATAGTTATATAAGCTATGACATCAGTGATAACCTTTTTTTTACAGATGTTCCACATCATTAAATGTAACTATAAATGGATAAATATTATGCCATGCTGTTCTGTACTAAATAAAATAATGTAATCACTGGTAAATTGCTATGGTATAAGAGGAATAAAACACTGAAATTAATCAATTCTGAGATGGTTTATTATTTTCTTATAACAGAACGTCCCGTCATATGTTAATCTGGATTTCTGTAAAGCTGCTTTGTATCAGTGTCTACTGTTAAAAGCGCTTCAATTGAATTGATATAAGATGGTCTTGAGATTTTTCTGGAGTTGTGTGAGTAGAGTGTGCGTGTGTGTTTGTGTGTGCTCACTTTGAGTGCGTCATTGTCGAGTTGCAGGAGCTGCTCTCCATCCACATTCTTGGCAGTGAACTGAGGGATGTACTGCTCCAGGTTCAGGCCCATGAGCCAGAGACACACCTGCTGACACGACCAGTCTGGCACACTGCGGTTCTGCCACTGGTGCTGCTTCAACGGCTGCCCTTCATCCTGGACCTGGCACAAACACAGATCCACAGCCTTAGAGAAACGTCACATGAGCATCACAGACACAATATTTCACTTTTTCATATAGTGCATAATTCAGTTATATTCTCGCGTGAAGAGTTTCTTTCACATTTTTCATATAAAAGACCTTCACGTTTATACATACTACTCACATAATCGTGTAAAATGTATGTGATACATTCATACACAGCATGCACACACACACACTTTATGAGGTTATGATATGAGTCACACAGTCATTGTTAGGTACTATGTATCGTTTTTTTAGTAGATGAAGGATCTTTATGTACCAGAGGCAAAAAGAGATCTTGAGCATAAATAATAAAACACATTCAGTCAAGTGGGTAGTGTTGCTGCCTCACAGCTCCAGGGTCCCCTGTTCGATCCTGAGCTCAGGTTACTGTCTGTGTGGGGTTCTGCATGTAATTCCCGTGTCTGTTTTGGTTCCCTTCAGGTTCTCTGGTTTTCTCCATCTTCCCAAAATCATTCCATTATGTGAACTGGTGACTCTAAATTACCCCTAGGTGTAAATGAGTGTGTGAATGTGTGTGTGCATGGTGCCCTGAGACTGGCTTCAATTCAGGGTGTATTCCCACCTCACGCCCAGTCTCTGGATCCACCGTGACCCTGACCAGAATAAAGTGGTTACTGAAGATGGATGAATCACTGAATGAATAATGTTCAGCCAACATCAACCAAGTGAAATGTGAGAAATGTAAAAACAACAAGAAAAAAAAAAACTCCGAGAGAAGCATAGCATGACAACGCATATGCTGAAATAATCCATTAAAAACAAAAAAAAGCCTCACCTCATCATCACTTGTATCCAGACTCTGGCACACGCAGCACAGAGGAAAAAGTGACTTTGTTAGCTTTAGCATGAGCAGACATACAACAGCCCCATCTGCTGGCTTAAAACTTGCAAAGCTTCTTTTCAGCAGAGACATCCTTAAATTACCAAGAAAATGCTATTTACACCCTCTCACCTCATCTGAAGAGAGCACTAGTGTGTGTGAGCGGCCAGTCAGCTTGGGCTCAGTGACCACACCCCAGATCTCTCCTGAGCTGGAGCTGCTCATACTGACGTCATCCATTACAGTAGAAGCCTGAGAGAACCAATCAGCATCAGAACAAAGTGAAAATGCACAAAACAGCCTTTCTTGTCTATAAACAGCAGAATAGCCTGCTGTGTATTCCTTCGGTATGATTGTGTCACTGGTGTAAATAATCAGCAATGAGTAATTTGTTCATGATTGATTTTTAATCTAGTTTATTAGACCTAATTAAATGAGAGGAAACCCACAGACAACCGAGGAACTCCCAGAAGGAGTGGGAATACTGATCAATAAAGATGCTTCAACTGAAAGCAATTTGTGTTTGATGAAAATGAATGTGTTCAGACCAAGAACACATGTAGAGCTGCGTGCAAAAGTTTGCATCACCCTTGGTTTTTTTTTTCACATTTTATCTACAAAACAGGATTCAATGCTTTTTTTTGTCTAAGCCAACAATTATCTTTATTAATAAGCTCAGATGTTTGCAACCCCACTGATATGCTTTGCTTTTGTAAAACCATCCTTTCTTAAGTCTTATTCAAGGCATTGTAAACAGGCTCTCAGGCATCTTTCTGTGAGCAGTCAAAAGATCAGGAAAGCTGCTCTCACAACACTTAACAGAAACTTCTGACCATTCACAGAGCTAGAGAGGGGTATAAAATGAACTATTAATAGCTTAGCAGAGTTTTGGACCATTTTGTTATTTCCCATAATGAAGGAACATTTGTAAAACTTAACTCACGTTAAATGCCTTGTTGGTTTTAACATGTTGAAGTAAGGATATGCTAACTTTTACATTCAACTGTAATACATAATAGGTAATACATGAATAAAATCTGTTCTGTACTGTAATTTCAGCTGGGACTGTTCTGTCTGAGGTTACACACAATAGCATAAAGAAGCCAAATCTACAGTGTACATATATGTGTATATCTATGCCTTACTAGAGAATAGACAATAAGTACTGACTTTATTTTGAGACTTTATTGTGTGTGTGTGTGTGTGTGTATGTATGTATACGTATGTGTGTGTGCGATATGTTTTCATATCTTGGTGGGAACAATGATGGAAATATCTGACAGTTTTGACACTGTGGGGACATTTGGCTGTTTTTTAATAACAAAGGATTAGGTATGCGTGCGTGTGTGTGTGTGTGTGTGTGTGAATCTTTCAGGCTGTGCTCCTCAAAGCTTATTATATAATATAATATTGACTGAGTCTAGTCAAGTCTAGTTTCTAATAAAGGCCCCTTTGTGGCTGTTCTTAGCACTTTTTTCTATCAGTTGTCAGCACTGTGAGATTCCCTTCCATCTGGGAAAGCTGAAAGAATTTGACTAAACCAATTATTTCAATACACATTACAGTAACTAAAACTATAAACTATATTCTGGTACCACATCATTTGTTCTGTTCAAAATCACTAATATTACCTTTAAAATAATGCATTTGCCTCAGTTCCCAGCATTATACATAACAATATCAAAGTAATAAGCTGTACAGTTTCATTTTGAACAGGTCTTGCAAAAAAATACCAATTTTCATAGAAGCAGAATTTTAAATTTTAATCTTCCCATCCATTTTTTCCCATTCCATAAGAAGTCGTTGGTAAGAGGAAAATTTTGTGATTTAAATCTCAGTAAATCTTTATTGAGAAAACTGTAGAATAATCCATGCTTGCAACAAATTGCTCTAAAAAAAATAATACGGAAAGCTCCTTGATTTGTTTCACATTTATGTGGTGCAAAGAGAGAGCTGATTTCAGATATTCTGATTACACTGGAATAAATGGTTTCAATTTTATGAGCATATTTCTGGGTTTACCACAGATAGAGTACCAAGTTATATGAATAGGAGAAGAAGTGTGGCCATGAAAAAGACTTCTGCTGCAAAAAGAAATGTTATCAGTAAACACAGCTCAAATAATCACCCAACCTCATTACTAACAAATAACATGTAAAACAAAGTTTCTCGTGTTCAGTTGAGCTGGAGATGGATGAAAAGCCATACCTTGCTTGTGTGTTTCTCTACTGATGGGTCTGTGGAGCTGGAGGGGAGAAAAGAGGTTACAGAAGAATACACAATTATGTATGGTTCATAAGCCTTCATTGTATTCACATTTGAATGTACTTCTATCTTTCTAAAGATGAAGATGGTACAGTGTTCTGCTGGGATGTTTGCTTAAGCCACATGGCATATTTCCCAGCAACATAAACTTTATTACTGCCTTCAATTCCTGCACTACATATAAAATCATAATCCTGCTGGATTTCTCATTAATTAGTCTTGAAATTCTACACAACCCATTATCATAATTCTCTTCTTCATCTTACCCCAAGTCCACAAGCTTCTTGCTACATTTTTCATCTTGACCTTGGAAAAGGCTCGACACCACTGGAGGACCTGCAGAGAGCCCAAAATTCAGACTTTGCACTCATTCTAAGGCTGCAATCATTTATATACACTATATGGCCAAAAGTATGTGGACACCTGACCATCACACCTATATGTGGGCCTTCCCCAAACTGTTGCTACAAAGTTGAATGCAGACAGTTGTCTAGAATGTCTTTGTATGCTACAGCATTAAGATTTCCCTTCATTGGAACTAAAAGGCCCAAGCATGTTCCAGTATGCTAATGCCCCTGTGCACAAAGCGAGGCCCATAAAGACATGGTTTGCCAAGGCTGATGTGGAAGAATTCAAATGGCCTGAGCCCTGGGGGCCTCAACCCCACTGAACACATTTGGAATGAATTGGAACGCTGACCAGAGCTTCTCACTTGATCAGTCACTGAACTCACTAATGCTCTTGTGGCTGAATGGGCAAATCCCCACAGCCACGCTCCAAAATCTAGTGGAAAACCTGCCCGGAAGAGTGGGGGTTGTCATAACAGTAAAAGCAGGACGTGTTAATGTCTCTGGTTTTGGAAAGGGAACATATGGGTGTGATAGTCAGGTGGCCACATACTTTTGGATATACTTTGGCACCTCAACTTTATATTTCACCAAACCAGTGTGGACAAACAAGAAAGTTTAACAAATATGGTGTTAAAACTGCCAGTCTGCCTGAAGATGTCTAAGTCCTTGATAGCCAAGTTTGATTTCCTCCCACACTCAATGTCAAGCTTTCATCACGTTGTTGGATATCTATGTGTTGGATATCTATGTGCCTAATCATATTGTATACACTGTAGTTTGGTTAAGCACGTCATATTGATATTATGATCAACAGGAACTGATGTTGCCTCTGCAGCTCATGTTACCATTCCCTGGTCTGACAGGTAAGAGGGAATATTTTGTACGATTAGAGAATGTGTTAAGGACTTACCCTCACTCTCAGGCACCCTGGGGGCCATGGACTCAGGTACAACATTGGAGAGAATGTGAGAACTCTACAGAGAAAAAAGAAGGGGCATGGAAAAGGAAGAAAATCAGATACATTCTCAGATACATATTTTTACTACAGACTTGTCCCTCTCCCAAATGGTGGATGTGGGGCCCCAGGACCTGCAAGGCCTTAGGGTGTCCAGTTTCCCATTTTAAGGTTCAAAAGAGTACCCTATATGCATCCTTAACATGCCCTTTTTGCATCGTGTGCTCTCTGACTCAACTCCTTGAGATAACTAGCAAAGAACAAGTTACATCATTTGTTGGAGAGCAGAAAGCAGCAGGGTGGATGCAACAAAATTAACGCCAATGATGGATGGAAAAGATAATCAAATTAAGCTTAAAATAATGAAGTGTCTTTTTTTAATGAGTAAGCAGCATGGAGGTAACAACTTCTTTGGAACAAAACCTTTAAAATAACCAATTTAATGATGTAACTGAGTTTGATCTATAACCTAATTTTTATCTCTAGTCTTCACTTCATCTGATGTACTACTATGAAGAACCATCTGCTACCGCCATTGTCTATTAACAGACATCGTCTGGAAAAGTCTTAAACAGTGTCTTGAATGCTTGCTTTTATACCCTCAGTTTGGGACGGGCCCTAAATAACACTTACTTTTAAAACTATACCAGCAATTCAGAATAAGCTTTGATACCAGGTGAGATTAAATCAGTCCCACTGGGGCTCAGGCATTTCAATTAATATCTTACATAAAGACTTTAGATAAGAACTGGCCATGTTATTTAGAGGCATGATCAGGCTCACAGCAAGAGGCTTTCAAAGAGACGTAATGTTAAGAGAATTCAAACACACAGTGACAGTTATTATTATGCTAATCAGAATATAATTGTTAGAAAAAACTGGGCAGGTGGGCATTAAATAGAAAGGCATGTAAATATAAAATTGTTCTGCTGTATACTTAAATCTCTCTCTGTCTGTCTCTCTCTCTCTCACTTTCTCACTTGTCTCTCTGTGAATACATCCTGCTGAGTCTCCATATGTTGTCCAGTTTATATCCAAGTGTCCTAGTTCGTGTGTCCTCTTTACCCACAGTACAGTGCACACATCCTTGTATGTATGTGTTGTATCTTACCCGCTGCTGGATGCCGTCCTCGCCCTCGGTAGAGCTGCTGCTGTCTTGTACACTTCTGGAGGCTCCGAACATCTGAGTCTGACCTTTCATCGGGTCACCGCCCACACACTCGTGCGACTCTGACACACATAACACGAGCCAGGAGTTACACAACAGAGCATCCATACATTAACAACATAATAGCAGTATTCTACTTGAAAAAAGTGAAGGTCTGACTTTTGAGCTTTGCCTCCTTTCAGACTTCACTCATCGCTCATGAGCCCTTGGCATTTTATTATAAAGAGTTTGAGAAAATGTGAAATGAAACAGTGTCTCATTGACAGGGCAGCAAGGACTCCTTCTAAAGAGCATGTCTCAGTGAAGTCTGAGCGTCCCCTCTAAGCCGCCTCATTCAGTCACCTCGCATCTTAATCAGTATTCCAGCCCTGTTCTTTTTTATCTCCGTTATTTTGGCAGGCTCAGAATGAACATGTTTGCAAAGAGTAAAATGCTCTGTACCAAAGGGAAAAGCAACTTCCTGGAAAAAGCACAGCTGAGAACAGAAACTGGTGTCCCATTTGACCGTGTATTTATTTCTCTCAGAAAGGTTTGTCATGACATTATTCCTTCAAAACAAAAAGGCAGAAATGCATGTTAAGCCCCCCAAGTATTAGAGATGCAAATGAACATGGTAGTTTAATTGTCGATTGGCTACTGTACTGCTGAATAGAGCTGAATCAGGGACACTCAGATCTTTATAATTTGATTTCTGATATGCTGATCGTTGGTCAAAGATAGAGAAAAGCCCTGATCTGTATCATAAAGGTGCCAATATTGCTGCTAGAAGGCTCTAATGGAAACTAACGTTACGGGATTCACATTTGTCCTTGTCAAATTGTGATCATTTTCATATACGAACAGCATTCTCCTACCTCCTCTAACACATTTAGGTGTAGATGTTTTCCACTGATGCCGTGTTTGTGCTGATTTATACAGACTATCACAGTTTATCGATAATCTGTATAACAGTAAAACTGTTGAAAAAGCCAATACATCAGTTATTTCTACCTCTTGGGACCACTGATTTCATTTTGCTGTTTTTTTTTACCACTATCTTCAAAATTTGGTGGTCATGCAAATTAATGAAGTCACCATTTTCTTCCCTGAAAATACCTACTTCATAGTGGAAAGTTGAGGCAGTGTGTGTTTGTGGCTCACCTCCTACGGTGAGGCGTCTCTCAGGACACTGCGACGCAGCACCTCTCTCACTCAGCTGTGTGCGGTTGCTGACACCATTGTTGTTGTTGTTGTTTACCTGTATGCCGTTTTGTTTCATCAGCTGCATCAGCTCCGACTCCAGCGCTGCAATCTGCACAGAAAAAAATGGGTTTGTACGATTATCACAAATCTGTTGGTTATTTATTATTATTTACATTCTGACTGTCAACATTGTCCTCCAGCCATAATCTGAATTAGAACAGAAATTCAGGCCCAAATAAACAGTGTTCTGTTATCTCCATTACATTATGGCCTGAAAGTGGAAAGTCTTGCACTTTTTTTCCAGACCCTGAGTCCTTCATTCAATCGTTGATCAGAGATGAGCATGAATAAAGAAATATCAATTTAATAAACAATGCATAAGAACTATTAATAGGATACACAGCAGGACAGACATGTAAAATTGCATAAGTTTAGAAGGAACTGCAGTGATTATGTCTCCCCAAAATAAGCCCATGATCAACCCTGGGTACAGATTTGGGTATTGGTGCCAGCTGTGAACACCCCTAAATAAATTCTTTGCGTGTGTGCGTATATAATTACCCTCACTTGCAGCCCATGGATCTCAGCTAAATGAGCCTTTTCCACATCCTCAAGTCTGTTCTTCTCTGCCTCTTCCCTTTGGGCAAACTCCACCTCCCTGAGAGAGAGTCACACACTTTTAACAGAAAGCCAGGTGTGTGTCCATGCATGCGTGTGTGTGAGAGTGTGGTTTGTTCACTGGCAGCATGAGCAGGGTCAATTCAGACGCCATGCGTCTGAGGAGGCCTAGTATTACCCCACTCCAGCCCTACTTTACATCTGGAATAAACTCTCTTATTCCCCTCTTCAAACCTGGCATTTAGATGCAGTTTGCTTTTGCGATGTCGCCTCAAGCAGATCTGCAATTAAAGCCAGTCAGGCTGTACAGGAGCGGTTATGATAGGCATGACCATAAAAATAATCTCTCTCTCTCACACACACACACACACACTTTACTGAAGCTCCAGTGCACTCTCTGTGAGGTCCAACACTACACACACTCAGAAAGAGATTACTCCAATTAGAATGGCTACAAAAATATGCAATGCTTTTTTTCTGTTCAGTAGTTTTAAAAAGCCTTGTAAACGTTTCACAGATAAAGTCTCTCAAATCCAGCCACATCTAATAAACAAATGATTAACTACTAAAAATGAATGAAACACTAAGACCAGCTCTCAGCCGTAGGGTGTGGGATCAGTGGATTAAGTAATGACATGTGTAACTATAAATGGTAGCTTCTGTTTCTTCTCTCAAACCCCCAGTATGTATGTGAAAGCTCTGCGGATGATCTCACTTCTGCTGGAAATCCTTGATCAGTTTCTTGGCCTTGTTGTATTTCTTCTCCAGGGCTTGGTACTGATTCTGAGCCTCCTTTAAGTGCTCGTTGACAGTGTGGCAGAGGGTCTGAGCCTCGATCCAGTAGCTTTCCAGCTTCAACATCCTTTCCTTATTATCCTCAATGCTCTGCCTCAGTTGGCTTCTCTCTCGCTCCCAGCGGGCCTTCTCTTTCTCCACTGCTGCCAGCTACACAGAGAGAGAGAGAGAGAGAGAGAGAGAGAGGGAGGGAATCAATCAATAAACACAACATAATCATACTAGTACAGCCAACTCAAGAATTACTGGCACCCTTCAAGAGAAAAGTATTATAACAGCAGAGAACAGGATGTGAGGGGAAAAAATCAATACAGTCTATAGATCTGAATGCTGTTGAAAATCTGTGATCTGGATTGAAGAGTGCAAAGCTAAGAATATAAAGGCGCTTCAAATGTTTTGCATTGAGAATATCCAATATTCTTTACAAGTGTTTTTTTTTTTTTTTTTTACTTTTAGTGAATGCTTCACCAATTATGGTATAATTTGTACCATAAAAAAAGTATGTGAAAAAGTAGAACTACAGTAACATACATTTAAACTCAAAATATCACTTGTTGCATGTTTTTTTTTTTTTTTTTTTTTTTGCTCATTTTCATTAAGGGTGTCAATAATTCTGAAGCTGACTATGTTTTAATCTATCCACTCTGAACACAAGCCTTTAAAGCATTTAAGCCTTGAAATGACACTTTCTGCAAACCCTGAGACACGGATTAAACATTCATAAAAATATCTGGCAACAGAGCATACTGTATGTTGGTACTATTTCCAGGAAATTCAGCTAAATACCCCACTAAAGGTAAAACCATTGGAAACACTCAACCTTAGCGTAACAACATTATGAAATAATCAAATACAAGCACAATTCATCACAGATCATAGATCTTTTGAAAAGTAAGCAGATGAGTAAGGGGTCTTGAGCCTGCTGTCAGGTAATCGTTCACCTATGATTAACTGATTGCCAAATTTACTACATGCACAACAGGTACTCTTTACAGTCTTTAAATGGAGTAAGAAGATCATATCCAACTGGGGTTTCACAAACAGGTAAACAGCAAAAATAATAATAATGAAACAAATTACTTCCTGTTATCGTTTCCTTTCTGACACCTAATAAACAAACAGTCATAACTAGGAACACATCAATACCAACACTAGTATAGTAGGGTGTCATTGCAACACTGTGCTCATTCGCTCATACGTGTATAAAAATGCCACAATACCAACATCGCAAGGGTCTATACATTGCTCGTGAGTCAGACAACAATTCACGGCACCTTCCACTCATTTTAATGACCACGTTTGCTGATACTGCCCAACTCAGTCGCCCTCATGCTCTCTATTAAAGATACTGTTCAAACTCATAATAACTTAAACATAAACCTCAGCACAGGGAGTTCATTGCTAGCAGCACACGGCGGCAACCAACATAAAAAAACTGAGCTGAATTGTTCCAGGATGCCCCGGATAACTACTTAATACTAAGGTTATAAGATCAGTATCTGTTGGTATCAGTATTGATGACTACCCAAAAACATGTACTCATATTCAGTCTGAACAAAACTGTATCTCTGCATCCCTAATCATAATCTCACCAGCCTCCCTTTTTTCTGTCTCTTGATGTTAATAAGACAAAAAAACATGCAGCTCGCTGTGTTACTGCGAAAGCAGTATGTCAGAAAACAGTAAGTTTCAGCTTTAGCTCTGACACTGGAGACTCCTTCCAAAAATGCTAAAGAAACATCTCGTCACAGAAAACTTTACCACATCAACAGCTACTTTTTTTTTTTTTTTATCTGTTTAGGTGTAGTGTCCCGGTGAAGGAGCTGTTACTACAGAAACATTAACATATTAGATGACATATTAGAAGGAGCACATTATTATAAACCTGTGATTTGCTTTGTAGCTGGAACTGCAATCAGAGCTGCTGTTATAGATAATCATTCAACAGCGCTGTAAAAGTGCATTATAGCATTAGTGTCTACAGTGCATTTATGAACAGATATTATAATGCATTATGTAAACTTACACTATGAAGTCGTATATACATACATACATGCTTTATAAAGTGTTATGTATGTAATGATAACTATTTATGATTTATTTAATCAGGATATTATAAGTTATTATGTATATTGTACGGTGCGCTATAAATGCATTACAATGCATTATGAACACATGATTCTTAGAAAACATCTCAAGCTTTCTAAGAAACAAATGCTGAGTGCATGTTAATTGTATGGAAAACCCAAGTTCCTACCTTGCTCTTGAGTTTCTGGATCTCAGCCTCAGTGACACTGTGCTTGATCTGTAGCTGTGGACAGAAAGAGAGCAAAGGAGAGAGAGAGAGGAAGAGAGTGAAGATGATTTAATGTTTAGGACAGAGGGAGATGTCCTCTGCAACCCTGCACACTCTCCCTCCCACTATCTCACATTCAGGATACACAGAAGTATAAGAGTGGGAAAGAAACGCAATGAAGAAGAAAAAAAAAAAAAAAACACAGTGAAGGCGAGAGAAGGCTCACTGGGATGCTGGGATTTTTAACTTAATTTGATGTATAAGGTAGCACATTTACTGAACTGTAAGAAGTGTAGCACAGATGACTGGGTGCGAGTACAATTTTGTGTGAAAATCACTTGAACAGAACAGATCTGAATATAGCGAACACTAAAACACAGGTTTACTGCATATAAATGAAGTTTCAGTACAGTTTCTTTCGCATCACTTCACAAACTGTATTTGTACCGTCAAATAAAACACAGACTCTTCTTTAGCAATGCATAGATAACAATACTGGTATTAGATATCACCCTCCTTTACTCACACTTGTAATACTAAATGCTCCAATCCAACCACATGATAGTATGTGATGTAAGCCTAGTGTACGCTGCTGCGCTAATGAAGAGAAATGACCGATCTGGATGCGTTTCACGATTAATAATGGCAATCAAAGCAAAGCAGACTGCAAACTGTGCTCTGTGAAAATAGGATGTAGGAGGAGGAACTACAGCATCTTCTTACAGTACAGGTAATGTGATAAAACAGCTTAAACATAAAACTCAGCACAAGGAGTTCATGGGTAGCAGCACGTGACAGCAACCAATGCCGCAAACGCTGGCTAGGTGAGAAAGAATTGTCCACAGACAAAGCTATGTGAGTGAAAATAACAGCTTCTACACAATATGTTGCTCTTGAAGCTCAGCCACTATCTGGGGATGGAACGTATTTTGCTTACAGCTGTGCAGAAGTGCTTTTCCATATGGTACCACTCAATTCAATGTAACTGGTGTAGTTAATGCACTTCATTTATAATCAACTGAATGTATGCGCTGTTCATGGCCACTATTCCAACCGGGCAAACATAAATAGAGCTAAATAAAATGTTCCATGATGTCCCTGTTTGATTAACACTAAATAGGTTAGCAAGTTACTCATTCTGGTATCGGTATTGGTAATGACCTAAAAAATGTACCAAAAAAGTACTAAAAAACATATTCGTACTTGTCCTTGTACCTTGGAAAATAATTGTATCGATGCATCCCTACTCTTCAAGAATTCCCTCTTGCTAGTCTACTCCAAATGAAGTGCACTTGAAGCTTGTTGCCTACCTCTCGGAATTTCTGGTAGAGTTTGGTGGCGTCCAGCTCTGATGGTGAGATGAGTTCTTCGTTTTCAGGCAAGTCGAAAACCTCAATGGTCACGTCTTTCTCCGTCCTTCCAGGTCCCACATTCTCGTCCTCATCTGTGGCGTACTCTCCCGTCTGAGACAAGCATATGAGAAGAAGTTCACTGACACAGGTAGATATCACAAGTGCTAATTAATGGATGGCACCTGAGGGAGTTTTTAAGAGTATCTGAGCAACTTGGTCATAAAGCCCCTGAGTGTTAATTTTGCTAATTAATTAAATCAGTCATTCCTCCTAATACCCTGTTGGAACCAGTAACAACAACTTATGCTTTATTGAAGGAACTGAGAAACAGACTAGCGTTATGGATTATGGTAGTGGACAGCCTGTAATCTGACTCTGCAGCTGTAACCAGAACCAGATTGTACCTCCAATTTTTTACTTTCTCTCACGCGCACACATGAAACGGGACAATGTACGTTAACAGTGAACACATGCGTGTAGAAGAGAGAACAGAGTAACAGTCTCCTCCCACAGTGACCTGCTCAGGAGGGCAAGTTCATTATGTAGTGTCACATTCAATTAGTCAGTGCGTAACACAGCCTACTCACACTCGATTACCTCAAAGCACCTGTCTTCGAAAGCTGAAAGACGATTTGTGCGCTCGGGGAAACACTCAGGGACGTTCCCTCACCTGATATGAACCAGTCGTTGATGGCTTCCACTGTTTGTCTTACTATCCGTGTGAGGACCTTCCATTATATTGATGCAGCTAATTAATGGTATGTCTACATCTAACCAACCCTCCAACCCTCAGTAACCACAAAGTAATGATTTCACCCTTTTATTAAAAAAAAAAAGAATCATGTACAGTAACCTTTATTAAAAGAATTTTACGTCGTTGTGACTATCTTGCTGATCCCAACAGCAATAGTGTTACCCCTGTTTTTTTCTGGTTTTACTACGTAGTCAGGAGTTGTCACTTCTTTAATTCGCAAAAATAAGACACACATGCCACAACGCGACTTGCACTTTCTCAGCAGCACTCTCATAAACCCTCATTTGTGTACTGACGCTTTTTCGTAATGCCCAAAGTGCAACCTTAATGCACACATACAGACAAGCAAACATACTCTTCTTCACTCACACTTGCCCTTGCAGTGGGCCAGTGGGATGAGACAGGGCACAGATCAAACCCCCACCATTACAAAACCCTGCTCTGCCTCTCAAAAAGCTGCACTAAGCACTTATCCCAGTCTGCAATCCAACTACAAATCATTGCAGTTATTACATAAGGACAGAACATTGCAATGATAATGTTCTGAAAATCCATGGCTTTAAATATTGAACATGACAGGCTGATATTTTAACATGCTACACTGATAAAAGAAAAATGGATGTTAACCATTTCTACCAAAATACATTACACAGCCAGTATATAAATACCAGTGGACATCTCCACAGACAAATACAGCACTATTAGAACTAAAGTGTACCATTATTTGTCACTGGGGTGGTACCATAATGCTTGTGTACCATTACTAGGTACAGTATATGTCACCCAAAACATTAATGTAGTATACCTTTAAAACTTATTTGAGGTAATTTTATGTAGCTTAAATAAGTTTTAAAGATACACTACATTCACTTTCCCAGGTGAAAGATATAGACAAAAGGCAAAAAAGATGATCCTTTAACAAGCAGTGGTACATTAAAGGTGCTGTAACCGATGCTGTGGTTGTTGTGGGTTCTATACTACAAATATAACCCTGGTACAGTTGTAAGTAACCATTTAGGCGGAAAATTTTCTGGAAAGAGGCGGTCCTTCCTGCTTGGCATTTATTGTGAACATGTACTGTATTAGATATAGACTGCACTGACTAGAGAGCTGTTGTACAATGTGTCTTCTTTAATAAAAAAAAAAAAAATTGTTTTGGCAAATTATTGTGGTATAAGAGGAATAAAACAGGTATAAGTAATATTAGGGATTGTTACTAGAGCATGTCTGTATGATAAAACCCAATTCAAAGCCTGTGCACAACAAAACACAGTTTGGTGGCAATAATTTGGTGTGAGGGTGGCCAACATCCAAAAAAAAAAAAAAAAAACACCCCAAAACATTGTTATTTGTTGTAAAAGAATAATAATTCACAGAGCCCTGAACACTGAAAGTCATAGTTCTGAAGAGAATCCTTCACCTGTTTTAATGGTAGAAGGAAGATGAAAAATGTCAATATTGGAGCCATCCGATGGTGAATGAGCTCATTTAAGAGCTTTAAAACAACTGGTTGCAGAAATATTTCCATATTTCAACCACTGAACTGCTGCTGGACAAGTGAGCACGACACATTAAAAAACTATTATCTGTTTCACTTTTTTGTCGGCTCATTTTTAACGTATTGGGAAAAAATGCAGACATCACACTTTAGTCAATTTACAAAATGGCACACCTTTAGGCTGCCACAGAGTAGCATGTGATTGATTAGAATTGGTTGTAGTAAAATTTATGTCTTTGAATTAAACAGCCATGCAACGCAACAGCTTTCACACAGCCCGCGCCAAATTGCAAATACGTGCACGTCTACATGATGTACACACTGAAAAAATGACTTTAATTCCTGACATAATTTGCTCCTGC
The DNA here is from genome assembly GCA_022985145.1 of Pangasius djambal. Lineage (NCBI taxonomy): Eukaryota > Metazoa > Chordata > Actinopteri > Siluriformes > Pangasiidae > Pangasius > Pangasius djambal. The sequence goes on from CM040997.1 coordinate 8,290,675, forward strand.
AAATGAACTATTTTGCTTGTTACCCAAAAGCTGTGACATCATAATGTATACAACAAACAGAAACACTCAGATGTTTACAGATGCTGTTCATAGAAGCTATTTTACTATGATGTAGCTTAACCAAGAAACTGCACGAGGAGGTAATGTTACAGAGTTTATCTGTGTAGGCATTGCTACGTTTGCAAGGAACAAAGGCATGCCCCACACAGACACTTTATGGACGCTTGTGCGAGTATCATTTCTTGAAAGTTTTTGATGGAGGGCATGGTACTGCAAGGAGATTGCTAGCAAGATTGCAAACATCGCTTACAGCAGCTTTAAAAAAGTTATTCCCACATTATAACCACTAATGCAATAACCACTGGCTATTATGCTAATCTGTCCCTATCCCTTCAAATCATAAGGTGAAATTTACTGCGTGTAGCTTATAAATGTAATTATCCCAGCATCTTGGCTGATGACTGTATCCCAGCTTCACGGCTGATGATTCAGCCTTCCCTCCAGTCAATCATCAGAGCTCTAATATAGAACCTTAGTGCCATGGCAACACATCGCATATTATGGAAATGTGCTTCAGTCTAATGCATGGAAACAAGTCCTCCTAGAAAAGAGGGTGCTGACAGGCAGGAAAACAAGCTCATTCTCTTTAATCTAAGATGAAGGAAAAGCACTTACACCAGATCCAGTGAAAGTAATGTCTATTAAATTAAACATCATGGCGAGAGCACATATTCAAAGACAGAAACACACCTCTATACACATTACAATAATGAAAAAAAATCTTTTAACATACTATAACTGGTATCACACTTTCTAACATGCTTTGATAAGACCTAGGCTTGTTAGTAAAGCTTTTGTCATGATGTATCTAGTTTAATCGCTTATACAACGCTTTTTCTAGGTTGCTTTTACCAGATTTGGACTTTTGTTGACTTAAAGGCCTTGTAAACATGCAGATTTTAAAATACATATAATACATTTTACTCTGTTTTGGCTTTCTGTCCACACTAAACTGACTTTTTGACCACAGAAAACACATCTTAAAAAAAAAAAAAAAAGTTTAGTTAAAGTGAATGGGGAAACCTGAGATATTTGAAAATGCCAATCCGCTCTTTATTGGCATGACGTGTCCCTAACTGTCATGTGATCCAGCTCCAACACATCCAAAACTCCAACTCTTTTACAGCTGAACTAATCTATGTACAGTATAAACATAAATATAAATTCCTGCATTCAGGATAGAGTACTTTGTATTCGCTGCTGTATGACAGATCAGCTGTACAGTCTTTTTTCACTTTATGTGTCACAGCCTGGGAAAGATATAGTTTCCTATGTTTCTCTTTTGCATGTATCTTTGCATGTAGTTAAAGCCAAACACATTAAAGTCTGGTTATCCCCAAAAGTGAAAACAGACAAAAGTATATTAAAAGATTTCATTCTGACTGTGGTGCAGAAGCATTCAAGCTTTTATTTTGCAAGATAAATGTTAAAAAGTAAATAAAAACATTGAAATATATTGGTTTCTTAAAGTAGAGATGCCAATTTTGGTCAAAACCTAGACTTTTCATCTCTTTTGGCTGTTTGTTAGAATTCCAACAGAATTCCAGGCATTTTCCAACCTCTGCATTTAAGTGTGGATAATTAAAAAAAAAAAAAAAAACCCAGTGTGAATGAAAAACATTAGGTTATGAACCGGCATCAAGTCTTTGTCAGGGTTATTCAGGGTTCAGGCAGGCTATGGCTTGCACAGACCAGTCGTAGGGGACAGATGTGCTGCTCTAAGGCTTACCTCATCATCATCAGCATCATACTGTGCATACTGCTGCTCCATCATCTCTCTCTGACGCCTCTCCTGCTCCAGCGTCTGACTGATCAGCTGAGCTACCTCACTCTCCTGCCCTGGACGCTCTCGGCCAATCACAAACCTGCACAAAGATAAAACAGCCAATTAGCAGGCTAGGATTATTATTGCTGTTGTGTTGTGGGGATGCTTTTCTGCTGTGTGTGTGTGTGTGTGTGTGTGTGTGCGTGTGTGTGTCTACAGAATGTGGTTTAATGCTTAAACGGTCCACTGCTATTAAAAACAATAGAATGAATTAGAAAACAGAGCATCCATGTGGATTCTATTCAACAGGAGTTATTCCTATATCCTCTGTCATCATTGCTTTAAAATGGGAATTGGTGATAAACTAGCAAAGGGTAGCTTAATCCTTAATCTTCTAAACTCCCATCAGCTCTCCAGTGGTTTTGTTTTTAGACAAGTCGACAGTCTTGTGACTCTTAGATTCTCTCTTTAAATGATGTAAATGAGCATTACTATGCTTGCATTTAACTGGACACTGTAATACAGACAGATCTGCAGTGGGTACAGACTAATTAATCAGATGTTAGCTATGTTAGCTAGATGCGGGTTTGGTCACAGTACATGAGTCGTGAGTACATGAGTACGGGGCAGTCGTGGCCTAATGGATAGTGAGTCGGAATTGTAACCCGAAGGTGAACCTGAAGGTCGAGGGTTTGAGTCTCAGGGATTGTAGGTGGGGGGAGTGAATGACCAGTACTCTCTTCCACCCTCAATACCACAACTGAGGTGAGACCCTTGAGCAAGGCACCGAACCCCAAACTGGGCACCGCAGCAAAAAAGGCTGCCCACTGCTGTGTGTGTGTGTGTGTGTGTGTGTGTGTGTGTGTGTGTGTGCGCACTTGGATGGGTTAAATGCACAAATTCCGAGTAGGGGTCACCATATATCACTTCACTTCACGAGGTTACCTGATGTCATGCCATATACTCAGTCCCATCCTAATTACACCAGCCAGAGTAAAAGGACGAGAAAACAAATTCAGAAATCACTCAACTGAAATGACCACCATTTTGAAATCGATACGTTCCAAACAGATTTCAGTAGCTAACAGTAAGGAACTAATCATGAGAGTAATTCAACAGGGCATTTAAAGGTGATTATTGCTGCTGGCACAAAATGTCAAGCACAGTCAAGCCACAGAAATGCACTCTTGGTCTCAGTAGCAGCCCATTCTTCTCCTGTTGACATTAAATGTTCTTATTTATTTATTTACTTATATATATACACGATATGGTACGTTATGAGTATTATACATAAAATAAACTATATATATATGTTTACCGGTGCACATCTGCAAACCCTGAAAAGCCATTAAGTAACAATAATGGATATAGTTATGTAAAAACATAATGGTATATTTTTTATATAATCCTTTTTTATCTCCTTTCTAATGTCACTCAACTGTGAAACTGTGAAATGCTTCTACAACATTTTTCTCTGTTGATCTGCTGCTCAAACTGTTTGAACACGTACGAGCTGTGTCCGACCGAACTGCGGTTTTAATCACTGTTCACTTATCACTATTAAAATTATTTAAAATTATTCGAAAAAGTTTTGAATTTGACACTTCCCTGTAGGGCTATTTCATCATCTTTTTTTTCGGTCAGACTCTCCAGCCTTTTTCTCTTCCGTTCAAAGACCAAAAGAATCATGTCAACTGGCTCATCTGTCATTTTTCACGAGTATTTTTGAGCGATCACTTGTTCTAGCATACTCTGATGTTAAAATGCTCCTACACAAACTTCATAAAGGGTTGGTAGGCCTGCAGGTGTCTTCAATCAAAAATGCTGTAATGCCGCATGTCAAATCTCACATATATTCTGCAACTTGTATTAAACTTTCTGCTACAGACTTCAAATATAAAAAGAGACAAGCTTCTAAGAATATTATCTATACTCATGTCCCCAAAGTACCAAGTGATCTCCTGGCAGTGTGTGAATCTAAAGCAGGAAAAGGACCTCCTGATCGTTCTGTATCTGCACCCAGCCCTGGGGTACATCTGAAATATCAGCCGAGCAAATCCTCAGGGCTGCTCACTGCTCCTGTGGCTCTACAGAGGAGCTGACCTGGAAACAGGCCTGGGTGCCAGTGCTCACACGTACACACAGGTCGTCAGATGTAGCGTGCTTACTGGGGTGACAGCCGAGCCATTTAACCTCTTCTGCCAAACTGCGCACAAAAACCTCACTGACTCCCAACCCAATGAATCATTCTTAGAGTCAGTTTTAATACATCTGTCCGGTCAGATTCAGTGACCATTTAAGTAGATGTGGTTTGAGACCTGGATTAATTTCTAGGTTAAATATAGAACGGCAGGAGAATCTGGGCCACAAGGCGACACACTCAATACGAGAAGGGGAATTCCTGAAGGAGAGAGCAAATCAGAGAAAAAGGGAGAAAAAAAAAGAACAGGCATGTATAATAGAAAGATCTTGAAGAAGAGAGCTGGTAATACTTTCTATGAAGGACATATCTATAATAATCTATCCTGGGCATTAACCTCACTATTTATATTTGTCTTAAAAACAAATTTCTACCATAGCCATTTATATTTATAACACAGACAAATGTCTATATTCAATCTAGTGTGTCCAAACCTGTATAACTTTTATATAAGTATATACTGTAAATTCGGTTATTAGTTTAAAAAAGTTGAGTCTGTGTGTCTAAGACTAAATAAAATGCACTAAGCAAACTGGGAGTTTCTTTGACAGTTCTTTGACAATTCATGTTAACATTATCATTAGGTTAACAATTCATAATAAAAAAACATAACACATAATAAACATACAGTAGACGTAAAGTGCAATGCACTTTCATAAGTAATAATAACACTGTGTGTAATGCTGTATTGATAGGTTAATATAGATATGACCTTTATAGAAAGTCTGACCAACGACCTCCTTATACAGCTACTAATATTTGCTGAACAAACAGCTTCGGCTCATCTTAACTCATAACAGAGCTAAGCATTTCTGAGGTGCTGCAAAAATATGCAGAATTACTTCTCACTGATGAATCTTTATCCCAACTATTTCAATAAGTATGTATTTCTTAACTGCAACATCAACATTTATTCTAAAGAACACACTCTGCTGTTAATCTTTGTCATACACGTGATAATTGCAGAAGCTTAGGAGGAGAGGTGATTAAAGAGAAAGCAGGGGGGACACGGCACAGATGATTTTGGTGTAAAAATAATCTCTGTCATGCTGTGCTGTCCTGGTGTTTATGAAGAGTGTGTTTGCTTTCAGTGAAATCTTGCTTCACTAACACAAAGAGCCACTCTGTTCCGTGTCTGAAGGCGTCTCGGTACACTAACGGGAACTGCGGCCTTTGTGTTTCTCACACACAGAAGAAGCAGAAAATAGCAGCTGAAATTCTGCAGTAATGTTTCTACATTAGCATAAAAGGACAAGCCACTAGTAATGAGAAGGCATTTCAGAAGTGTGTGAGTGTACGCATGGTTTAAACGACAATATCCCATTTATCCTATAATATTTAATATATACAGTGCATCAGGGCATGTCAGTTTTGGGGTGATGAGGGGTAGTAAAAACATTCTGGTATACAAATACCAGAACAACTTTTGATTTTGAAAATTGGACTGCCTTTAGCTTGGTAAATGTTAACATTTTGTGCACTATATGATGGGTGAAAAAATAAGTTTTCAATAATTTAACATTTATTCCCCAAAACATGCAATGTTAGAACAATGTTAAACCACAAGTTTAATCAAGTCATCAATAAATTAATGAATAAAAATATCCAATATAATAAAATGTTCTTCAAAATTCACTTAAAGGCAAACAATAGAGCATAAGTTCTAATTTCATTAAAGATATTCCTTTGAAAACAAATATAGGCGTCAATAAAATACTGGGCTAAAATTTGAAAAGATTTATTATTATCAAGTAATGATTTACCAAGCCAGAAATGAGTTTCTCATATAAAATACATGTTTCTAGCACCCCCATATTGTATATGCGCACTTTTACAAACGTGGCACACCCTAACAGTACATACATATTTTATATTTGTATAATATAAATAATCCCAAATACTTTTATATGATGTTTTTTTGGGATTACTTGGGAGTCTTACCTGACCACACCTTGGGTGTTTCTCAACACAGAGGCAGCGAAGCTCTGCGTCACACCCACGAGACTGGTGCCATCAACTTCCACGATCTGATCATTCACCTTAATCCTGGAGAACAGGAAAGCAGGAGAGGAGGTTCAAAAACATGTATATACTTGGCCCAAATATTCAAGTCTGTATCCATTGTTATCATCACAGGTTTGTTCCGCAGACTGACCATACAATTTTATACATCCCTTCTCTTACACATATGGAAGCAATAAAGAGAAAAAGATTTTAACTGAAATGAAATTTAAATTCCATGAAATTTGAACAACCTAAATTTGACTGGTTGAATATCTGAAAACTGAATTATTGAATATGAATGTAACTTGCGGTTATGTGTAAGATGCAAGTGCATAAACTTGGTATATGCTTTATAACTTTATAACAAGTGAGAGGCAAAACAAACAAAAAAAAAAACTTTCACACTAAATAAAATGTACCAAAAATCTCAGGCTGGAGTACATTATGAGAGAACAGATGATGATGATGATCATTTTTGTACATGAATCCATCCTTGTATAGCACTGTGCAAAAGTCTTAGGCACACTATTTTTATACGCATTTTGTTATAGATGTCTATTTTATGACTTCTGTGGTATTGAGTCAGTACAAAACATTTTATAGTTCCACACTACTTTTCCAACGAAAAATAATGTTATAGAAAAATTTATGACAGTACAGAATGCAATGTATTGCATAACAGAACACTTTTCAGACAAAAAAAAAAAGACGGCTGCTGGGTTTTGCCTGCAAAAAAAAAAATAATAATTTTTTAAAAAAAGAAGAAAGAAAAATGAGTCAGACAGTCTCCAGAAGAACAGTGGCAAATTCTCCAAGATGTTCAGTAAACATTACCAGCTAATTTCCTTATAAAAACTGCACAAATTATACCTGGGAATACTGATTTTCTTTTAAAGCAAAGGGTTGTCACACCAAATATTGACTTTGTTTAGTTTATTACTGTTTAGTGCTCTTTACAGTATTTCTTAATGTATAAATATTTTACAACATATCTTTGCATGTGCCTAAAACTTTTGCACAGTACTGTAGCTGTCAGAGACATAACCAGAGAGAGAACAATCCAAGGACTCAAAAGGCAGAGTCAATAGCAATAGTAAAATAGTACAGTATTTTCTTTTGACATGACTTTACTATTATAGCATGGAGGTGTTAGGACAGGATGACAATCTCATTGTAAATAGCTGGAAATTAAGCCTCTCCACTGCCACAAACATTTTGTATAAACTCTTCTGTTTCTGTTTAACTGCTGTGCTTTTGTTCGTCTTTGCTGTTTGATAAACTAGTGTCTCGATCCACTGGCCCCTTCTGAATACAAAGCTGCTGGCAATCCACTCTGTTATACAGACAGGCAGGTGGCAGAGTGCTTGCAAGACAGAATCTTAATGTGTTCCTTATGAGTGCGGCATAAACACGGCTCGACCTTCAGCCTTGCCTTAATGTCGAGCTAGTAATCATCAGCTCTATGAGAAAGAGTGGGAATTACAGATAACTCAAAAAAGACCTCAGCAGATCTTGCCCAAAGTTGCACTATTAAACCAGCAGAGTGCCAGACAGAGACTAAATAAAGGGTGGAGGAAATTACATTCAGGCCTCCTACAGTCGTAGACCTGAGGGCAATCTTTCCAGTCGCACACTAATCTTCTCCCGAAAGCATCTTCACTCATATTTCAGCAAGCTACTGTAGGCAACAAGAGACAGAAAGGTACTACTTGTGTCTGTTTTCCTGGAATAAACTGGCACGGTGATGTCTCCCAGGTCCCCACAACACTAATACCATGCATGTTCTCATGTGCTTGGACTTGATCCCAATACCGTTAATATTCTCACGTAGCAAGCTCCTTAGCTCTGCTTTAATCCTGTTGGTGGCAGTTAAAGTTACACAGGCTAAGCAAGTAACCTGCTACAAGATGGCCTGCCCTCCCTTTCTCTCTACGTGCTCTGCACATAAAGCCTTTCTTCTAATCTCAGCAAGCTGAGAAAAATGTCTGGGAAAGAGTGCAGTGGTGCAGATCAGAGGTTATGAATCCGTACTTATCCCCCACTTCTCTCCAGGCTCTTTTTACCATCCATCTCTTTGTCTTTCCGAAGTCCTTACCTTCCATCTCTCTCTGCTGCTCCACCTTCAATAACAGTCTTAACAAAGATGCCCAGCTTCTCCAAGCCTGCGTCTGCACCTACTCCCATGCCAATAATGCTGATCCCCAGACCATCCTCATCTGAACAGAAAAAAGTAAATAAATAAAATAAAACACACACAATCAGCATTCGTAGACATCATCACGTAGCAGTGGTGGCTGGTTGTGATATTTGATGAGGGGCTAAAATCTAATATCAATCAATAGAGCAATGCATGATATCATGAGGTCACATCAATGGCATAATAAGAATGAAGTGAGGCAAACTGTTTTACACACACACACACACACACACACACACACAGAAGGCAGCTAAGAAGAAAAAAAGAAAATGGAGGGCAAATAATTCATAAAATACTTCATTATTTAATTTTATTATGAGTGTTTTGTTGCTGAATTTTTTGAAAATATTAAATAAATAAGTAAATAAATAAATAAATGTAAAGGAGGGCAAATAATGTTTAAATGCATCATATGCATAAACCGTGTAAATAGTTAATTTGAGACTTCTAGGACGAAAAGTAAGTCCAGCACCCACAGTGACCTTTATACAACAACAGAGTAATTATGTGCCTTATGTACATTACCCAGTAGCATTCTCTAGAATGTCCTGACTGGGATTTCAATGATTTATGAATATTTTAATATGTATAATTTAAATGTAGCCCCACCTATGTTAACTCTATCAGTAAATCATCAGTACGGTGTTGCAGGAAAAAAAAAAAATCACCCTTTTCCAGCTCCACTGGGAAAAGTTCCAGTTTCTCCACTCTCTTCTCCAGTTCATACTCTGCTGAGGACGCCACTGGATCCACCTCCTCGTTCCTGCGGTCGTAATCCTCGTTTGAATAGGTATTAAAAACCTGGACAGAAAAACAACCATTATCTCACCACTGAGGTCAGTTAAAAGCACAACCATGACTGTCTTTATTCCAGCCTCCAAAAGTGTGGCATGTGTGGTGCAGTAAATCACTGAGGGCTTGCAGGTGCTGCTGTTTTAAGATCTATGAAGTGGCTCATAAAACAATCATACTATGTCTTCAGTTCCAGAGAGCAATGGTCCACTTTAAATGTTCGACACTAAAAATGACTGGTGGTAAAAAAGGAATTATGAGCACTGGACTGACTTGGGGGAAGCGGAAAATGTTGTCACTGTTGATTTGTTCACTGAATTGGCCCCATAACAAAACTCAGCATCTGAAACACAGTCACTTCCCATCCTGTCAGGGTAAGTGATGGTGCTGAGCAGTGGAGTGTGAAGGACCCGTCATGCAGAGAAACCTCACCCACCCATGGCATCTCACACTGACCTCGCCCTCATGCCACAGCAGAGGCTGCCAGCTTCTTGCTCACCTGCAGCAAGTTGCACCAGCTGATCCGAAGTCAGAGTGTAAACGGGGCTCTAAACCATATTTTAAGGTACATCATAATTATTAGGGCATAAAGTTAAAAAAAGTAGTGCATAAACTCTGTGGCACAAAATGACATTTTCACCATCACCAGCCAATCAGAAACATGCTTTGACATAAACCAGAAATACTACATCCATGCTCATGATGCAGAGAAATGGATAGCAGCCATCTTTCTCAGTGTATTTCCATCAAGCAAGGTCAGTGCTTGCCATGGTATTTTTAACCACAGAAAAATGGATAAAGTGATGACTTAAATGATCAAACTTTTGTATTTACTTATACTTATGCTGTTCTGCTCTTTTGAAACAAATATAACAAACCATAGCCACAAAAAAAATAACAAGGTGGCTACGAACCACAAAATTAATCTGCATTTTATTATGCCGAACATTATAACAAATGTAACATAATAGTAACATTTTCAATTGAAATGACTTTGCCAATAATCTCAGTTTGATGTAGGACATTTTGCACGAGCTAAGTAAAGAGCTGTCTATGCTGGCGGACATAAACATAGCCTATTTGTATTTCATCTTATGATCCCTCCTGTTTATGTATATTTCAGTGTAGAGGCCATCCAAGTATCCATAAAGGAAAAGGTTTATGACCTAAAGAACCTACTGAAACTTGGTGCAGCTGGTAAAGTTTTAACTATGGCTGCTTGCCATTAATGAGCACATCCTAACTGAAATGAGCTTTTTACATTAAAATAAAACTGAAGTTGGCTAGGGTACTGCGTTTTTACTGTAACATCCTGAACCTATTATAACAAAACTGCATTTGTGTATGTGTGTATGTGTGTATGTGCTCTTGTCTTTCACTTTATGTAGTCCTGTAACATAGTTCCATGTTTTATCTTGCATGTTGCACCATGGGCCAGGATGCACTCTTTTTAACCCACTAAATACACACATGTGAAAAGGTTCAGAAAACAATGATTTTAAATGCCTTTAAAAAGGAAATAAAAACAGTTTATAGATATAAAAACAGCAAAAACTACATTAAAATCAATGCTACCCTTTCCCTTTAAACCTGCATCAATTCTCTAAGGTACGCTGCTGTGCAGTTTTATTAGGAGTTGTCCAGTAGTCTACCATTTTAAAGAATCCGCCTTATTTTTTTCTGCAGACTTTGGCAGACACAATTATGTTCAGATCAGCACTCGGTGATGTGTTACAGAACCCATTGTTCTTTTCACTGACGGTAGTTCGTTATAGTTGACACATTAATCCTTGGACATATAATACGTACTCTTCTGTGCAACAGAAATCAAAGAAACACTTAAAACTAAATTTATGCAAAAAAAAAAAGGTTGCCTAAGACTTTTATACAGTACTGTATATATGAATGTACTGTATGGGATGACTTGGGGGGAAAAAATACACAAAATTAACATAAAAAGCATGAGATGGGAAAAATAATAAATTCTGCTTCAGTGTCATAATCTGATTTTTATATAGGCTCATGCATAAACGTTTTACTGAAAAATGGCAACAGTATCAAACATTTATGATTAAAAGCAAATGCTAAAGCCTAGGGCAGATAATATGGTCAAAATACTGTATCTCATGATACTTAACATTATTCAAAATCAATACAAAATGGCAATTATAAAAGGAAAACTAAATCTTTGTGAAATGTAATAGCTGCTCACTCTTAGATCCTAATGGGACTCTAAATCAGTGCTTTATTAATGACTCATAGACAGCAAAAAATTATTAACTGTAAGACATAAATATGTGGTGTGCCTAAAGTGTCTAATTACTTTAATCGATCCGCTTCGTTTCAATAAAATATAGTCACTTCCAATATTTCATAATTCAATAAACATTTATTTATAATTTATAATTTAACTTTTAATACCTTGTGCCTATTCCTTGGTTTCCTTGAGCTTCACATTTTAGAGTATTTAAAATAAAGTCAATTAAACAAAAGTGTAAAAATATAGGTTGTTTAGAAATTTTGGACTGGCAGTGCAGATCACAATACTTAGCTCTGCTTGCCAACAAAATATTTCCGGGACATTATGAAAAAGCTTATTTATATTCAGTATTTACTGATAATGAATGTATTTAATCAGGAACAAGAGATGAATTTAAACAATTGGTTTAGCATCCATCTGAAGTTGGAGTTACTACTATAATACTACAGTAGATTGGTATCAGTATAAGAAATCTATAATTGTAAGAAAAGTACTGATTTAATATTTAGTAAGAGTGACGAGTTCCTCCTTCCTGTAGCGGATCCCACGGCGACAGTGCTTATGTTTTCGTTTTGGTCCTGTCTCCGTGCACCTTTCCTGTCACTGGATACTTCCCTGAATGTGTTCACCTGTTCCGTGTTAGCTTATTTATTAGTTTGTTGATTTATACCTTGGTATTTCTAAGTCTTGTCATTTAGTCTTATGCATTTATGTCTTTAAGTCTGAGCAGTGTTTCCCTAGTGCCATATTTCATGATAAATTCTAGTTTGTTACTGCTTAACTGTGTATTGCCCCACAGCGTGGACTTTGGTGATGCTTCCTGGTTAACCCTAACTAAAACACAACCCAAGCACCCGCACTTGTGCCCTGCCTCATTTGCGCACATTTTACAAATACCACGTCACATCACCCGGATGTGAATAAGCCTCATGATGGATGACAACGTTATTATACTTAAAAACAGCTAATGGTCACACTGGAACAATATGTAAATAAAGAAATCAAAATTTGAGATCCATCATCAAGATGCACATCAAATCAATTTATAATTGCATCCTGAGGTCCATAGGTTGCCGACCCTAACAAAAATGGACATATTACCCAACATCTGCTGATGATGGGTGAGCTCTTGGTTATCATCTATCAGCACATTAGTGTTGCACATTCACTTCAAGGCAACTGCCAACCATGACAAGCTGTCACTATTGCCAGAATCACCAGCTTCATTTAAACCGACAAACTGATATAGTGTCCCCGATACCTTGTCCGTGAAGAAAACAAATTAGTCTGCGACATGCGGCGTACGTTCATTAGAGAAGTAAATCATCCTATGCAGGACGTGTTCTAAAAATGGATGATGCGAAAGCACTCAAAATGGAAGAAATTGGAGCAAGGATTGAAGGAGCGGCTTTGCAAATGGGTGATATGAGAAGAGGCGTCGTCACTGTGAATTTCCCATCATCAATAATGCAGCCTGATCAAGCAGCATGCATTATTGAGCAGCCACATTGCAGAACAATATAGGAGCTGTTCCAGTGTGTATAAGCCCATTCATTTGCTTCAGTCTCTCTCCAAGTATGGAAGGAGCTGAAACAGGCTGTACCAATATTTGTAGGAAGGCAGACACATGGATGAACAGTGAACAGCTATAAATGTCCCTAATCCTGAAGCAAAAAAATTGTTTCCTGTATATGACCATACAACTTTTCACCTTTCTGTCAAAAAAAAGTGCTTTCGAAATCAGGACCGATGGAGGATGATGCAGGGTTCACGTGTCCTATAGCATGCCAAGGAGCTTTGAAATACAGTGAGAGTGAGAAAAAGAGAGAAGGCACAAGTGTGAAAAAAGAACAAGACAGATAGAGTGAGAAAGAGCATGTGTGTAGGTGTGTGTGAGATACGGAGATGAGGAATCATGAAGCAGTGCTCCCAAGAGGAAACACTGCTCCAATGGCGTGGTCAAATGCGAATCTTGCATTCGCTGAGTCGACAGGCTCTCCTGTCAGTGGAGGAGTACCAGAACATTCCACACACTATTAAGTAAATCTCCCTGTTCTCTGCTGGGCCTGGCTACACCCACAATGCCCACGTCCAACTAAAAATGGCATTCTGCCTCATTGTTGTCTGGCTGCCAGACGTAGCATCTGTAAGGAGGCTCACCAGTCTGCCAGAGACATAATGGGCACCGATATGAAGTGTGAGCTCTTCTGTGGGATGCCTGAATATTTAATGACCATTATGGTCCTAGATCACATCGGTTCAAACATTTCAAAGTGGCACAGACGAACATTTGTGTTTTTCAAGTTTCTATCTAGCGCACTATGGCTGTAACACAATGTCACCATCTGTATCTGCTAGAATTTAAACCCAAAGTGGGTGGGATCTAAACTGGAAGGGGTTTTTCTCTCAGTTTCCTCAGTTTCTTTTTTAATGAACCATACCACTATGCCCCAGGAAACACAGTAAAACACTGGGATTTCCCACGACATAAACAAACTAGTAGCCTAATTTAAACCATCGTGACTCTGACCAGGCAGTTACTTAGGATGAATGAAGCTATGATAGACATGCATCACACAGCACCACACGTGCATGGGCTTTGCTTGTCCAGCAAGCTTCATATCTGACCGCTCACTCGCACCCGTATGAAAGTAAAAGCCTTCGGCTTGTGTGACTTTTTTATTTAGTCTCAATATGAGTTGCATCCCTCTAGCACACTAAAGATTCTTTGACCCTTCTGAGTGACCTCTTAAAGGTTCTATATAGAAGCAGAGTGTTCGTGGAAGCACTCTTTCCTAGCTGAGCCCTTTACAAACCTTTCCACTTTTCATATTCATGCAACAAAGGCTCTACAAAAATCACTTAGACCTGGAAGGCAATGTGGATTATAGCAACTGCTGAATTTTACCTGGCATTGATTCGAGGAAGACTCCTTTACGTAATGTGTAGTCAGTGAGAGCTCTTTATTTTGATTTTGAAGAAGGATTTTGCGGTGAGAAAAACAAACAAACAAACAAAAAAACCTTTCAAACAATTATGATCATTTTTCGTTTTTTTTCTGGAAAAAACTAACTGTTTAACAATTTGCTGTAGCTGGAATATTTCACCCTGAAGTGCATGTCTTGGGCTGTAAATACGCTGAAAAATACTGAATGTCAATCAAGGGCAATATTAAATATGTAAATATGACATTATCAATGAATTAATCTTATTCTTCCTGTAGAGGTCACAAAGAGCTCGAAGGAGATGGCATCTTAATTGGAGACATTGCTCATTTAGATGACCGCATTTTAAATGGATAAAATTAAAATGATCTGAATATATTTGCAATATATTAAACTCCTGTTACGTGTTATTAATGTTTGCCCTATTAGACGTTCTTGATGTTTTGCCCTCTTCTCATTTGTATATTTCTCTTACTTTATATTATCTCATATTGCATTTGACAGCAAAGAAAAAAGTGAAATTTTCTGGGCTTAAAGTGCTTGGTTTTAAATGCAGTGATCTATATGCTATTGTAAAACCCCTTCTCCGACAACTCTACTCACGAAATATTTGGCAACCTTTGAGGCAGAAACTGCACACAGGTAACTGGACTGATATGAATGTGCCAAAATTCAAATTTAGTCACTGAGTAACCTGACTCTAAACACACAGAACTTTCTCAGTGTAAGTATTGACATATCTTTTGAACTTAATTCGCCAACTCTCAATACAGGTCTTAGAAAAACGCATCGCCTTTGATAAGAAAATTATTTTTTAATTAAGAAAAATACATTGTTGTGCATGCCTTTAATCCATTGCCAACTATCTTCAGTAAGCAAAACTGCCTAACTGCTCTTCATAAGGAGTTTCAAACTTGGTTGCTGTTGAGCTGAACACAGTCTAATCCAGTTTCAGGCAAACTGTATAATAGTTCTATCTAGGATTTCTATATTCCTCTTCTTTGTTACAAGGTATGCCTTTCTCCTACTCCCTCTTTATGTCATTTCCCATTGGCTGCACCCTCATCAATACAGCTGTAAATCGACACTTGACAAATGTGAATAAGAGAGCGATCTTTATTAATTCCATCTGGAGGGTACAGGATGGCTGATTTGCATATTTGATTTTATGCTGTGTGAAACTGTTATGTGCGCATCTCATATTGTCGGTTGCCTTTGGCCGTCTCTCTTTCTCTTTCTCTGTTCCAAGAAAGATCCTCCCTAAACTGCATGGGCAAGTCATACAGTAGCAGTACCACCATCCATTTCTTCACTCCCACTCTCTTCATTATGCCTCTCTCCTTTCACTCCTCCTCTTGCCTGTCCCAGTACTCAGCGCTGTTCTGCTCTCCTCCATTAGTATTCATCTAACGCAGCGCTGAGCCAGGGCGCCTTTTGACCACACTGCTGGGGCCCAGGCCAAAGATTAACTGGGAGGCGGGAGAGGGAAACGAGAGACAGCAAGGCAGGAATGATGGAAGAAGCAGAAGAGAGGAAAGAGCTGGGCGGGGTGGAGGGCAGCAAGTGCATCTGTATTGATGTCCAACACTGAAGGACACCTCAGTTTGGCCAACCATCACTGATCACATTAAACTGGGCTCCTTCGGTGTCACCTCACACTCCTCCAAACCTCCATGGCGGACACCCAAATACCCTGCTTCAGCAAGACATTTGCACTGCATCTGCACTAACCACTTGGCACATTAACATTCTTAAGCACTTCCTCTTGGCCATACAATGCTGACTCATGCCAGATGAATATGACATCATCTTAAAAGGTCTACTGATCTTCAGCGAATTACTGCCCTGACATGAGACATGGCCTGAAATAGTGTTTTTTTTAAACGACAAGTTACACACAGAGAAAAACCAAATGATGGTGTTGTAGACTGTTATTACTATTTATATTGCTAATACTTTGCCACTATTATCTCTAATGGTATTTGTAATTGTATAATACCGTATTAATTTCTTATCCTTTTTTGTCTTGTTGTGTCTTACATCTGTCACACCTCTCAGTGTTTTAGTCTTGGTTTTCAAGTTATTATTAGTCTGTATCCTCCCTCTGTACAGGATCTGGTTGAAGCACACAAGCACACTGATTGAAAACCACAAGCCAGTTTACTGATACTTGCTATAGTGCTAATATTCAATCTCACCTTAACCAGATTTAAAGCTACAATGCACGGGATCTTTTGTTAAAGTTTTTTTTTTAAATCATTGATTTAGGGGAGAGAAGAAATACTAATGGTGTTCCTGAGCTGCTCTGAATCAGACTATAATTCACAGTAATAAACATTCAGAGCTGCAGAGTTCGAACTGGCGAGAGTTTTCAAACACATAGATCAGCTTAGATATGTCCGACGTCGTCATGCACAAAATAAGCATGACCAAAGACCCTCCCCCAAATTTCATAGAGCCGCAGACATAACAGAAAAAAGCCTTTCAACAAGGTCTTGCTGGCTGTGTGGTGTATTGTGTGTTTGTAAACTGAACCAAATTATACCGTGGCACTGACACACACAGAACTGTTGGATCACAATAAAACACAAACAGCCAATGGTAGCAAGTTAACCAGGCAATATTAGCAAACCGAGTAAAAGACAATCTCTTGTTACAAGACAGACGGGTTGCTTAGTCACCCAGTACTTGATAACTGTGACACACTGTTGCGCACAATAATTTTTTTTTTATTATAATTCTTACAATACTTGTGTACTACTGGAGAAATTATGATAATGGTAGGAGATAATTACATCTTCCAAGGTACAAATGCTTGGGCCGCATTCCAAACCATATATTCCCATACTACTTTATAGGCATCCTATTTTGTGTCGGAAATGGTTTGGAATCTGCCTTTGTGTTGGTTCCAGTCCTGTTCTTGACCCTCTCTTGGTTTGTTTCTCTAATGTGTGCACCTGTTCTGTGTTCAGCCTTTAATTAGTTATTAGTTAGCTATTTACACCCTGTTGTCTCCATTCCTTTTTGCGAAGTCTTGCCAAGTGTGTCAGGCAGTTATGAGAGTTGGTTCCCTGTCTATTGTTTCCAGTTTTCCAACTCTCACTTGTATTATTGTTTCTGAATATGGATTATTATTTGGTTATATGTACCTACATATGTTCTGTCCCCCAGTGATTCTTGGATCAAATAGCATTTTTCATATCAAAGTGGGCAAAGCTCCCAAATCATATATCCAGCAGATATACATTTAACCTTAACTGCTTGATTGCTTGCTTGATTGATTGATTGATTGATTGATTGATTGCAAAGAAAATACACTCATCAAATCCTGAGTAGTGCAGGCCTTGAGCACCTCTGGAGCTGTGACTCTGGAAATCTTCTACAAAAAGCAACTTCCCATGGCAGGCATAAATATTAATATATGAATATATTAATATCAGGGAGGTCCATATTCTGCATACAGACCCAATCCTTCAGTTTAGCCTGGTGTGGGAAACTCAAATTTATTTCTCTTCTTCCCCTGGAAGCAAACTGCTGATTCTGACTGCAACTTATTTCCCCAGGAATACACTTTCTGCCACTCTTTAATCTTGGGCTTGAGGCAGTACCACTGAGCGCCTTTACAAACATTTCACTAACACAGAGAGAGAGAGAGACTCCCTGGGCGCAGGCTTAAACAAGAAACTCTGAAAATGACAAACAACTGCTTCCTTCATGTCTCACTCCAATGCATCTCATACAGCAAACAATAAAGTCTGCAGTCTCTGGATATACTGTATATTAATTTCTGAAACAGACTGCCATTATGAAGGTGAGATTTACCATAGCAAAAGCACAATGAAAGTATTAGATTCGCTTAAGTGCAGTATAGAAAGTTCTTCCTTCTGTCAAGATGAACTGCAACAATCTTCCCTCTGGACCTGGTGCTTATACAGCTATTTAAAAATGGCTCTCTACTATTTCTCTAAAGAATATGGAGCCTATGTTTCATTTAATTTGGAACACAGAGGGAGCTCTGAATGCTGACTGTGAATTATTTTTGTGTCACATTGTGTAAACTGAGCTCAGTACAACTGAGTGTACAGCCTGCTCGTATAGCCATAGGGTCGAATAACAATGCAGGACAGTGTGTCAAGCCTGAACAGAGTCTTGTTTTTTTTATTTGTACTCACAGCAGAGTGAAAACAATGCCTGTCTCTCTGAAAAAGCCTGAACTCGAGGTAGAAGTGGGAGCACTCGCTCCTGACACAGCCAGCCAGGATCATTCCTGCCCAGACGAACCACAGAGGTATCTTCTGTTTCACAAATTGGTAAGAATTCAACTCCACGTGGGATCGGGTATAATGTATAGTAAGAAAGGCAAACCTTTGCTACAGGATTACAACGTGAAATTTAATGCAATTGGAATGTAATGGATATATTAAGGGAAATTTCCTCCTAAGTTTACTAAAATCAATTATAATGTAAAAGCTATTCAGGTTCTTCCTCCCTGGAAATATTAAAAACCCTTTCTTACAAGCCTGGACTTTGCTTAGGGAAAAATAAAACCAATCTGCAATTCCTGATAAAATTGTTCTGTTCACTTTTGCTTCCTTTCAAATCCTGTACATTATTAAAAGAGTACTCCTGCATTTTTCAACCTAATCCCTATGTACCACCAGTATAGCATACGGGTAATTCTCTCTGTACTCATGTGTAATAGAAAAACCATTTACCCGGAACTCATAACAGAAGTCCAAGGGCAGTTGTTATGGCAATCAGTAAAGATTTATGCAAAACGCATACTTCTGCAGGATGTCCTCCTGAATTCTTCAAGTAAAGGTCTTTTTTTTTTACATGAAACTAGCTACACGGTAGGAATAGGCAATGACTGCCTGTAACGCTTAGACCTTTACTGTCAGATTGTAATAACAGTAGTTCTGAATGCACGTTATATGTAGGGGTTTATTTGGTATTCATGAGGTGCCAACAATGTGGCACAAAATCGTTTCATTTACATGTTATTATATGGAGTTCTTAAAACTGCCGTAACTGAAATGTGATTGGGTGGCACGGGGCCGCAGAGGGTACTGTTGCCATCTCACAGCTCCAGGGTGACTGGTTCTATCCTGAACTCAGATTAGTGTCTGTGTGGGTTACTGCATGTCCTCCACATGTCCATGTGGGTTTCCTCTCACCTCCCAAACATGCACGTAGGTGAATTAGCTACACTAAATTTCCCATAGGTCAGGATTGAGACGAGTGAAGATAGTATCAGGATTTGGTGATATATTCCACCAATCCGATGGTTATCAGGTTGGTCAATTTAAAACTGTCTGAAAACGCATCACTGATGCATCTTAGTTTCCCTCGTCATTGCTAGCCTTCCACGCAACTTCGCTCACCACAGAGCACATGCCTGCGTAGTTCATACAACTTACTTCAATTTCATAGTTACAGGTAATAACTCGTTAGGTTTATTTTACAATCCTGAGCAGCAGACTTTTTTTTTTTTTTTTTTTGCTGTAATAACGTAAAGTGCACGACACTCCAGTGTCTGGACACGCCCCCTTCTTTTGCTCAGAGTCAGCACTGCATACCCTGCTCACACACGCTGGCTGAAACCTACCCCTCCAGTGCTATGAGATAGTCAGGGGGTAAGACAGTATACTGCATACAATCTCACAAGCCTAAAACAGGTATGAAAGTGTGTGCCTGCAATGGACTGGCGTCTCATCTGGGGTGGGAAGTGGTAGCTCAGTGGTTAAGTCGTTGGGCTCCTCATCGGAAGGTTGAGAGTTCAAATCCCAGCACCACCAAGCTGCCACTGCTGGGCCCTTGAGCAAGGCCCTTAACCCTCAAGTGCTCAGTTGTATAAAATGAGATAATTGTAAGTTGCTCTGGATGAGGGCTTGTGCTAAATGCCGTAAATGTATTCCCACTTTGCATCCAGTGTTCCTGGGACTGGCACAGATCCACCATGACTCGGACCAGCTTACTGAAGATGAATAAATGAATGTGACTAAAACAAGTTTTCAATAATCTGTTTCTCTCCCAAGAGCTTAATTACACAATAAAACTTGCATTTGGGTGGAAAGACTTTAACCTTCCCATGATCCTTGTTCATCAGTTTTGGCATCTAAATATAACCCATAATACAGTTAAGCCTTTAAACGAACACAATGAACATTTATTCTGGTGATCATATGTATATATACAGCAGTTAACAAATATTTCACTGAAGGAAAACATTCGACACTTTTAAAATGAAAGCCTTTCTCTATAAAATCATTATTGTTATCACTGTTATGCCATGCTATGATTAACATTTCCATCAAATTATAGGACCAGAGATCAGTTCATAATCCAAAGCTGGGGGAAGTGCCCTCATACATCTTCTATGGAAAATATTCTGAAAGGCCTCTCTGCATGCATGCGCCTCATCCTCTGAGCCTGAGTGACAAAATCTGTTGCAAATGCACAAAACCATGACTCACGAAGACCTAGTACATTTCATGAGCCTTCTAAAAATGGAGTATTCATAGCAGGATGTTAGCATGCCCCACGGAAGGCATACTATAAAGCGAGTCCAAGATACCTTTCATCTGCAAAGAAAAAATGACGAGTATTTCAGAAACATAAGTGCATTTCTTACAATGCACAGCGCTCTTTTAATTTCATTTTATATCCAAAACTGACAATTAGCGGACACAAAGGCAGCAGTTCAGCCTCACTGAATCAGACTACAGCATATACTTTTTCAATCAAATTAAGGCTGCCTTCTCGAGTGCTCTGCACAAGCTGTGAAGTGTTAAGTCAAGACAAATTTACACTACAGAAACGTTCTCAGAGAACAAAACCAATTCCAATAAAGCTCTTCAGATCTGACTTCACATCCTTCACCTGTGGTGATAACACACAGGAAACACATCTATTTTGTTTATACAATGATGCATGAAATAAATGGCACAAAAACCAGAGAAAATCTGTAAGAAATACGCATCATGCTGTGATGAGCTGATAAAGACACAAAAAAGGGCAAACTTGAAACTGTGATTCAAGTCTAAAACTCTAGCTGTTTTATATTTGATATGCTGTATATTTCCGTTCAGGGGCCATGCAAAGCTATAAACAAATGGAACGTATACAGGTTTCTGTAATATAATGATGGAGCTGAGAGGAGAGTGCGTAATTACTGAGTCATTTTAGCACTCATTCAATTGCTCTCTAGGTTTTCAGATCCACTTAATTTGATTAAGGAATCAAGATGTTACAACCAGAGCCAGCATTTTCTGATGCAACATTTTGTCACACCCTTTAAATGCTGTTTAGGGAACACAGAAAACAGAAGAGAACTCACAAGGAAACTCAAAAACACACATACCCTAACACACAACACAATTCATTCATTTGGTATATCACTGGTAAAGCTAGGTGGTTGGATTGGGATGCCTGGTTATCTACGACGCCCTCATCTAAACAGATACCTGGCATCACAACAGGGGAATCACGTATTTCTTATTTATTCACCTTCCTAAATTCCAACTGCAATGATTTATGTTAGCTAGTGTTGTTCGTATATATATCCACTCTGACAAAAAGTGAACTTAAAAATCATAACATAGGATTGAGGTCCATGACTCTAGTCATTCCTCAGTCTTCTAGAAATAGAGGATTAGATCATTTGCAGCCAGGGTTTGAATAGCAGAGACTAATTTTCTAAGGTTCATCTGGTGTGACGAGTCATGTGCTCAATAATGTGGCTGCTGACGAGCTGAACAGGGTGTTAAACCCTGGCTAAAGAGATCTAAACACTGCACTGCCCTTTCCTTGTCCTCTCCCTCGTCTCCATCCATTCCTCTGCAGTAGAGGTATCATGGTTTGCAATTTCCATGGCATGATAATCATGATATTTTGACTAGGCCATCACAGTATCACTGCATTAACCAACCATTCAAAACACAGCCTGGTGGTGAAAATGAAAGAAAAATTTTATTACTAAAAGTCTCTTGGCATGTCCTTGTATATAACAAAAACAGAAACATCCAATCCCGTAATCGCTCTTCTTGCCGAAGGATAAGATTTATGGACATAAGTATGTCAGGTGATGTTGCTGGAGGACGTTTTTAGTAATTATGACTGATTTGCATGCGATATATCACAAAGATGGCGGTGTCTTCAAAATACACACATGGTTGTCACTCTAAAATTACCATGCGTAGTTCATACACCTCATACTAATACAATATTTGACCTTAATTATAAGCGCTTATTGTAGTGTGCTTGGCTGGAACCCCTGGAAACGTTGCATCTCTATATTCTCTGTATTTTATCGTTTTTGTGTTTTAAACGTAGCCAATACCTGGTTTCGATTTTTGATACCAACATGTCAAGTTGGACGGAATAAATATTACCTGGAGTTATTTCTACTGCTCATTTTAGGAGGTAAAATACAGCATAACCTTTACAGACGCGTCTATGCACGACACATAAAAAATTATTCACATGACTCATTCAGACGTGATTAAAATCCCAGAGATACTCTGGTATTACCCCACATGCCCCTGTAAAACTAATCCAATCTGGAAAGGACTTTAGAAAGATATTTTTGAGAATGAATCCTCAATGAATGATGAAACAGAGAGCGACTGCAAGCAAAGGCAGTGTGCTGAGCCAAAAAGCTACCTCTTTACAAATTTGCAATTTAATCTGTATTTTGAAAAAAAAAAAATAATTCAAAGATTGAGGTTTCTATTTGATCATACAGTGTGACAAACCATGAATCCATAAAGACTGAAGTTAAAAAAAAAAAAAATTAAAAATGAAGTATGTTTACTTTTTTATTGATCGAGGCAATCCATATCATTAATGACTTGGCAGATCAAAACATTTCAGACACGAGGCACAGAAAAGCTTTGGAATTAAAAAGGTAATAATCTATTTAAAGTCATAGGACCAAATGATATCTATATAAGCACTTTATGACTACTGACATAAGCCTACGTAAACATTTATTTAAAAGCCTATTCCTATAGTCATCAGGCATCATAGAGCGTACTTTCATCACTTCAGATGTCTAGATGACATAACATCTGAATGAAGTAACACATTTTTCTTGACAGTAGACTGTGTTATGACAGTTTGTGCTGACGTACGTTAGGATGTCATGACAACTGCCTTTGTAGCGCAGCCTCTTCATGAAAAGCTGCTGTATAACACATACTTACTGAAGAGTTACACAGTGCCAAATCATGGCACCATGTACATGTTCTCTGACCCTTAAGTAAAATTTCTGCTTTGAAGATTTTTAAGCATAATGAAGTCCTTAAAGATTTTCAGGAATACTTCTCTATCTCAGGGAAAGATCACAAAAAAATGTTATACACCTATATAAGCATTTTATGATAACCTTTTTATGACATAAACCCATAAAAACAATTATAAAAGAATATTCCCATAGGCATAAGGTATAATATAGACTACTTTCATCACTATGGATGTCTAGTTGACATAACATCCAGGTCAAGTGAGAGTTTTTGTTGACAGAAGACATGTGTCATGACAAATGAGTTATAGCTCAGCGTCAGTGTGAAAAGATATGCTTTGACATGTCACTTTATTACCATAATTTGACTATTTGACAACCCAAAAGTGCACTGAGCTACAAAGTCAGCTGTCATAATGTTCAAGTCATAAAACTGTCTAAATGTCAACAAAAATTTGATTCTGGTTGACATCAGACTTATCAAAATTGACAAAAGCAGTCCTTATGACAGCTGCCGGCTGTCGGAATAAGCCTTTATAAATGTTTGTTCGTGCCACTTGTAGTTTGCTTCTTATGGGGGTGTAGTGACCGATACTATTGCTTGTGGCCATGCACTGTCCAGTGGCTTAGCAGATTAGCTAACTGTACAAGCCACGTACACTTACCAGGGGTACCAACAATCTCCGCTACCTGCTTCTGAGCTTTAGTTTTCTAATGTCTCTACACTCATTTAATCAGAAGTCAAACACTACTATTGGAACTATTGGAAATGGGAGCTGGGAGTGTGAGGAACTGAAGAAACACCAGACCACATGCACCATAGGATTCATTCCGAGGAATCATTCAAGCCAAGCACTTGGTTTTGTCAGGTTACAGCCTCAGACCTAATTGCACAGAATTGAGAAAATCGCAAATCAAGTGTTGCTTGTCACCCCAACACTGTCGATTGCTGCTGTTGATGTTGCTGAAATTGCAGCCCCGTGTCACGTACAAAACGCATAGTCGTCTGTTGCTTTGCCAGTTGCTAGCGTCAGTGTAGTGTTATGCAGAGTTTGTGCAGCACTTACGTAAAGTGTTAGTAAATATTGTAAGTCATCCCCGTCCTATAATATATAGCCAGCCAGCAGTAGCCGTGTTGTCACTGTTATTTAGAAAGTAAATTAAAAAGCTACATGACTAAGCCATAGAGAAGCCGGTTAGAGGCCAGTGAGGAGAGCAGGACGGTCATTAACTCAGATAAATAAGGGTGCCTCAGGACAAGCAGCTCTGAGACTTGAAGCTGTTCTGAGCCGATACAAGGCATCACTGCCAAAAACTGCCCGAAAACACAAGAAAAGATAACCAGGGAGAATGAGTTATGAGCACCAATGGTATTATAGAAACAGGATAGATGTGTTGAAGTCTCTTGGCTCTAGTCCTCTTCAGTGAAATGAAATGTTTCTGGTCACAGCCACTAGAGACAGCCTCCACTACAGCTTCTCCAAAAAATGTCGAATTAATTACGAATTAAAAACTGTTGCAATGATTTATCTGCTTTCCAAAGCACTATGAAATAGTACAAGAGGGAGAAATGTGCAAAAAGATTTTTTTTTTTTTTTATTTTGCATTGCTGTTAGGAGAAATAGCCTGTCATGTGCTGAATTAGTCTGATAGGAGCAGCTGCATTTTTTTTTGTTTGTTTTTTACCAAACCACTTACAGGAGTCCAACTGGAGATAGAGTATTGTTTGTTTGAAGCGTTTAAAACAAGTGTGCGACCTGACGGAGTTTAATATTCCATATGATTAATGAGCACTCTTTGTCTGGTGAACTGAAGCTGAGGGCCATTTAACAATTCAGCCTGGTCAAATGTTAACCCAGGCAACACAATGCCAATTTTCAGAGGCCTGACGTTCTCTATTTACTCTCTATTTATAAGAGGACAATTGCGTTTCAATAGCCTCAGGGCTATAAATATAGTGAACAGTGGTAGGGGAAAACAGATCTGTTAAAACAGAGCAGTACCAGTTTAAAATTCAAACTACTGAGCCTGCTAAGGCAATGTAAACCATAAATCATACTTTTTTTGTCTGTATAAAGACATTATTTCCCAGCATTTATCAGGGGGGTAGGAAATATAAAACATGGCATGATATTAAAAATAAAAAAAATCTCCATTTTGACTGCAGATTGTTGTAATCCATGATTTTATGATATGACAAATTAAGAAGCTTCAAGTGTCTTTACCTTTAATAATAATAAGGTCACAGTTTGGTTCCACTGTAATATTACAGAAAAGTACAAGATTGATATATGCAGGTAATCTAAAAATTCACGCGAAGAGTAGTATACTACGTCATCGCGTTACAGATCTTTAGGAATATGATACATTGAACAGAGAAGATACAACAGGTATTGCCATCCTTGTACATATGATGACTATGTGATTCACCATTAACTTGATATTTTTAAGGATACTACTCCTGACCAGAGAAATGTTTCTTTTTTTTTCTTATTTCACCGTCTCTACAGCATCTTGCTAATTGTACATGTTGTCTGAGAAGCTTGAAATATCATAGCTAATCAATAGTGTAACTAGAATAACCATAAACTGCAGCTTTATGGCCTGTTCTCCCTAAATGACTAAATCAAAGTTCATTGATCTGATGGGGGAAGTGCAAATGGTCCATAAGATTTTAATTGACCATATAAATTGATTACTAAGGTTTTCTAGAATTATCTTGCAGGCTATTAAAGACAGACACTATATTTAAAAAAAGAAGCATTTCACTCCTGTGTTGTTGCAGTTACTAGAAAATTTCAACCGCCAGCAATTTCACAATCAGAGGCGAACAAACCTCTGTGCTTCCCATTAGAACAACACAAATCACACACAGTCCATTCCTGAGAGATTAGACTTGAATCATTTCAGATAACAGTGAAATGAACACAAGAGACTATGGAAGAACACAGCGAGAGGCTGAGCCAAAATGAGCTGTGAGGGCAGCAGCTGTTTTTGTGCACATCTCCCAACAGACATGAATGGCCGTCCAAATGCCAGTGTAAGACACCGCATGCTCATTAACTAAATTACACTGCATTGATCAAGCAAGATGAGGACCCAGAGCTCAGCCAAGGCCAAAAATTGTACTTCCTATACATTCACAGTTTATGCGTAATTAAGACCTGGAACACATTCTAAGGGTGGGCGATGTGTACGGAACAAAACACAATGGGGTGGTGTGATGCGGCCTGACACAAAGCAGAGTTACTGTTATCACCAGGAAGTTGATTATTTTCCAATAGCAGCAGCAGTGTTTTATGCCTCTTAAACAAAGTCCTCCACCCTGAATACTTTCCCTTGGTGGAAAACGTACCTGACGTTTACAAAGTGCTGACACTCTCAATAAACGTCTCTATACAGAAAGCTTCACCATATCAATGGTTATACGTTTTCTTTGTTAAATACCCACAGTTTTTTATCCATTTGTTAAAATGGCTTAGCTTGTGTGTTATGAAGTCGTTACTACAGAAACATTAATGTGAATGAGTGTATTAATATAAACCTGTGAGTTGAATTACAGCCACTGTCAGAGCTGCTGTTGTAGAAAAGTAATCAACACCTTCTGACCAATCAGATACGAGAATTGAACAGTGCAGCGGTATAAAGCAAATATATTATAATATATGAAATATATTAAAACATTCGTAGTGCATTACAGTATTTATTTTTGCCAACGTTTTGCTGACAAATCACCAAAAAAAAAAAAAATCAGCATGACCTCACACTAGTCATTTGCATGACTCCAACTGCAATGTCACAAAGGTTAAAGTTAGGAACAGGCCAGATTTCTTTCTTCAAAATGTCTAGATTTACTTTTACAATTTAAAAGGTTTTTTAAAAAAATAGTAATTAATAAGGGAAAAGAAGGAAAAATTAAACGAATGTTGCAAAAACTAACTTGAATCTACAGTCAATTACTGCTTACAGTGAGTAATAATTGAGTCATAAAAGATCTGAAGTCTGACAATAGCCATGATATTCAGAAAACGGCTATTAAGTGTTATTAAATGATATATATCATGATATTAATATCGCATTGTCATATCTCCCACATGAAATGCAGGCTCTTCAAGTGTATGCATTAAGTAAAACCAAAGAAACAATGTAGCATGGTCGTGCATGGACGTACCGTTATTGAGGCAGTGCTGAATCGTATTTTTCGCTTTGGAGGAATGTCTTCCTCCTCAGGAAGGCCAGGAATCTCAGTGATCTCTGATCCAGGATCATAACTAACATCATCATCCCCATACAAATCATCCTCCACGTCGGTGCAGCTCTCTCCCCAGCCCTGGTAGCAGGCATCTCCGTCAGCATTGTAAATAACTCTCTCATTGCCACAGTATTCCTCATTGGGTTCCTCCATATGATGAGCTGCTATCCGGCTGGAGTCATCTTTAGGCTCCTCTATATCCTTTTGAACCTTGATGTCTACTGAGTCAGATGTATCCGTTTGTGGTTTGTCATACTCTGCAGTGTCATTGACTTGAGCAGAGTTTGCGCAAACTCCAGCAGCATCTTCACCCTGCTTGTGCTCACTAGATCCATCTACAGCCTCGCTGGTTCCTACATCCCCATGTTCTGCCACTGTCCTCTCCTGGACCTTATTCTCCTCAACAGCCTTTTCCTGCTCAGACAAAGGACTGGGACTGAGGAGATCTTCTGAGGAGGATGAAACTGGAAGAGTGTGCTTGCTCCCAACACGTGTTCTGCACACACCTCGTGACGGAGACTGACGAAGGCTGCCGTCATCCTCACTGGCGTCACCGTGTCTCAGTGAGCCATCTGGGGAATGAAGAGAGCGACCGCCTCCATAACCTCTGCGGAAAGTGGAGCCCGAGCCTTGATGGTCTAAATTCTCAAACACAGCACTAAGCTGGCTGACTGTTGGCGAAGACGCCTCTGTTCGTGAGCAAAGACTGTCCAAGGAGTCTGTGCTGCCCCTGTTGGAACGTGCCCCTCTCCAATCATCCAAATGCTCATGAGAACCCCTCTTATCTCTGCCATATGAGTACACGGGAGACTGGGATGTATCTCTGGAGCTCTGCTCAAAGAGCTTCCTTGTCTCTGAGAACTTCGAGTTGCCAGTTCTCTCACCGTGCTGAAGTTTGATCACTGAGCCGTCTGCCCGGTTAATGAAATTGGTCGGCTTGGTAAGTTTCTGTGGAGACGTCTGGTCTCTTGCTCGAGGCTTCCCAGAACCCGTGTTCTCCGTGCCCATCTGCATAAACATGTCCTTGATTCGGCTGACGTGTGCGCCATACTGCCGACCCCGGGGCTGCCGGATCCGCTCTGGATCTTTGCTCTTGGTCTCACCATCCTGTCTCGGCTGGTCAAAGGCCTTCTTGAGAGCCTGAAACTCTGCTCTGTAGGCATTCCTGTGCGGAGAGGCACTCCTCAGGGTGGTCCTCTCTGCCGAAGCCTCCGTCTTCAGCATCTTCGCCTTGACGACGGAGGAGATATTCGCTTTCAAATGTGTAGTAGCATCACTAAATGTCAGTTTTGTGATTCAGTATCACATTCTGTTGGATAGCATCACAGTAGCCTAGAATTAAAAAAAAGAAAGCACATTAGACTGTGAAGTTGTTGAACTATACTGTACATTTGGATCTTTCCTTGCAAATAGCACTGCTGTATCATTTCTGTGAGGGTAGGGCTACTTTCTTTCACAAAAGCTCTCGGTGCAGCGTAATTCACTGAGTGCACACTAATGAAATAGAGCTCGCAACGAAATGGCCTTTGCAGTTATCTTCAGTAGTATGAACTGTGATCACACATTATTCAACATCATAACAGACGACAAAGATAGACCCATAACATAGACACTCTTCTTGCCAAATAACACCGATCTTTAAGCTGTGTGACTGTCCACCGCCCCAGACTATCCATTACTCTGCCACGAGGGCCAGCAGACTGCGCACAGGGAATTTTTTTTTTTATTATTTAGTGTTGTGTGAGTTATAAACAAATCAGGCCCGTATCCATATCAGTGTTACAAACACAGCACCAATTCACTGTTACCAATCATTAGGCTTTATGAAGAAGTTTCATAATAATGGGTTTAAAGCCTTAAGAATACACAAGAGCAAGAGTCTTGGAAATCTTAAATATGGTTTAAAATGATTGAACTAATGAAAGGACAAAATCTGACTATGCATTATCTGTTGATGCAAAGCAAAATGGAAAAAAAAATGAACATCTCACCAGTTTAATGCAGAAATGCACATCATGAAGACAAGGAAGGTAAACAGGAAATCAGTGAGTGGTGATATATCAGTGATATCAGATCTACAGTTTTAAACTCCCCCAAAAGACATGTATGTGACAGCAAACTGCGACACTTTGGCAGAGGCAGAAATGGTCCTGGAGGCTCCAGTGTGACGCTGACATCTGCCTCCAACATCCACCCTTTCCATCAACAAACACTGGGCTCGTTTGCATACATACAAATAAGCCGTACAAAATAACAACACACACCTCTTTAACCAACAGGAAAACGAGTCGAAAAGCAGAAGGAACTACTGCTGAACTCCTCTGCTCTTGCTGTTAGCATGTTCAAAACAAAAGGGTGACTTACATCCTCTCCATCTCTCGTTCCGTTTCAAAACTGATGCTCTACCACTCAACACTAATGCAGCTCCTCCTTCAGGAAATCAGGCGAAAACGGATGTTCCGCTGTATCACAATACTATATGCTTAAACATCTTATTTTATTTAGACCACTAAATTCCGTTACCGACATCGACACCTTCAGCATACCGTTGAACGCCTTGACACCCGAGCCGGGCTCTTACACACACACACACACACACACACACGCACACAGACCACTAGGCAACGCCATTGCAGAATACGTGCTGTTGCGGACATTCTCGCTCACCACTGAGGGGGGGGACTTCAATAAAAACAACCCTTCTTATCGCTACGTCAAGTAACACATCGCTTTCTAGCATGACAGAAAGAATTTGAAGCCTCAAGAAAACCATACAGTATCACTATCTTTCGTGTCTGGCTATTTTTTTTTGACGTAGCGAGTGTCCATGTGACAGGTGCACAACCCTATTTACAAGAAAATGGTTCGTTCCAATAATCGGCTTGCGGTGGAGGGAAGGGGGGGCGGGGGGTGGAGGGGGTGTCCGCCAAACCGCAGTGTGGAAAGCGAAAAAAAAACAACATAACAGCTATGGTACGATAATGTGGCGCAAAAATTGAGCAAGTTCTGAAACTAAATACATTATATTTTGTACGTTTGGGTCTCATTAAATGTGCTAATATCCTACTTCAGCAAAGCATTAGTAAAGCACCTTTCTCATACTGGCATGCAGCAATGTAAAAGCCATATTTACATCTGATTTGAAGTCTGATTGGTTAGGACTGCCTTGTAAAACAATATATAAACCTAAAAATATTTAATCTAGAACACTTGAGGATTCTTTAATTTATCCCACAAGCCCACAAATCAATGAAAGCCATATCTAGATAGTCAAATTAGATCCTAGGGCCCGGAAACAATGTGAATGGATGTAATTATCTAATAATAATAATAATAATAATAATAATAATAATAATAATAAGGCAAGGTAGTAAAGAATTGCCCCTCACAGCTTCAGGATCCCTAGTTAGATCCTGAACTCAGGTCTGTGAGGCTTTTGCATGTTTTTGCCTCTCCACATGGGTTTTCTTCCAGGTTCTCCTCCAATCAGGTTCTTCCTCCAATCTCCCAACATCATAAAATGCCTGTAGGTGGATTGGCTACACTAAATTGCCCCTAGGTTTGAAGGTGTGTACATGGTGCCCCATGATGGTTTGGAGTCCCATTCAGGGTGCATTTCTGTCCCACACTCAGTGTTTCTGGGATAGGCTCGGGATCCACCACCACCCTGACCAAGATGTTTTACCAAGTACATACTGAAGATGAATGAATGAGAAGATGATGAAGAAGAAGCTAATAGCCACTACAGCTTTTATTGTTGCAAATACCCTATAAACACAATTTTACCCCTCACAAGTCTTCATACAAATGTAGCCGTTATAGCTAATACAAAAGAATGTTCATATTTTATCAGACACCCTTTCAATCTAAATGCTAGCAGTAAAATAAACTAGCAGTTCCAATGTAAGTGCCCAAAAGTACTTTGTCTACAGTGGTCAGGCCATTTAATCCTGTAAGGTCTATAGGTGAAAAATCTGAAAGCAGTGAACTGCTGGAACTGAAAAGCTGCCTGAAGCCTGTGAGGCTGATTACCATGTGACAGAATAGTAGTGAATAGTGAATAGGAACTGTAACAGAAAGTTTGTGATAGACATCTAAAGAAAATGAGGAAACAAGAAAAACACTGTTGCAAAATCCCTAATGAGACTCTACCAAAAACACTCAGACTGTTCTGATTGCAACCAGTATGAGTTCCAACAGGTTTGCCTGAAAGAGATGGAGATCTGTTGACTGCAACTTAACTGTACTGATCAGCTGCAAATGTGTTTAATATGGAGCTAATAATATCTCTAATAGACATGTCTCTAAAATTGTTCTTACCACAAAATCTCCACATCATGGTAATACATACCCATGATGTGGAACATAAATGTACAGTATTGCATATTTCTGTCTTACTCCCACCAACATAGAAGGATGTTGCTTAGCAACCTAAAAATAATTTTGTATGTGTTTGTCTTTCTCTATGTACACATATGTCCGTTTCTCTAGTTCTTCTGTGTAGTATGCAATTTTACATACATACAATGATTTGCTTAAGATTACACAGTCTTATGTTGATTAACCCCCTAAATTAGGCTTATCTTTCACTTACGTGTCTTAAAGACTATTATTAGTAACTACTATGAAACTAATGGGAAAGAAATGTAAGGGTGGACCCACTGACAGGTCCTAGTCAAGTCAAGTCAAATGGCTTTATTGTCATTTCAACCATATACAGCTAGTTAGCACACAGTGAAACGAAACAGTGTTCCTCCAGGACCACGGTGCTACATAAAACAATACAGAACTACAAGAGACTACACATTTTTACATAAAGTGCACATGCAAACATGTGTAAACAGCACAAGACAGTACAATGACTACCAAAACAGGACAACAGGCACAGTAAGAGACAGTGCAGCGCCAACTAGTACACAGTTCTAGTAAGAAAGTGAATCAGTTATGACAGTAGTGCAAAAGAATAACAATATAATAAGCTTCTGTAAATGTAAACATAACATACTATGACATAGCATTCAGCAGATATACTATATATACTATATATACTTATAGCAGTTATTCGGGTAGCAGCCAAGTAGAGTGTATAAGTAGTGAGAAAAAATTATATACAATATTTTATAAATAAACTCCTATAGGAGTTTAGGGCAAAGGTACAAAAAACACTAAAAATTGCAGACCCACTAATTGAAGATAAAGATTTATAGAAGTCAAATGAATGAGTCAGACAATGAAAGAGCTCATTTAAAAATCTAAATATTTTAATGACTTAGTTGTGTGTAATGAAATGGAAAAAGCCCTATTTAACTGACTCATGGATGATTAAAATACCATATCTGATTAGGGAGTTTGTCAATCACCAGAAATCCGTGTTAACTATGAATTTGACCTTAACAAAGTCAATCTAACAAATATGGAATGAGCCTGTAAAAAGAATAATTAAATAGCTGGTGAGCCCAAGGCTTTTTTTTTAATATCTGTAGTAAGAAGTGTGATACAGGCTTGTATCACATTAGATGCATGTATATTCCAGTTGTGCAGTATGGCATGCAAAGAAAACTTTGCCTGACCATCTGTCTGCTCAGCCTCACTGCAGGGGGTTGAATATATTCTGAAAGATCTTATCTCATTGTACGGACTTCAGAGAAGATTTACACTGAATACAGCAGACCTCCCTCTTATTGTGACTTTCAGTTGAATTATTATTATTATTATTATTATTATTATTATTATTATTATTATTAGTTGTTGTATTAGTAATAGTAGTAGTAGTAGTAATATCCTTTTATTATACAATACTATGGCTTCCTCCAAAATTGCATACTGTATTAAACAGTACATCTGAAGCACCATACCACTATGGTGCAGGCACATTATGCAGTGCATTAAATAAACAGTTGGTTTTTGCTGAGATGTAAATAATTCTATTTTCTGTGACTATTGTTATTTCTACTATATTACTGCATTATTTTTTAATATGCTTACAACACATTATCATTATTATTATAATTAGTAGTAGTAGTAGTAGTAGTAATGGATAGAAAGAAAGAAAGAAAGAAAGAAAGAAAGAAAGAAAGAAAGCTTATAACTTTTCTACCAAACTGTAGATCATTGTATTATTTCTGATATACAGTGAGGGGAAATAAGTATTCTCACACTTTTGTTTGTTATTTAACATACATAAATTATGTTCTAGGTATAAATGCTGCAAGAACAACAACAACAAAAAAGTTCTTGTGCAAAATGCAATCTGGTATGATTATAAAAGATTTCAGGCAACAAGTAGCAATCATGGTGAAAGTGATGGAGCTTCCTAAAGTTCTCATGGACAATATTTATTAAACGACACTTGAATGGAAATGCTGCAAAGCCATAGCAAAGACTATATACACATCCCTGTCAGTGCAATCGGTTTGATAATATGCAGGTGGAAATTCATGGAACCACTACTAATTGTCCCCAGACAGGCGTACCATGCAAGATTTCGCAACGTGTTGTCAGACTAATTGTAAGGACTAATTGTAAGAGAGAAGCCAGAAGTCACACGAAAAGAGTTGAAGGACAATCTGAAAGCAGCAGGAACAACAGTTACACAGAAAACAATAAGCAATTAACTGCACCAAAGTCAAACTCCATTCCTATTCCCCACTCTTCTGCTAAAACAGAAGCACAGAAATGCGTATCTAAACGCATTTACACAAATCAGAGCTCTTTTGGAACAGTATAATCTAGTCAGTTGAAACAAAAATACAACTCTTTGGCAATAATTCAGCTCATCATGTTTGGAGAAAGAAAGGCCGTGAGTATGATCTTAAGAGCACCATACCCATGGAGATGCTTCACTGAAAATGGTAGTGGGGAATTGCATGTCACTGAAGGAAACATGAATGGAGTGATGTATTGGGACATATTAGAGAAGAATTTAATCTCATCTGCCAAGAATATGGGGAGAAAATGGATGTTTTAATAAGAAAATGATCTCAGACATACAACCAAAATAACTCAAGAAGGTCTTGCATGGCCTAGCCGTCACTAGGCCATACGCATCCTGACTTAAATCCCACTGAAAATTTATGGAGGATTTGGAAATTCTAAGTCCATCAGAGGGACCATCATAGGGAATTGAAGATGATTGGCCAAGAGGAATGGGCCAAAATGTATTAAATTTGAAGTGGGTATACTATATATACTGGAAGCACAGTATATTAAATAACAAAAATGTGCCTGAACACTTATTTACCATCATTGTATAAGTAAATATATAGAACAGGAAATTACAGGAAACAAACAAACAAAAGTTTTGGTTATTTTTTACCAAGCAGAAAGTTTATTGCTTTTCTACTAAACTGTGGATAATTATCAAAACCTAATAATCAACACAAGTTATTTCTGATGTATAGCATTCACATTTACATTTATGGCATTTGGCAGGCGCCCTTATCCAGAGCGACTTACAAAAGTGCCATGAAGTCTATCAATAAAAATATTCTGTTACTAGCTAACTAGGTCACAAACTATGAATACCATCAGTCCAAAAACTCTGCTGGGGAGGTAATATAGTAACAAGCGCTCAGACAATACATTTTTTTAAATGTTAAACTAATTTAAGTACTTTATGAAGTGGTAAGTCTTTAGATGTCATTTGAAGACTGCCAGTGACTCAGCTGTTCAGACATCTAGGGGAAGTTCATTCCCAGAACAGAGAAGAGTCTCGATGCATGCCTTCCTTGTACCCTGACAGATGGTGGGACCAGCTGAGCAGTGCTAGAGGACTGGAGGGAGCGTGGTGCCGTGCGGGATGTGATAAGTGATGTAGAGTGAAGTATAAGTGATATAGAGTGATATATACGTGATATACATCACATATACATCACTGTATATGTAACGGGTATGGAATGCATTATGTTCGTGTATATATAGAATTACACAAAAATGTTCAAATGTGTACCTGATATGCTTGTCTGTATGTGTGCATCTTCCCCTTTAACTTTCTGAGTGCAGTGTTGGTCTTAATTTCCTGTCTTTGCCCCTCCTCTTCCCTTTCTGCACTGTCTCTGCATGGGAGAGGTGGGTTTCTA
>CM040997.1:8326571-8352485 GCA_022985145.1 Pangasius djambal
TTTGCCCCTCCTTTTCCCCTTTCTGCACTGTCTCTGCATGGGAGAGGTTTAGCAGAAACAACAAAGGGCAAATTCACATCGTAAAGACTGTTATCTTTTATCAGATTAAAGAAGGAAGAAGAGTCGAACCGTCAGCTGATGTCCGTCTGTTTATTACACCGAAAAAGAAAAACACAACGCAGACAAGACCAGTTACATATATATACATAAGTGATGTATAAAGTGGTGTATAAAGTGGTGTATAATGTGGTATAAGTGATGTATAAAGTGGTGTATAAAGTGGTGTATTATGTGGTATAAGTGATGTATAAAGTGGTGTATAAAGTGGTGTATTATGTGGTATAAGTGATGTATAAAGTGGTGTATAGTGATGTATAAAGTGATGTATTATGTGGTATAAGTGATGTATAAAGTGGTGTATAGTGATGTATAAAGTGGTGTATAGTGGTGTATAAAGTGATGTATAATGTGGTGTATAGTGATGTATAAAGTGGCGTATAGTGGTGTATAAAGTGATGTATAAAGTGGTGTATAAAGTGATGTATAAAGTGGCATATAGTGGTGTATAAAGTGATGTATAAAGTGGTGTATAAAGTGATGTATAAAGTGGCGTATAGTGGTGTATAAAGTGATGTATAATGTGGTGTATAGTGATGTATAAGTGATGTATAAAGTGATAAGTGATATAAAGTGATATAATAAGTATCCCCCGGCTCTTGGGCGTTGTCCGCTCGGTTCGGTTTCAGTCTGAACTCGGGGTGTGTTTTCCAGCAGCTGCGCCAGATGTTCGTGTGCTCCCACAATGCGCCGGGCTCGGTGAGGTGGGAGGGAGGAATTTCAGCTAACGGGAGGGATGCTGATGGCTGCTCAGTCCCTGCTATCATCACCGAAAACTCACACCTGTAACGCAAACCCGCACGGAGACCACTGAACCATGGACCCTCTGAGCGTCTTCGTGTGGCTGTTAGTAGGTATGTAGTGATTTAAATGGCCCCCGTTAGCAGAACAAGCACCGTATTTATCCACGGTGAAGGCTAGCGAGCTAACAGGAGCTAGCTAACTGCCTAACGGATCTGCGCGAGAGCAAAGGTCATTTTTATTACCGGCGCGAGCTCACCAGTTAGACAGATAGTGTGATAGTGTGCTGTGATTTAAGGATGTTTACATTCACGTAGCCAGGTGTGAGTAAAACAGTTGCTTCTGTTGGATCTGAATTTGTTCAGCTTCATGTTGTTGCATAATGGTCTGTGTGTGTGTGTGTGTGTGTGTGTGTGTGTGTGTGTGAGTATTCTCCCTCATTTTTCATTGTGCTTCTGCTTTTGTCAATAAACGCCATAGCTTGTGAAGGCCATAGTCAAATCCAGGCTTTAGTCGACTCTACACGGAAGGCTGTGTTTCATACGGGCGGTGAGTGAGGATGATCTGTGTGTGTGTGTGTGTGTGTGTGTGTGTGTGTTGTTCCGTAACCTCAGCTGTATGATGTGCACTGCTATTCTGGCCTTACAACCAGGGTTGCCAGGTCTGCGTGCAAAGTCAGTTTAAAGTCTATTACCAATTTCTAATTCCAAACTCTATACACTGCTTTAACGCCCAACATCATGACTATTATTACAAATTATATTGTAATAAATCAATAAATATTACAATATAGTTATGTTAATAATGTTACAATTACAGTTCTTTAATCAAGGCCCTAAAATGGTTTAGTGCTGTTACACAAACCCATGTTACCCTTAGAACCAATTTATTTTATAGGACTGAATGTACTTCATACCAGCAAGACATTTTGTGTTTGATTATTTTTCATTATCCAAATGTCAGAAATACTGAGATAGTGCCTGTTCAGATATGGATAATGAAAATACATCAATTCTGAAGTTTTCCTCACTTTTTCTGAATGTTATCTCAATATTCTCTAATAGCTATAAATGCCTTCAAGTGCTTTCATATTGATTTTTCTCAGTATAATTTGGATTCTCGTAATAATTTTTAGTAATATTCACCCTCAATTCTTTTGACATGTTGCCTTGTCTTGGTGCAGTATACTCAGCTTTGACTTCCTGGAATTTTGGAGATAAATTTTATTATAGACATACGTTCTCCTTTTTTCCATCCAAAAACCATGAGACGTGGAAACGCTTGCACGCCACTGTAATTATGAGAGTGACTAGGCCAGTTTTCTGAGGTGAACCATAATACAGTTACACAGTAACGTACAGAGCTGAAGATAAGATCGGTATCAGGAGGTGGGTGTATGAGAAGAGACTGTTAAGTACTTCTAAGAAGTTTACAGCTGTTTTGGTGTTTCTCGTGGCTTTTGTGATTATTTTGGGGTCATTGCCTGTAAAATCAAGGTACCCACAAATTATTTAGTTCAACAGGAACAAGTTTTATACCACAGCACTGTCGAATTGTCAAATCTGATTGGTCAGAAAGGGTTGAGTAATTTTGAGTAAATTGAGTAACAGCAGCTCTGACAGCTGCAGTTTATATTACAGGTTTATATTAACGCACTCGTTCAAATATGTCATTATTTCTACAGGAATAAATTGCACCAGGACTTGTATGGCGGATGCGCCACATAATCTAAACTTCATAACAGACTGTGCTATTTAACAAATAAAAACACGCCATATTTGTTATGGTGAAGCTTTCTGTAATGATGTATTTATTTTACATTTACAGAAGGAGTCTCCAGTGTCAGAGTGTGTAACAGTATGAGATAAAGCTGTACCTACGTTTTCCACCATGGGAAAGTCGTCAGGACAGATGGCTTTTCATTTAGCAATTTCTGTCACATGACATGCTGTTATTTTTGTCTTAACATCCAGAGATAGGAAAAGCTAGAGGCTAGAGAGGCTGTTAGAGAATAACTGTTTACAGCTGCTGTAATGTATGTGGTAACAGGAAGTAACTTGTTTTGCGGATGTTCGACATTAAACATAGCTGTAAACAGATACAATTATGTGTCATTCTTTAATAAATAAGAATGTAATCACTGGCACTTTGCTGTGGTATAAGAGGAATAAAGCACTGTTTTTGGAAAATAATCAACTTCGGAGTGCTAACTCTGTCAGGCTGCATCACACCTCCTCATTGTTTATTTTCATAACAGTATATCCTGTTGTGTTTCATTCCTTGCTTAAAAAATAAGTATAATTAATCTAAGGTGTGCAAAACTCCCATCCCCCAACACACAGATGAATAATAATGAACCTGCAACATCAGTTCAGAAGTAGCCCAGACCTGGCAACCCCACTTATAGCACAGTGTGGATTGTAACACTGCTTTCTGTTTCCCTATTTCACAAATAAACCTGTAACTCGCTGAACAGTATTTCCCAAGTCTTTGTTTTTAAACATACATTCCATAAGGGCCTTTTAAAGCATTTTGATTCACGTATTTTGACTCCAATTATAGTTTATTAATGTAACTTGTAGCAATCTGTAACATGTTCAACTCTTATTTTTATACTATCATTTTCTGCAGCTTTATGGATTTTGGATTTTAACATTTGCCATTGCCATTGAAATTCTGTTCTACCTGAGTACTTCCAGGCGTTGGTTCACCTTGTGGATGGCAGATTCATTCATGGCTCCTAGCAGTAGTTTAATAATGGCAGAAAGACGCAGCTCTGTCGCCTACTTTCACTTCCCGATAAGAGTACTTTGAACACATAGAGTAATATGTACATGCTCAGCATATTCCCATAAGCCATCTGCTGAAAAAAAAGAAAGAAAAAAAGTGAAGTTCATGAGTTCCTCCTGACCGGAAAAGAGAAGCTGGTGTGAAGCTGACTCGGCACTTCACTAGGACGTGCTTGACTCTGGCCATAATACACTGTGTATGTCCTCCTCAGGCACGTAATGGATATAAGGCCTGGTCAAGGTCGAGCCGTGAAATTATAAACTGGAGTTAGTCATTTCTATGGCAGGACTTTTACTGTGTGTGTGTGTGTGTGTGTGTGTGGGGGGGGGGGTGTGTTCGTCTCCCACATTAGCCTGTGGCAAAGGGTTTGGCATTAACCAGCAATGGCTGATCCATTAGAATAGGGAGGTGTTCATCACCTTTACATGGCCTTGCGTGCTTGCACAATTATCTGATCATCTGATTGTGTTTCTGCCCCAGTGAAAGCGCTTAGTGTTAACTCTCTGTATTTGGGATGGACAATTGAATGACATGGTTAAAAAAAAAAAAAAAAAGCTGTCTGACCAATAGACTGCAGCAGTAGGGGCCAGCTGATATGAAAAACCAACCAATAATGTTGGCCAATCTAATTTTATATAGTCAAAAATTAAACATATACGAATTGTTTTAGTTAAACTGATTCACCGATTTCTCAAATTAATTTAGTATAGAAACTCACATACAGTATTACATATGTGGCCCAACGCTGCTGATCTGTAACTTTGAGTGATCTGGCGAAAGTTAAAAGTTAGCAACTAAATTTAAAGAAAGAAATTGGTGAAAACTTTCAGATGCACAACAGTCTAAATGGAAATAGGGTCAGATTCACTGTCCAGTCTTACACTCTGTATTTTTCATCATGTACTGTGAAGTATAAGCAGTCACTGTGAGTAGTTATATCATGCTTTACAAGAAACCTGCGTTTAACGCCCTCTAGTGGCTGGCAGTCCATCCTACATTTTTCCCATTGACCCTGGTGTCACCCAGAAGAGGATGGGTTCCCTTTTGAGTCTGGTTCCTCTCAGGGCTTACTAAGTGCCAAACATCTGCAGGATCATGTTTTGTTTGCCGCTGCAGAGATTCCCTCATTCTTACCAAAGACCCTTGCACACATGTGAAGTAAAACTGTTTCGTGCATATGGCCATTTACAGCAGCACTGACTCTCATCCTGAGATGTGGGTGCATGTGATTTCTAGACCCTAAAATGTTGACAGGATACAGTGTGAGTATCAGTTTGTGTTTGCTGTTTATTAATAATAACCTTGTGCTGATTTAACTGAGTGTTTACACCTTTGGCTTCTCTTCCACCTAACGATTCCTTGATGATATGATCTGGATTTGCACTATTTGCACATCTTTTTAACCCTTTTTGAGCTGCATATAAGAATAAAAAAAAAAGGACAATTTTTTCCTCAAGACTCATCTGTCTGGTGTACGAGTGTCCAGGTACTGCATCTAATTATTTTAATACTCATGAAAGGATGATACATGAAAATAGAAAATGGAAAATACATAATGCACTTGGATGCTTGTAGGGAGTACACACAAACCTTAATAGCATTATATGATTATTATTAAAGTATTTTGTTAAAATATTTGTTGT
This sequence comes from Pangasius djambal, assembly GCA_022985145.1. Classification (NCBI taxonomy): domain Eukaryota; kingdom Metazoa; phylum Chordata; class Actinopteri; order Siluriformes; family Pangasiidae; genus Pangasius; species Pangasius djambal. The sequence goes on from CM040997.1 coordinate 8,331,863, forward strand.
AGTAGCATTTTTTCATAACATGTTACATAAAATAACTAGTGTATTATGTATCAAATTTAGTGAACGAATCAGTCATTGCAGTGCAGACATATTGAATTGCACAAAGATAAAGTGAGGTCAAGTATAATAGCCCACTTTGTAAAGTACATTGGAAATTGTCTGAGGCAAGGCTCACAATAGCTGCAGCCAAACCAATTTATGAAACATAATGTCTGTTTTTGATCCAATTATTCTGTCTTTCCTCTTCTCTTTTGCTGTGTGCCTCAGTGGTCACCATCGTCTCTCGCTCGCATGCGGACCGGAACGTCTACCCTTCAGCTGGAGTGCTGTTTGTCCATGTCCTGGAGAGGGAATACTTTAAAGGGGAATTTCCTCCTTATCCAAAGCTAGGTATTGTATACCTTGTAGTTTTTTTCACTTGGATTTTATTCACTTGCATCTGGTTTGTCTTACTGACTTCAATCTTACAAAAAATTGAATATGCAAGCCTTAAGAATAAAGTATTGGCCTGAAGATCGCAGATTGATTCTTACCCGTTTTCCCTGAATTGATTCACAGGGGATACCAGCAATGACCCAATCACCTTTAATACCAACCTGAAGGGTTATCCAGACCGGCCCGGCTGGCTGCGCTACATCCAGCGAACTCCACACAGTGATGGAGTCCTTTATGGCTCCCCCACTGCGGAGCACGCGGGCAAACCAACCATCATCGAGGTGACAACAGGGACACAATAGACATTATTCTGCAGTGTAGTTGGATTCTAAGAAATAAGTTATTATAAAGCAACTTATTATAATTTATTTATAAAAATGTCATTGTGTTCATTTTAGTCATGATATAATAGGTTCATTATAAAAACGAACATGTGTCATTCCTTCCCTGCATCTTCTGTATTTTGCCTTGTACGTGAGCTGTTCTTAGCTGGACTTTCCTCCTTATGTGTTACAGATTACTGCCTATAACAGACGGACCTTCGAAACAGCAAGGCACAATTTGGTCATTAACATCATGGGTACAGAAGGTGGGATCCTATAAAGATATTTTTATACTATACATAGTTGATACTGTGACCTATTTGCAAAACGTTCAAGTATATCTTCAAATTGTTATATTTACACATTTATAGACAACATTTTCTTTTATATAACACAATGTATTATATAAGCCCATTCTTTCACAGCAGATTCATAGATTTTCTTACAACATTTTAATGCTTGTCTTTAAGATCATCTTTCCTCCTAAATTAATTTCAGTATACTATCAGTTGCCTAAATCTAAAACTTCTCTGGGATGAATAGAAAAGCCTGTGACATCTTGCAGTTGATTTCCCTCAGGTTCAGCATGATTTAAAGCTTTATGTTTATAGTGGCTTTAGACTGAGCAGCTGTTTGTGTCCAGCTGTAATCCGACGTCGATGTCATCAGCCATCTGCCCACTTTCTGCTCTATCGCACTCGCATATTACCACTGCTCCACCAGCTGACCCTAAAACCATTATGACCCTCTACTATCTAGTGAACTGAGTCTCTCTCTCTCTTTCTGTCAGAATTCCCTTTGCCCTATCAGGCCGAGTTTTACATTAAAAACATGAATGTAGAGGAGATGCTAGCCAGTGAGGTACTGGGAGACTTCCTGGGTGCTGTGAAGAACGTCTGGCAGCCTGAGAGGCTCAATGCCATTAACATCACTTCAGCGCTAGACCGGGGTGGACGTGTGCCCCTGCCTATCAACAACCTGAAAGAGGGGTGAGCTTCCTTTACACAGCTGCAGGACAAAGTTATATTAATACCTCATCAGCAGATCAGAAATTATAGAAGGAAAGAAAGAAATAGTACAACAATAATATTGTGAAAATCACTGACAATATACAGTAGCATATCCACTGTAATCACAGTAATATCTATAGCACATCTAATGCATGACATATTTAAGCAAAAGGATTAAACAAACACTGAAGCTTAATTTACATACTGAATAACATCACAGGCAATACGATGTAAGGTTAAATTTTTTCATTAAACCTTACTAAAAATAAATTAAAGCAAGGACAGAGGGGGTCATTTTCATATCCATTTTGCCCAGAACCTAGCAATTACGATGAATAATGGCAAAGAGAGGAGGTGCTGCTTTCCTCTTTACTTTTAACTTTAGTTGTCTTCATCATATAGAGTCTTTATTAATGAAATTTTACTTTTCTTGTTAGAGAGAGTGAATGTGTGTATGACAAATGACATTGGTTATCACACTGACTGTGTTAATGCTTGATCACATGAAACAATCAGTTTGGGAAACAATTTTTTATTTAAATACTCACTCATAAAGCATACAGGTTCATGTATAAATGAAATATCAGAACTAGTATTCCAAATGTCTACATTAAATTTGAATTAGGAACTTAAGCCAGAAATTGCATAATATGTAAAATGACCATTTAAACTTTCCCCCCTCATATTATATTTTCATTAGAATTTTTCTTTTAATATGCGCAGCGTGTATGTGATGGTGGGAGCAGACGTGCCATTCTCATCATGCCTGCGCGAAGTGGAGAGTCCTCAGAACCAGCTGCGCTGCAGTCAGGAGATGGAGCCAGTCATCAGCTGTGACAAGAAGTTCAGAGCTCAATTCCACATCGACTGGTGCAAAATCTCTTTGGTGAGGCATTTACCTTTCAGCACCTTCTTTTATCGTCTCTTGTTAAATGGAGACGTCTACAGGATAACAGACCCCCTTTACACAAACTGTATCTGGATGTCCTTGGGTTTTTGCTGAAGAAGAAAAATGTTTGACATGTTTAATTTTAATATATGAATGAAAATGCTCAGTTTGTGCATTACAAGTGGACTTAAATCTAACAACTCAGTTTCATAATTTAATTAACTAGTTATGGTTCCTTGTTTGTGTAGTGTGCTCATTGAGCCTGCAGGTCACTCAGTGGATTTTAGCAGTAAGCACCTACATGTAGACAGGTGGCAGGCATTTTCTAAAGTATTAAATGCAACGAGGAAGAAATAAGTCAGCTGAGAAAAGATCCTAAATTGAGCAGCTGCGAGTAGCCCTGGCAATCCTGTAGTAATTCACAGTCAGTTCTTTATCAGAGGTGTCGGGTCGAAAATTGGTGGGAAACCTGGCACATACCCCAGCTCAGATATTTAAAATGTCACTACACTCCAACATCAGGCGTGAAAGACGTTAGACTACAAAATTACATGAGAGCCTGTAACTAGGTCACTCCATGCAGGGTTTGAACTCTGGTCTCTAGGGATCCAGGGCAAGAACACAACCTGGTGAGCAGCCCACAGATACAGGAATGGACCCACATGCAGAGCAACCCAAAAACCCAATGATAAACTAAGGGAAATTATATATATATATATATATATATATATATATATATATATATATATATATATATATATTTTTTTTTTTTAACCATATATACATGTACTTACACATAGAGCTAAGGAAGCTCAAGAGTTGGCTAGAGAAGCCAGAGAACATACCAAGATTACCAGACATTATTACACCCCAGCATACAGCAGAATTGACTCAAGACTGAGCACTAAGTGAGTGGAGAGCTCTCCTTAAATAGACTCAGGTACACCTGGGGGTCATTGCCATTGATTATAATTAAGATCGTGTTCTGTGGCTCCCTCTGGTAGCAGGAGCCAATCTGTTGTCTGTTGTCTGCTGGTGTCTCTCTGCCTCCCTCTAGCATTGGCACAAGGCTGAGCCAGCTGTCACCTTACAAGAGCAGCCGACTGGAGAGAGAACAAGTTGGAGATTTGTATATAATTCTTTAAAAAGAGGAAAAGGATTTCAGAGTTTAGCTTTTTTTCTTGCTAGACAGGAAAGTCATTAATTTTTTTCTGTAATTTGCTGGGATGCTGGTGAATAGTAGTCAGCCAAGTTATCCTCCGTGTGGAGTTTGTATCCTTAGCCAGTTGTGAAGTTGTTTGGTAAGAGAACTAATGGTAGGTGTTTTTGTGTTTCTCAGTATTGGTGTATTTTGACTCCGCTATATCGGGCAAGAGTGAGTGAGTCAAATTGGGTAATAAAAATGCACACATTAGAAGTGACCTAATGTTTTTTATTTTATACAGTAGTCAGTTAGCTAGAACCAGCAGGCTGCCTTACTACCATTGGCTTCAGGAAAAAGCCCCTAAATTCAATACATGGTTTGGCCCTGAGCAGTGTGCTGTTAGATTACAAGTGAGCAACCATTTTCCCTTCAACCAGAGCAGTAACAGTAGCAGTTGCAGCATCAGTGACTTGTTACTTGGTAGTGCAAACTACAGTGTTGCCTCTGCTATTAAGTAAAAGTAGATAGTACTTGCGCCAAAGGTAATATTGCACAATTTATTGTATTTTCTTTTTTTGTCCATATTTCGGGTATCCAATGGTAAGGGCATCTTAAAAGAAGACATACAGCTTAAATGTCTATTTTATCTGTAAAACTGTTTGATCCTCATGCTTATATAATCAAGTCCACGTATTTGTTGGCAAGTATTAATTTTGACTGCTAAAGTTCTTATGTCTCAACACTGCAGTATGCAATAAAAGTACAGCCTAAGATTTTCAGTCCTGTTTGCCAACTTTCTTCTGCTCATTCCTTTTGCCTCAGGTGGATATTACTAAAGTCATCCCTGTGCACAACAGCCGTCCGGAACCGGGCACTGGAGTGCTGCCAGACATCGGTGACTACAATCCGCCCTCTGAGTCACTGAAAAGTAAAGACTATTTTGCTGACTTCCTGGTCACATTGGCTGTGCCGTCTGCTGTTGCTCTGGTTCTCTTCATCATCCTGGGCTATTCAATGTGCTGTCGGCGGGAAGGAGTGTAAGTGCACTATGTTCACTTCTCAGTGTAAGGACACACACACACACACACACACACACACACATTCAAGTTAATTTTACCAAAGGACAGTGAATGGTTTACAACAGTCCCTCTACAGTGGTTTAAATAATCATAATTACACCTGGTGTACTGCATTTACAGGGCATATATAAAAGTTAATTAGGGAGTGAGTATTTAAATTGAGTCTACAATTTAATTAGGCATACTAGGACAAAAAAGCAGCTTTCTCATCATTCTCAACCATTCTCATCCAACATCCTGTTTCATGGTCTGTTAATTTTGGTTGAGTTGTTTATACATGCACAAAGGTTCCATATACCATATCATTACCTCAATGGATACATCATCTGTCCCTCCATATCACATTGGCCAGTCAGTGTTCTGAGTGCCTTCCAACATCTACTAATCACCAGAGGTACTGCGGCGTGAAGAGACCCTCACCCGAACCTGCTTCCCATTCACTTTTGTGTGGTTGTCTTTAAACTATTAATATTAGTATTTAATTCAGACATTTTGTTTTGTTCCTAGGCGAAAAAGAAACATGCAAACACCAGAGTAAGTGTTTCTTCTCCTGTGTCTTTCTGTTATCTTTTTTTTTTTGTTTTGTTTTGTTTTTCTTTCTCTCTCGCTAGCTCTGTTGTCCTTCAGCTAGGTGATCCCTTTTGTTTTATTTTTTTTATTTGTCTTTCCACGTTTTATGCTCTTGTGTCCTCCCTCATGACATTACCATTCATCATTCATGAAGATGCCATGTTGTCATCTGGCTGCTTAGAGTCAGGTTCAAATCTGCTGGCCTGCTAATAAATACACATCACAACATTAGCTGGGCTTGAAAGAGATGAAGTGAGAAATAGTCTGCTGACTTGGGAGAAAGTGGGATGTGCTGAATATAAAGCTTTTGCCGGATTCCGTGACCTGGGATGACACAAAATACTCATTCCTCAGAGTGTACAGAGTGTGCTTTGTAGGTTGTGTGGTGTGACATAACACAGTTCAGCATTTCCTTTTTCCTTCTGGTTATAATGAAGAGTATACACTATACGTTGTGTATGCATGCCCAAATTGCTTAGATCTGTTTTGCTCCTTAATCTTCCCAGCATCCAGCTGGTGCACCACAGCTCCATTCAGAAATCAACAAAGGAGCTGCGCAGCATGTCAAAGAACAGGGAGATCTCCTGGCCTCTCTCCACGCTGCCTGTGTTCAACCCTGTGAGTGGAGAGGTGGTGCCGCCGATCCACCCGGAAAACTACGAGACTACCAGCATGCCACTCATGCAAACCCAGACGTGAGTGCCACTCAGTGATTTCTGTCTCTGCTCTCAGACCATTCTGCTTCTTCTGCCTACAGCAGGCGTTACATTTTTTCTTTTTAAAGTCACATTGTCTGCACATTTCAGTGCAAGTCAAAATTAAATGTGTGCACTTCTAAGCTATGGCACAAGGCATAAAACTGCTCTTTCAGATTCAAAGTGTTCGGTTTTAACAATGAAACACCCTTGTGGTACTGCCTGAGTCATATAGTTACCACAGTGCTGTTGAATTCACGATTGTGATTGGTGAGAAAATGTTGAAAAAATGAAAAGTTTTCTAAAACAGCTCTGACAGTAGTTCTGGCTGCAGGGTTTATATTATGCTCATTCTAATATGTTTTCATTTTTTTTTTTATAACAACAACTTTCACACAGCCTCTCCACATAAACAGATAAAAAAAAACGTGTAATTGTTGATATGGTGAAGGTTTCTTTGGGGAAACGTTAATTTAGCATTTTTGGAAGGAGTCTCCAGTGTCGGAGCTTTGCTACAGTCAGAGGTAAAGCCGTAACTTTAAGTTTTTCAACACGGGAAAAGCCTTCAATTAATGGAATTTTATTTACATAGCGCTTTTAACAATGGACATCGTCACAAAGCAGCTTTACAGGTATCCGGATGTAGGTATAGATTTAGAGTATTCAGGACTGCTTTTTGCAGTTTCTAGGTAATAAGATTCATTTTGTGTATTATTAACGTCAAGAGAGAGAAAAAAGGGAGGCTGATTTAGATTTAGTTAAGATTTAGATGTGATTTTTAGATCATGAGTCTGTGCAGCGTATCACTACACACAACAACCAAATGAGTACGAGTTGTAAAATAGTCCAGGGTAAGATATAAGATTAGAAGCCTACAAACTGTAGCACATTTGTGGCAAATTAGAGTTCTGTATATTTTAAACAGATATATTAAAACAAATGCTGTTTTCTTGTTGTCCTGTTAAAGCCTTCGGGATGTGACTTTTGGAGCAACCATTTCCTTAAAAGAGCACCAGCTCAAATTCAAATCGCAGTGAAATGAGCATATTTGGTTAAGAAACCACTGGAATTTTTCAGGTCAACAAGCAAGTACATTAAGCATCCACCTCAAAGTCCTTAGAGAAGTCTGTGCAGCTAATGCTCAGTATAAGGAATGACTCCTCGTTAAATTAATACTGCAGTTTTAGTAAAGCTGTTTCTATTCACAGAAATCTTCAAAATCAAATGCAGATACCACAGCAGCAGCCTTCAGGTAAGTATAAATCAACTTCAGTGTATTGTAGCTATGCACACAAGCAAAACTGACAGACAGCTCCACAATCATTGGCACATGTAAAGAAAATTATTATAAAATAAATAGTATACACAATGATATATTGATATTTTCTGTTTTTCTCTCCTGATGATTGTTCACCAGATATTAACTGTGGAGGTGGCACAAATCTAAAGCCAATGTTTAGCAGAAAAAAGTATTACTAAAAATTTTTTGTTTGAAAAAATATTGCCAGAAATGGTGCCGATAATTCTAGCTCTGACTTTAGGTGTAATACCACATGAAATGCATTGTGTTATGAATACCTGTTTAATTGGATCACTTATTAATTCCTTCTGAATTTCATTAAAAAAATCTTATCATGTAGGTTTTTTTAATTGGCTTTCTGCACTCATGCCATATTAGTAGTGCATGTTTTTGTGTTATAACATGACAAGAATGCATAAAGCCCGAAGCATTCACTCTGGAGAACTTAATTTATTAAGAGAGCCAATATGTGCTTAACACATCAGACGGCAAATGAAAGGGAAAAAACAGCTCTTATGCTGTGTGGACATATGGTTTGGGTCAGCCTATTCCCTTAGCGCAAAGAGTTACTGCAAATCAATAAGTTCTTCTGACTGATCTGTTATCCTGTGGTGAAACGTTTCTGTCCTGATGGGAGTGGTCTCTTCCAGGATGACTCCACCCCATCCACAGAGAACAAGGCCTCGGTGAATGGTTTGAGTGTAAAAACGATACAAATCGTATGTTATTGCTTTCACAGTCACCAGATCTCAACCCACTTGAACACCTATGGAAGAGTTTGTAGTGGCATGTTCGATAGCACTGTGCACCACTATCATCAAATCAACAACTGAGGGAATTTTATTTATTTATTTTTTGGAACAGTGGTGTTCATCACCTCGGTACAGTTCCAGAAATTTGTAGCCTTGGTGCTAAGATGCATTGAAGCTGTTCTGGTGTCTTGTAGTGGCCTAACACCTTACTAACATGTTGGTTCTTCCTTTGTCATCAGTCTGTAGTTGAGCGGTGCTTTGGTTCTCCCATGTGTATACACTAATGAACTGCAGTTGGTCTCAGTATCTCCTTGTCTAACATTCTGTTCGTTCATTTACTGCTACCAAAGGAGATAATTACAGTTTGTCAACATTTCGAAGGCTGGAGGCAAGTACTAATAATTAGCGTTGTAGTGGTGCTAGAGTCCTGCCTGATCAACTCTCTGATCGTAAATGGTGTCTTCCTTGCAGGTAAATGGTATTCCTGAAGACAGGAAAGTGGCTGAAGCGCTGAATTTGTGAGATCTCTCTTCACTCACAGCTTCCTGTGCCTGTGTAATTTGTGTTTCCACATTGTGCCAAATCTGCATGTGCTATTGCTCCGTGATCCTGTCCAGCACCACTGAGATGTAGTCCACACAGCAGCTGAGCTAATGATGGCTACACTCACATGACCATATCTGGACTATTTAAATATCTGAAGGTATTTTGAGGTAATTGTCTTCTTCAAGGGACCATTTAAAGCGACACATTGAAGCTTGAACAGACTTTCATTGAATACGTAACGTTAGATTTTTTCTTCTCTTACTCTACTAAAGATGTTTTGATAGTTAATAAACTTGTCCATGTAAAAAATATTCTATCTGTAGTATCATGAGCATGTGTAACAATTTACAATTTGATGTGTGCCAGTGGATATGCTGGGGGTTTTTAAAAAAAAATAAATAAATAAAAAAAATAAAAAAAACAGTCCAAAATATGTTCAGCAAGATGTTTTATCACTGACAATGATTAAACAACAAACAGCATTTCTAAAAGAAAATACATCCTTTTTCACATTTCAGGACAAAATGATTATATTTACATCAGCATGGCATGAATCTTATTATTATTATTATTATTTATTATTATTATTTTTTTTACAGAGGTCCAAACTAAACTATGCAATACATTTGAACAAAGTCTTAAAAAATAAAATCCACAGATTTATAATTGGATAAATAGCTGTAAAGTGGAGTGAATCCATCAGATTATAGCTGCAGTTTGGCTTAAACGCCACTTCAAGAAATAAAAACGCTTACTTTTACACAAGATGTTTGCTTCTTATCTTGTCTTCCTATAATGGAAGAAAAGGCTAAAATAGTGCAGACTTTGTAGATCTGCAAAATACTATGACTATAAAATGAAGCTGTGGTACAAAATTAAATTACAAATGTCTGATAATTGTAGCTAGCATCCAGCTAGCGGCCCTTCGGTGAGGATGAAGGATTGTATTGGCACAATATAAATAAAAATCTATCTACACAACTAAGGACATTATACACCCTTATTCTACAGTTACTTCTTTCTGACTCCCAAATAATGTTACCAAACACCATAAATAAATCCAAATGGAGAATTGGATCAGATAAACATGGCTGTAATTTAACCAAATAAGCCGATTTACTCTTTCACCAGAAGGATTACTTAAAACTGCTATTGCGCTAAAAAAAACAACAGACTTGTCAAAAGAAAAACAAACTACTTCTCTCCATCTTGTAGCATAGATTTATACCCTTTACCAGCTGCCATAGTCACAAACAAGAAAATGTGTACATGTGTCTTGTCTAAATTTACTCCAATGCTTTCCCACTTTCAGCTGAAGGATTAAAGCTCTGTATTTCTAACCTCCCTGTTAGTAGCTTTAAAAGGTAAAACACAACCTCCTTATAGCATCAATATACAGTAACAGAATAAAGATTTACATTCACAATACAGGGGATCGTATCTCTGGTTTTTTACCTTTAGCCTACTGAAATGTAAATGGTAGAAAGCAGATACATACAGCAAAAAATGATTTGCTAGTTTTCTTATAAAAATTCATAACTTCACTAAAGCTTAGCTTAGATTGGTCTAATGGAGCTCCTGTACTGTTTAAAGCCTTTCCCTACTCTCAAATCCTTCATCGGTGGCACTTTCCCTCTCACCTGTTTTTTTTTTTTTATTTTATTTTTTTTGGTTCACCATCAATATTCAAATCACAGGATTATAACAACAAAGCACCTTTACTCCACTTGGTTAAAGATATGTGTAAAAATGTTATAATAAATAACAGGGTAATAAACTGTCACACAACTCCAGATGTACATTAATGTACAGTGTCTTGGGATAAACAGAGTCTTTCAGTAGTTCATGCATTGACCCTTTTGCTGGTAAATATCGTGTGTCCTTTCACTTGGTATAAGAAAATTCCATTTTAAGACCTTTTTTAATGTTGCTGAGGCATTGGTAATGCATTTTCAAACACTCATTACACTGTTATGTTTACATAAAAGGCAAATATCAAAAGAGCTGTTGGAAAAATCTAGCTTTCTTGATGCATTAAAGTATATTAAATGTAAGTATTACTAGTACGGAGGGTCACTGTAGCAAGGGGAGAGAACGAAATAAAATGGACAGACATTACTAGACAGAAGTGACGTACCTGTGGATGGTCCACATTTCTGAGAACATGTTCTTACAGCTGAATGTACTTCAGTTAATTAGCTAATTTTATTTATTATTATTATTATTTTTTTTTTTTTTTACAGTTTGAGTACATAAAAGCCACCAAGAATCCAGGAAGTAACCACAGCATACTTCAATAATAATAGTAGATGTAGTCAAAATTAAGAGTAGTACACAAAGTATCCAGATAAATAGTTCTGTTCTTCTAAAGGCCATTGATGGCTTTTATGTATTCAAATTCATTAAATTAGCAAAAATAAATAAATGTTCCCAAATTTTTAATGCCTCTAAAGCCTTAATTTTCTACAAAAAAAAATGAATGAATGTTTTTTGTTACACTTATTACTGACCCGTGGATACCCTGGTTGAGATTTACGAGGATTAAGATCTGTTGAAAGCATTAATTAAAAATATACAAACATTAACAATGGTGGGTGTTTACACAGCAATTAATTGACCAGTGACAAAAGAAGCTGTTGGCATATGATGCACTGTGTACTGCATGAAGTGTGAAACACAAAACCCCATTCATATTTCATCCACATGGGCTCAACATTTAAAAAAAAGAAAGAAAAGAAACTAGAAGTGACAGACAGGACATTAAGGCGACACAAATACACCACTGTACAAAGTAAACTTAATTTAAATAATTAAATACTATACAGACTTGGACAGCAGAGGTTGTTTCCATTCCCTCAGGTGTTGGTGTCAGATTTAGTCTTGTTTGAAAAGTCAGCCAGTGAGCACACGTACTGCAGGACTCAAAAGGCACTGCATACATTCTGTATAAAATGTGTGTTCACTGTCTTCATGAAGTACTGCATCATGGGCTTTGCTCTGAGACGAGCTTCTCAGGTTGTGTTCAGTGAATAGCACTGTGCCAGCAATGAGTCTGTTCCTAAAACATCATTTTAATCAGGATGTGTTCCAATGAATCAACTCACTCAGGTGTCTGTATGCTAAGCTCCTTCAACCTCAGGCCCAGCTGCTGTTAGACAGCATGAGGACGAGTCCCATGAACAGTCCAGTCACCAGCAGTCTCTTGAGCAAAGCGTCACTGTCTTTAGGAATGGCCACCTGGGCCAGGTCATTGGTGATCTGCGAGATCTCGTGAGCGACGCACACGAAGATGAAGGTGCTGATGATGATGTTAAGGGAGGGGATTCCGGGAATAAGTACCAGGATGCCCTTTGTGTCAGCCGCCAGCCAGATGTGGTACTGACAGATGAAGAGCTACAGGAGTACAGGACAGACAAACGCATGAATCTCACTCCGCTTGTCCTACCATATTGTGACTTACCTCACCCACACAGAAAACTTACAATGTCCATTGTAAATACTTGATTTTCATTGGCTAGTATGTGTCTGTTAATTCTTTATATCTGGACACCTCTACAGTGGATATAGTGCTTTACAGTTTTCAGTCAACCTATAAGCATGACAGAATGTGACCATGACAACAGGCATGGTGACATATTCTATCGCTTCGCTATCACCTTCTCCACTGGGCCAGTAAACAATATGCGAAAGAATTCAGTACTTGAAAACTGTAAATAAGTGCTCATGGTACAGGCACCTTACCTCTAATGAGATTTTTCCAAACCATGCAAAAAATGAGCTGTACAAAGAACGAGCATAACCAGGAATGTTCCTGATGAGAACAAACGCCAGAATCTGTGGGTTGAGAAAAAGCACAGTGAACAGCTAGCAGAAGCGGGCAATCAACTCAATAAAAAGCACCATTTCCAGGAAATTACCTGCACCACAGATATGTAGGGATGCATCTCATTGCATTTAGTCTTATCTTTACAGCTACTCGCCCATATGGAATATGTCTAAAGGTGGAGAAATAAATTAGATAGTCATATCCAGAGAGGCAGTAAAAGCTGAATCTAGTAGTATACTTACTAAGAAGGAAACCACTGATACAAAGAGCAAGCAGTTAGAAATCTTGGAGGAGAAGAGTGGCTCGCCTTTCCCCTCTGATAGAATCTGATATTTCTGCAACACCAGGTAAATAAAGGCGAACAGCATGCCATTGATGACAGCCTGCAATGGAAGTGGAGAAGCACACTCGGAAGGATGGCACGCTAACAGCATAAACGATAAAACATTTTGTTTTAACTGGCATTTAAAAGCAGTCTGAATTTATAAACACATCTTTCTATAAACATGTTTATAACACAAGACATGCTTACATGCTTACTTTGCACTGATCACCTTTTGTTTCACGTTTTGGATTTTTATTATTATTATTATTATTATTAATATTAATGTGCATAGATTTATATTTGTTATTTGTTACTAATTGTCTTTTTTATATTGTGTATGTACTTACTGCACTTAAGTCTTAAGTCACTCCATCTTTTTCTAACCACTTAGTCAATCTAGCACTTGTATAAACCAGATTATTCCAGATGTGCAAGGTCCTTTATACCATCAACTGCTTGCACATTTTGTAAGTCACTTTGGATAAGAGCTTCTGCGAAATGACCAAATGGAAATGTAAAAGCACGACAGTGTTTCAGCTTATTAGAAAATGGCTACATCTGGTGCTAATCTGTTGTATGAGGAATTGGAACTGATGTGCTTGTTTCGTCTTTTACAAAGAAAAGTTCAACTAATGAACAAAAGGGAGCCGAGAGAATGGAGAGTCTAACTGTTTTGTAATGCCAGTGCATCACATAGATGTCATGTGATTGTCTTTATTGTCTCATAATGAGTGTGTATTTTTGTATTTCTAACTCTAGGCTCTTTTCATAAATTTTCCATTAATGCTCTGTGCTGTAGCATAGTTACAAAATGCATTTTTTGGTCTTCATTTTGTCAAGGCTATGCAAACATTGCATTGCAAAACATAAGGCATATTACTTACAAATCTATCTAGCTTCCACCTGAACCACCACTCGTGGACACTGCCTTGCAGTTCGAAGAGCTTTGAAACAGGCCACACGGAGAAAATACTCTCAAAGAACCCCTGTTTAAAAAAAAAAAAGCAGCAAGTTCACTATGTGCTGTAAAGAAGTGAGAAAGTTTAATAGCAATTCTGAGATATTTAGTTTAACCTTTGTAAGAGCCCACCTGTGAATATGCAAAGAAGCAAATGAAAAGAAGTAACCCCAACAGTTTCAATAAAAGTACCAGGTGCCAGAAACTGCTGCCTGAAATACACAAAAACAGTACAGTGTCATGTGTGTATAACTAAGAAAGAATGATCACAACTTTTTTTTTTTTTCAATAGGCACCATTACCATTGGCTTTCATCTGCAGAATCTGTGGCCACATGGCCATTGTGGCATAGATGATCACAAACCAAAAGGTAACCAGAGGCACAAAGTAGTAGAACTGGTACGATCTGTCCATCACAAGGCAGAGCACTACCACGAGGAAATTGAGTCTAAAGAGAACCTAGAACAAACAAACCTCTTAGTGTGTACTTATCATTTATGAGACATACTATATATGACCAGATGTGTATACAGTCATGCGAAAATAGGACACGTAGTAGGACGCTGGAAATAAATACCTGGCACACTCTGTACAGTCCAAAGTCACCCTTTAACCAGAAGAAGGAGAAGTGGCCATATCCTGTCTGGAAGAGATAAGCTGCTACCAGGACGCGGACATGCATGTACACAGGTATGAACTGTAGAGAACAAGTAAGATAAATGAGATAGTGGTCATATTGTCAAGCAAGTGTAAGCATGTTCAAATCAGAACTTACAGCGCTGGCTCCGGATATATGATAGACGAGTATAACCAGCTGCATCCAGCCCTTCCATTCATCAGTCTGTTCTCTGTTCAGCAGTTTGACCTGCAAAATGAAAGAGTAGCTACATAACATGACATAATAAAAAGTAGAGTTTGAAGAATGAGTAAAACTGACAGGAATTAAGAACAGGTCCCAGAACTTTAACTCCACTTTCCACTGGGGAGACTTACTTGGTTTTGTTTCACAAAATATAAACAAATTAGATTAGATTCAGATTAGATTCAACTTTATTGTCATTACACAGTATGAATACAGAGTAACGAATTATGTAAATTATGACCAGGATTAAGCAGTTACTAAAGGAGAATGAACAAACACTGTAAACACTTTACACAGTGCCACATAAGCACCCGGTGTGTTCCCATGTTAATGAACATGGCCTTTTTTTCCATCCAGCAAGCTTCATATCTGACTGGCTACAACAGCCTGCATGAAAATAAAAAACTGTCTGCCCCCGTGGGTTTTATGTTGGGTCCCATGGGATCACAGTCCTGATTCACACCTTTATTCCAATCCACAACGCTTGTGACACTAAACACTACCGGTGAGAAAAGGGCAACAGAGTTCTTCATTATTATTCAAGAAAACTGAAGTATATATGTACAGCACTGTCAGTGGAACACGGACTTGATATTGGATCGGCTGGGATTACACACCAAGCAAACTTGGACAAACACAAACCTGCAACATGACACAATGGGACAGCGAGCAAACAACATGCGTTTATTCTGTTTCCCCGTGTTGGTGTAATATCTATTGTCACTATCATTAATAATAATAATAATAATAATAATGATAATAAATTTTATTTGTAATGCGCCTTTCTTACACTCAAGGCGCTACAACAGTATAAAACAACAATAAAATAAACAACACAACTCCATGATAGCAATTACAATGACAACACAATAACAACAATGACAACAACAACTGTAAGATTATAACCTAAAAGCTTCATTAAAGAGATATGTTTTAAGTAATTTCTTAAAACAATCAAAAGATGGAGCATTCCTAATAGGAAGAGGCACAGAATTCCACAACCTGGGAGCAATACAAGAGAATGACCTCCCACCCACAGTTTTGAGCTTACAGCGAGGCTGGTACAGAGTGAGAGAACCAGCAGAGCGGAGAGACCGAGATGGTGTGGACACTGAGACCAAATTACAAATATACTCTGGGGCCAGCCCATGTACTGCTTTATAAGTTAAGATAAGAACTTTAAAATCAATACGTATTTGAACTGGAAGCCAGCGTAGTTGAGAAAGCACAGGAGTGATATGACTGCGGGATGGTGTATAAGTTAAAACACGAGCAGCTAAATTTTGCACATATTGCAACCTCTTAATCAAATTTGCAGGTAACCCTGCAAAAAGTGAGTTACAATAATCAAGCCTAGACGTTATAAAGGCATGAATAAGCCTTTCTGCATCAGGCATAGAGAGAAACGGTCTTATACGTGCAATATTCCGAAGATGATAAAAAGCTACTTTAGTAACATTCTTAAAATGAGTGTTAAAAGTCAGCTGTCAAAAATCACACCCAAATTCCGCACCTGCACAGAAGGGAGAATCTGCCAATCATCCACTGTAAGTTTAAAATTTTTACATCTATTTACAGCGGTTGAAGTGCCAATCAATAGAACTTCAGTTTTTGAACAGTTTAACTGTAGGAAGTTCTGTTTCATCCAGGTCTGTATTTCCAGTAAACAAGCAGATAAAGTTGAAAGTGCTGATGTAACATCAGGTTGAGTACTAATGTAAATCTGGATATCATCTGCATAGCAATGATAACCCAGACCATGCTTTTGAATAATCTGCCCAAGATATAACATATAATGCAACATATAAATGCTAAAAAGAGTAGGACCCAATACCGACCCCTGAGGGACACCCTGCCGCAATGGAACAGTCTGAGATCTGTTTACACCAGAATAGACAAATTGAGTGCGTTCTGAAAGATATGATTCAAACCATTTTAAAGCTACACCAGAAAGACCAATCCACTTATGTAATCTGTCCAGTAGTATAGTGTGACAAATGGTATCAAATGCAGCACTGAGATCTAACAAAACCAAAATGCCACAAGCTCCAGAGTCTGCTGCAACAAGGAGATCATTCATTACCCTCAAAAGGGCAGTCTCCGTACTATGTCCAGACCTAAACCCTGGTTGAAAAGGTTCTAGCAGTCTGCTCACAGAGAAATGATTTTGTAGCTGACCAACTACCACAAGCTCAAGAACCTTAGCAACGAATGGCAAGTTTGAAATAGGCCTATAATTAGACATGTCGGCAGTATCGCTCCCAAATTTTTTAAGAACTGGTTTAACTGCTGCTACTTTAAGTGCTGGGGGAACAATCCCTGAAACAAGTGAAGTGTTGACAATCGCTTTAATATGAGGAATAATAACTGGCAGACATTTCTTCAAGACATTAGTAGGAAGTGGATCAAGTATAGAAGATGAAGAATTCATTGCTGAGACCAATTTTGAAATAAAATCAGAGCTAACAGCAATAAAACTTGAAAACAGAGAAAGAGGGGGATTAAAGGGATGTAGGTCTAATAATTCAGATGAAGCAGAGACAGATGCAATAGTATTATAAATATTCTCGATTTTATACGAGAAATATTTAAGAAAATCATTGCACTGCTCTGTGGTGAGGCAATTAACCTTAGTGATCGGTTGGGTTAGATTATTAATTGTATTAAACAATACTCGTGGATTAGAAACCCCACTACTAATAAATCGCTGAATAAAACTCTGTTTTTGCAATTTTCAAAGAATTATGGTACTCAATCTGATGCTGTTCATACATAAGTTTGTGAACTGTTAGACCAGATTTCCTATATTGTCGCTCCAACTGCCTACCAGCTGCCTTAAGCTCACGAAGCTCAGGTGTATACCATGGAGAAGATCTCTTAAAAGAAACATGACGTTTCTTCACGGGGGCAAACTCATCCAAAATAGATGTAAGGGCAGCATTATATTGGACAATGGAGGTCACAACTGGTAGTTCACCAATAGTATATATAAAAGTGTCTAGGTCAATATCTCTGATTTTTCTAAAGCAAATTACATGCTCCTTGGTTGTCTGCAGAGAAGGTGGAAGCACACTAAAAGTAATACGTTTATGATCACTTATACATGATACATCAGTACACTCAAGCTGGTCAATAGTCACACCTGTAGTACAAACAGAGTATTATTATACTCTAAAATTACTGGCTGCAACATCATAAAGTTATGAGGTAGGCTATGATTGTAAATAAGCCTACAATGTACAGAAAGTGTGTCTGTGTGATGTATTATAAAGATTACATCTCACATATGTGCAAAAGGAAAAAAGAATCAGTTAGGGCGAGTAAAAAAAAAATGCTTAGTGTAAACTGCTATTCCTTGTACCTCTTTAGTGTTCTCATTGTAGAAAAACCCCAGCATAAATATATAGATGAGCGGGATGAAGAAGGTGGAGTGTGTGTAGAACTTCTGCTCCTTCATAAAGATGTCTGCACGGTCACACAGGTAGAAGTAAAGCATGATGAGACCCATCCTGCAGATGGACTGTAACATGTTCTTTATGATGAGTGGAACTGCAGCGGTGGGAGGTTTCTTCTCCTCTCCGCTCTCGACATCAGACACAGGCTTGCTCTTCCAGTGCCCGGTGTAGCCGAGTGCATGCAACACCAGGAAGCAGACAGCAGCTACCAGGAAAAGTCCAGCAGCCAGTTTCTGTAGCACACTCAGTGGAGGAACACTCTGACAACATGACCCATCGATAGGCTTCAGGATCTTGTTGCATAAGGAGTTCATCAGAACCATGGCACCCTAAAGAGTGAGCAGAATAACAACACAAACAACAACTAATACATCTACAGGGGTGGTCAAATGTACCATGTTACGCTAACTAGGTTGAAAAGTTGCAATTAATGTAGTTTAACTCAAAATTATAATGAGCTTAATATTTTAAACACCGAGTAAGGAAAATAAGCAAGTACTCAAATCCTTAGGAGGGGCAACATCATCTCTAAGAATGATGATGAAGCATCGTGTGAACCATTCTGTGTAAACTCTAGAGATTGTTGTGTGTGAAATTCCCAGAAGATCAGCAGTTTCTGAAATACTCAACCCAGCCTTTCTGGTACCAACATCCGTGCCAGGACCAAAGTCACAGAGATCACACTTTTTATTCATTCTGATGTTTGATGTGAACATTAACTGAAGCTCTTGACCAGCATCTGCATGATTTTTTTTTGCATTGTGCAGCTGCCACCCAATTGGCAGATTAGATAACTGCATGAATCTGCAGGTGTTCCTAATAAAGTGGACGGTGGGCATATGCCTAGTAAAAAATAGCTCGTACCAACAGCCAGACCACATCCATGGTTTGCTTGCATACTGCAATAAGTGGAAGGATTCAGAAGAGTAGCGCATACCACAACAGCGATGTGCTTTGTACCACGAAGAAATATATTAACCAATTAGAGCATGTTACATTTAAACAAGCAGACAGTGAGGTTAAAAAAAAGAGAGATATATATACTGCAGCTTACTGAACCTGACAAATGAAAAAATAATGGCCCGCATATGTAATGTGTGTGTCCCAGGTGACCAGACTACTGATCTGTCCATCTCTAATCTATATGAAAGAGTTTTAAAAGAATTAATTAATGACCTACCACATTCCTTGCGCTCACAGGAAGGTGCAGGCCATCTTCGGACTGGGTGATGGTCTCCATGGCAGCTTGCCGTGAGGCGTGCAGGAACTTCACCCTAGCCTTGGCGTTCCTCTTGCCGCTGTTCAGAGCGCTGAGTGCTGCTGCATTATACAAGTTAATTTGCTCGTTGGTGATCATCTTACGATTCTCGCTCAAGACCTTTTCATACACAGGGCCTAAAAGCAATGCACACAAGACAACAATGATTAAATAGTCCTTTTGCTCTTTGAGACGTTCTTCACACTTGATAAACCTCCACCTTTGATACACACCCTGTACGACCCAAAAGACTTCGCTGTGCTCAGTTAGTTTTTCCAATGGTTCTGCTATAGATGTGAGGTTTGCTTTGTATTGAAGGAGTGACTCGCTGCTGCCGCTGTGCAGTTTAATGGACCACTGTGAAAATATGACAAGCATGACAAACTCTGAATAGCATGTTAGAGCAGCAAGGCAAAAAAAAAAAAAATGCTCACTTGTACACTTAATTCATCCGAACGTTTATTTTGTGTGGCTTTGACTTACAGTAGCAGCACCAATGATGACGACATCTGGCTTGGAAGAGGGCTTCTGTATTAAAAAAGATTTTAAAAAATTCACAAGATGCAACACCAATAATCAGACGCTAATGATCTGAAATCTTTTTTTTTTCTCCCCGTTTACCTCTGTCCATGATGTCAACGGCTCCTTCATGGAATTATTTACTTCTGCATGCCATAAAAAGTCCTATAAAAAAAATACATTTTTCTTTTATTACTCAACTACTATTTTCTATCTCTATTACCATCAGAAATAAAGGTTCTTCTGGAAACACTCACCACGTTCACAGAGGATTCTCTGTCTGTAAAGGGAATGTTTTCATGCTGGCCAGTTCATTTTAAACAGAAAAGGAGAAAAAGAGATTAAATTCAATCAGGAGTAAACTACGCTACTAATCAGTTCACAAGCAATGAGGCACCTTATTAAAGAGGATAATTATAAAATGACTATAATTAAAGGGGTTTTCCCCCCCATGTTGAAATCATTGCAATAATTAGTTTAATTCAGCACAACCAATAAAATTGCTTCATTTAAAAAAAAAAAAAGACAAGAGACAAAGCAATAAAATTGTGACTTTGGCCTCTCATTTCACAGTTACTCCATGGGTTGACCTTGGTTCGTGATATGTTTAATTTGCAAGTTTATGATTTTTCCTGGGTGTACAAAAGTGTATGGGCAAAAAAGAGCTTTTGCAAGCT
>CM040997.1:8352585-8391913 GCA_022985145.1 Pangasius djambal
CCCCCCCCCCCCCTTTGCAGCTATAACAGCTTCCACTCTTCTGAGCAGGCTTTCCACAAGATTTTGGAGTGTTTCTGTGGGAATTTGTGCCCATTCATCCAGTAGAGCATTTGTGAGGTCAGTTCATCTTCGTTCCAGTTCATCCCAAAGGTGATCGATGGGGTTGAGGTCAGGGCTCTGTGCAGGCCAGACAAGTTCTTCCACACCAAACTCATCCAACCAGGTCTTTATGGACCTTGCTTTGTGCACTGGGGCACAGTCATGCTAGAAAACAAAAGGGCCTTCCCCAAACTGTTCCCACAAAGTTGGAAGCATAGCATTGTCCAAAATCTCTTGGTATACTGAAGCATTATCACTTCCCTTCAGTGGAAGTAAGGGGCCAAGCCCAACCCCTGAAAAACAGCCCCATACCATTATCCCTCCTCCACCAAACTCTACAGTTGGCACAATGCAGTCAGGCAAGTAACATTTTCCTAGCATCATGGCTGAGTTGCTGAGTACATGTTTCCACTTTTCAATAATACCACAGTTACAGTTGACCGTGGAACATCTAGCAGGCATGAAGTTTCACAAACTGACTTATTGCAAAGGTGGCATCCTATCACAGTACCACTCTTGAATTCACTGGGCTCTTTGGAATGATCCATTTTTTTCCACGAATGTTTGTAAACGCAGTCTGCATGGCTAGGTGCTTGATTTTATACACCTTTGGCAATGGGTCTGATTGAAACACGTGAATTCAATATTTAAGAGGTGTGTCCTAATACTTTTGTCCATATAGTGTATGTGGACACCTGACCAATCACACCCACATGTGCTTTTTAAACATCCCATTATAGATTTAGTCTCCCTTTGTTCTTATATAATAACCTCCACTCTTCTGGGAAGGCTTTCCACTGGATTTCAGAATGTGGCTATGGGGATTTGCTCATTCAGCCACAAAAGCATTAGTGATATCAAGCAAGGAAGCTTGGGGTGCAGTTAGTTTTTACTTAGTCCTAAACCAATCACCTCAAACACTACAACAGATCTCAAGACTCAGCACACCACCTAGTATGGCCTACATGAACACTGCTGTAATTTTATTAATAGAGGAGACAAGAGAACATTCACAATAAGCTAAGAGTAAAAAGTGATTTCTGAATTTGGGTTTTACATCATTTCAGTAAACACAGTGGACACAAACTAACCTTGTTCCCCTCTTCCTTTGTCTCAGGGTTGATAATCTGTGTGAAAGAATAAAAGAGCTGACGAATTCGAGAGTCCCCGATGAATGCTATCCTTTTATTGTTGAGGCAAGCTTTTGCTTCACTGAAAAGAACAGAATAAAGTTAAACTGCTGTTCTGATAACCCTTTGTGTTATTACAGAGTAACTGTGGTGTGACTCACATGCTTTTGTACTTGTGCATCATGCAGCCATATGGCTGCCATGCATTGTCTCCTAGGAACCGTCCACTGGATAGGAGCCACTCACACGTGTCCCGGCCTGACAAATACAGTGCATTATGAGGATGAACACACACACACACACACACACACACACACACACACACACACACACACACACACACACACACAGACAGAGAGACAGAAATGCACGCAAAGACACATGCAGACAAGCACACACAAACCGACACACATGCAGACCATAAATTCACTAATGAAGAAATATACCAATTATTTAAAATTAGGAGCCATATGATACACTATAGGGCCAAAGATATGTGGACACCTGAGCAGCACACCCATATGTGGGCCTTCTCCAAACCAAGCTGGAAGCACAATTGTCTAGAATGTTTTCAAGCGCTGTAGCATTATAATTTCCCTTCACTGGAACCAAGAGGCCCAAACCTGTTACAGCATGACAATGCTCCTGAGCACAAAGCGAGGTCCATGAAGACATGGTCTGGCAAGGTTGGAGTTGAGGAACTCAAGTGTCCTGCACAGAGCTCTGACCTCAACCCCACTGAACACCTTTGGGATGAGCTGGAATGCCGACTGCACCAACTGCAGACCTCCTCGCCCAACATCAGTGCCTGACCTCACTAATGCTCTTGTGGCTGATTGAGCACAAATCCCCACTGCCATGCTCCAAAATCTAGAGGAAAGCCTTCCCAGAAGAGTGGCTGTAATTATACCTGTAAATGAGGGTCTAAATCTGGAATGGGATGTTCAACAAGCACATATGAGTGTGATGGTCAGGTGTCCACATACTTTCAACCATATAGTGTAGATTGTCGCCACAGACCTCCCCAGTTTTATCCGGGTTTGGGACTGGCGCTGTGACCTAACCACTAGTCCTCCAGGAACCCATATAGTGTAGATTGTAAAATGGTTAAATTATGACATATTCCTTTTGTGTCTGACTACAACTCCCTGAAATGAAGGTTGGATTTTACAACTTGCTCCCTCTGGACTCCATTTAAATTCTCTACACAGGGATGTGGACTGCACTGAAATCCCCTGAGCTGTGTAATCCTCTCCTGTTGTAAACACATTATATCGCTACCTCTGCTGCTGCTCCTAGCATGTTCGTAACTTTATCATACACAACGGCTAGCAAAGGCACAAAAGAACACAGCATTGCTGACCAGAATGAAAGCAAACAACTATCTTTTTTGGCTCAGCATGCTGCCTTTCCTTGCAGCCACTCTCTCTTTCAGCTTAAAATAACAACACGATGAATACTGACAGTGTAAGGAATTTTCGAGAAAGTTGTTTTAAAAATATCTCTCTAGGAAATTACCATTAGGGGATTTCATCTTTTTGTTTCCTTTTAGTTCTTGTTTGCAAAGAGACAAAGATTTCAGCAGAAATTTTCCTTTAATTTTTGTAACTGGCTTGTGTGTGTGTGTTTTTTTAATGGTCGATTAATACTGTTTTATTTTGAATCTAGGTTATCATCCTGTAAAAATTCCAAACTGTAACACCCATACATAAAAAAAAAATTACAGAAGCTACAACAAATATACAAGCCTCAAAGTTATGCAGTGTGGCGAGACACCTGGCGAGACGGCATACTGAAATTAAGTTGTATGTTTAGAGATCATACAACTTTGGATTTTCATGCCAGACAGACATCTCTTTACACACCCTGTGTTTATATATGTTAACAAAGCAGACATACAACATTCTTGGATGTCAGAAAGACGTAGATGCAAAGGGTGATGTCATTAGTTATGCAAATAGTTTTTTCTGCATTGAGATAACGCGTCGGCTAGCCATTTTACAAAATGTTCTATTGCTATTTATAGTCTGTTGTTACAGTCAATATGTGAACGTCTTAAACAAGAATAGTTGTGTACTACCCTATTAAGTATGTTTATAATAAGTCATAAAGCTAATCACACAAACAGTCATTTACTAGACCACCAATTTATTAGTCATTTACCAATCAACCACACCTTAACATTGCTTAAATTAATAATATCATAATATCCTATTATGGCTTTGTTTTCAGAATGAGGTGTTGCGTATATCTGTTGTGAGGAGAGCTGCCTCTTCAAAGAGGACAGGAAAGCTCATTTGAAGCAAATCCATGTAACACGATGTTCTGAGGATTCTCTGTAAAATGTATCCTCTGTATTTTTATCTCCCTCAGAAAAGTACACTGTACATTAAGCATGTTGATAATGAATAAACATAAAAAAAATCATAATATCCTATCATAAATTAAACTATATTTAATATAGATGAACTTTCATCCTGTTTCTCAGTTACTATAAAGTCAGGTTTAAATACCAGTTCAGAAAAGGTGGTTTAAATTTCCAGAATAGCAGCATATAATATACATACTTTAGAAAACAGAAGAACAGAGAGGTTTGTGGTGGTTTATGGTAGTGAGTAAAAGCTTGGGTTAATGATTAATTTTAAAGAACATGACTTTTTTTTTAGCCTGGTGAATCGTCTGTGATTTTCGATGGCGTCCAAGAATTATTTTGTAATGAAATCCTGACTGACTTCTTTAGTTTAATCCACAACGTCGTCTGACTACCTGCTGATAATGGTGCCAGTGGGATCTAGCCCTCGCTTCATCTTTACCTAAAATGAGCAACGCAGCAGAGTTTTAGTCTTTTCGTCTGTCCAGCTCTTTTGCCTCCACATATATACAATCTGCTCAAACAGATCAGGTTCCAAAGTTTCAACTTTTATGCTATTTCTGCCAACACTGCCATCATGTTTATCACCTTGTATATCGCTAACTAGGTGAGCCGAGTCTCTGCCATAACCCAGTGCCACTGGGTCGACCAGCTGCATTGCATTCTGGGACTTTGACTCCAACGTTTTCTGTCTGCACTACTTCTACACTGGATTTCTCATTAATATGACATTAAATGTCACTGAAAAATAGTAAGTGAGAAAAGAAGCTCTTGCTGTTTTGCTATTAGGTGCGAACAGAAAAACCTGAAGGTTATCCCTTACGTCTGGAACCGTTACTAATATTCAGTGTAAATTTGCTTGCAAATTCCCCCCGTGACATCAGCATGGCACACAACCACTAACTTCTCAGAGGAGCATGAAAATACAACAGATGACAGAGCACCAGAATCACTAAGCATATTACAAATATTTCAGTATAAACATATTTCCTGTGTTACAAAGTGGAGGTTACCTTTAAGTGGTGCAACACAGGTCAGTTTAAAAACTTAAACCTTGTTCTCTCTAATCTGTGCTTGTGCAACCATAAATAAAGTTATATCCCTGCTGGAAAATCCAGTTTAGGCTGACCAGCTACCAAAACAGGTCCAGCTGCTCAAACTGGTAGACCATCACTGACAGCTGGAAATTGCTGCTAGCAAG
This sequence comes from Pangasius djambal, assembly GCA_022985145.1. NCBI lineage: Eukaryota > Metazoa > Chordata > Actinopteri > Siluriformes > Pangasiidae > Pangasius > Pangasius djambal. Next base: position 8,357,387 of record CM040997.1, read on the forward strand.
GAATGTTTTGGAAATACTGCTATCTTGTGTACACAAGTTATTTTTTAAAGAACATAACAAAACAGTGAAGCAATCAGAAAATCTCCAAATTGTACTGATCAATTTGTCAAGTAATAAGGATTCAGCAGGGAAATAACTCCCAGCTCCTGGAGCATGGCATATCTGGTCACCTTGCAGAATTCATCTTTTCATCAAAGGTGCCACCATTTCAAACACTGAAATGTGTAGCGTGGTAGTATTGTACTTCTCCACCCACATTCCTCATGTCAAGGTGTGTCACATTATTATACCATATCTACATGACATTCTTGGACAAGTGCGGAGGAATGCCTGTGCCTGACTAGCCAGCCCCAAGAGCCTCATCGACTTAACCCAGCTATGCTCGTTTACCTGCAGAATATCGTGCAATGCTCGGAAATCCTTAATAACTTACTAGAATAAAATACTCTGACAGCTCATTAGCTTAGATGCTCATGTCTGTCATTGATGAACAGCACTGTACACTCCAGCTGCGTTACAGATCACTTCACTAACCTTTCTTATCCTGGATAAATAACTCCAGCTCTTACAGGAGCACTTTGCACCAAACTCAGAGTTCAAATTCAGAACAAATAAGAAGCTTGACCGTTCCCTGGAGTATTACAGACAGGTTAACTAGCTCGTCAGAGTGCCATTTCGCTGACATTAGCAGTCATTAGCGGCTAAGCTAACAAAACACACAGGCTAATGTTTCACAAGCACTGTCAGGTTCAAAACAGTGCAAGGCGGCGCAGAGCTCGCGAGCACCGCGGTGTTTACCGTGGCTAAACACTCACCTCCATAATGCCGAGAGACTGCGTGGAACACGGTGAGGAGAATGACAGCAATGAGAGACAGCAATTTTGCATTCTTAATGCTAAAATACTGATTTATTTCCCGTTTGCCCAGGCTGTAGGCCAGTATCGCCATCTTTGCTCCTCCATGACAACGAGCAGATGAACGTGCGGTATTTGCGCCCCGCCCCCTCGGTGAGTGACAGACTGCCGACACGGTGACCACGCCCCCTATCGCCTGATTATAATCTTAACAACATCCGGAAAAAAATATGGCTGCTGGCCTCGCGTTCCTTCGAGAGGAAACAGACTCAGTAGGGGAGACACGATCTTCTGGGTGATTTCGGAGAATGATAGTGAAGATAAATGACAGCATACATAAACCCTAACTTTTCCACAATTGTATCATCATACAGTACAAACTACATACAGCAGCAGTTCATAGGTGCAAGACTCCAGTAGTCCAGTAGACTGCCTACTGAAGAACAGCTGAGAAGTTGGAAGTGCAATCACTGTATGCTTTCTCAGAACATATCTCTTGGACAAAACCTTTTGTCCTATTTCTCCTTTCTTTCTCCTTTCTCCTACTTTCTCCTACTTACATTTTCACTTAGACCTTCCAAGTGCTCATTACAAATCTTATTCTTTTTCTTTAGCCCAGATACAAGATCAATTACCTTCCTTCACATTGTAATTTTATTTCTTAACTATACATAGAACATCCAATCAAATCTATAGCAATACCATAACTATAAATGTTTGTTCAGGGATGTCCTATAGTCTCTCTTGCCCTTTACACATTAAAGTTAATTCATCTTCAGTAATTACTTTGTGCTGGTCAGGGTTGTGGTGGGATCTTGGGTCCACCTGACAGGAACACACCCATGCATTTACACCTAGTGGCAATTTAGCATACTCAAACCACCTGCTGACATTTTTTTGGGAGGTGGGCGAAACCTCAGAACCCTGAGGGAACCCACACGAAACTGGGAGAACATGCGAAATTCCACACAAATAGTAACCAGTATCTGACTGCAGACCCTTGAGCTGTGAGGAAACACTGCGACCTACTGCTCTACTATTCCACCTGTATTAAAATTTCTTACTCTCAGTAACCACTTTATCCTGGTCATGGTCACGGTGGATCCGGAGCTTATACTGGGAGCGTTGGGCATGAGGCGGAAATACACCCTAGATGGGGCACAAGTCCATCACAGGACATATATTAAAGCTACTTCAATGAAAATAGCTAAATAAATAAACAAAACTGTGCAGTTTCAAATAATCAAGGGTGATGTGGTTGGAGGTCATAAGAAAAGGTACAAACACTAACCTCATCCGCAATGCTAACCGTAACATTCAAAGAATTTTAAACTAACTGAGTTGTGTGAATAATTATGAGCTGCAAGCAAGAAAATTCAGAACACAGCAAACATGATCTGACTCCTAATTTTAGTTCAAATGATTTACTCTTTACTTTTAGAAGTAGTCACTATTCAATTGTAATTTTAACAAGCTACACCAGCTTTTATTTGAGTAAGATTTTTTGTCAAAAAGCCCATTCTTTCATTAAGCATTTTGTGGACTATTTACACTCAGGGGGATAACTTCACAATTTACCTCCACCAAGAAGTTTTGACAGGAGGCACTGATATAAAAATTCATTGTACACCATTCTGTTTTCTTCTCCTGTTTTATCATCTAACAATAAACTTTTATAAACAGCAGCTAGAATAACCCAAAACGTGTAAAGCCAGAAATGTCAGACAGGATGCACTGAATTCCACACAGTTTGTGACTTTTGTCATCAAGTGGGTATGCTTGTCTTGCTTTGTATCTTAGAACAGGTTTCAGATTCTTTTCACTGTATGAGTCAGAGAATGGAAAAGATTCTCACTGATTTTATATAATTCTCATTTTGTCATTTTGTATAAAGTAAGGACCAGATTGTCTAGGCTTCTATGAATTTGTTTGGAGGTTTAAAGTAACAGTGTTCAGAGATCTTTTATTCCTCAATCAATTTTGCAACTTAACCATTGCCAACTCACAACCCCTGGGTGAATTCTCCTGCCTTGCACCCAGTGTTCCTGTAAACGGCTCTGGATCCACTGCAAGCCTGACAAGAATAAAGCCATTACCAAAGACGAATGAATTAATTAATATCTTTGGTGCTGCTCTCTGATTTATTAGTTGATCAAGTAGTACTGTAAGGTGCATACTGGACACCACAAGGAATGCTTCACCTTCATAGAATGCTGCAAGGTCAATAAATTGTCTACAAAATGGACAGAAACCTCTGGTTTAGCCGCAAATATTCTGGCTATGAACATAAGCAGTTTATTACAAATGTATGAAGTTCACCTGCTCATTTTGCTGAAGTATCACTAGAAAAAAAGATAGTTTTAGAGACTCCCATTTCAGATTGGCATTCTGCATGGGTTCATAAAGAGATGTCTTATGGTACTCCAGTACAAAGGGGGAGACCCTTTAGTCTCAGGGTGCTGTTTAGGACCCTTTCTACAGGTGCCTGCTAAGGGCCTGATGGCATGGCTCTAACTGATGAAATATAGGCTTTTTTGTCAAAAGACCCAAAGAGTGGCCCTGGAGTACAGGTCAGATTTCGCATGGTTCATTTGCATGCATCTGGCATCATGCACTGTGCTAACCACACCATGCTTAAACCAGATTGACAGAAAGCTTCCAAATGACCTGTCCCAGGTGTTAGGAGCAACGAGCAAGGGCTTGACAAGCTCCCCCAGAGAGGGATTAACACCTGCATACTGAAATAATTGCTCCAATACAAGCAGTAAAGTAACAAACAAATTGCTTATGTGTGCCATGTGCAAGGTAATATCATAAGAGCTCACTAGAACCTCAGTGACATCAGTGCGTCTGCTCACAATGCACAGGTAGTGTACATCTGGAGGTAGCTGGACCTTGTTAGCTGTGTTTAGCCACGTCTGCTAACTCTACAAGCCCACGAAGACTGAAAGGGCGGTGCCAGACTATAAGATCAATTCGTCGCTAACTCATAGAGAGCACAATGAGTGATGGTTACCAAGGCTTTGAAGCAAGGCTATAATGCACAACTCAATACAACCTAGGAGCCACTGAGTTCTGAATAGACTCCAAACAAGTATGAAAAGTACACTCCCTGTAGCTATAGAGATGATAGGAGTCTATTGCCAGCTTTGCCATCCATAGTCACAAGCTGTTACACAGATAAGGTGTACATAAGGCCTCAGGTATGTAAGAGGCATACAAAAAACATGAAAGATGGCATATGCCCTATCCAGAGTGACTTACAGAAGTGCTTTGAAGACTCTATCAATAAATACATCCTCATACTGGTTCACTAGGGCAGGGACTAAGAGTACTATCGGTCCAAAAACCCTGCTTGGGAGGTAGGATAGTATGAAAAACACACAAGACAACACTTTTTTTTTTTTTTTTTTTTTTAAATAACAGAGTGCTAATTTAAGTACTTCATGAAGAGGTGTTTAGTCAGTGTTTGAAGACAGCCATTGACTCAGCTGTTCAGACATTTACAATGCATTTATTATGATTACTACATATCACTTTGTTGGAAGGCCTGAATCTCTGACCAAGAGGGTGTCCAGGCAAGTCTCACCACCCCTGGTAGTAAAGAGAGGTAGAAAAGGACTGAAAAGAAGAAGCTTCATTTACCACTTTATGCTGGTCAGGGTCACAGTGGATCTGGATCCTAATCCAGGGAACACTGGGTGCAAGACTGGAAGAAACCCTGGATGGGATGGCAATCCATTACAGAATAGAAAACCAGTTGAGAATTTAAGTTGAACAGGAACGCCTACTGATCGAGCTTGATTGTCACAAAACCAAACACAAATTCCTTTTATACACCAATAGACAGATTCAGTAACTTCTCAACCCATAAGTGCAAGTAAGTGGGTTTACTGAATTCTTTTGTGATAAATTCACTGTTTTAAGAGGAAAAACAGTGAGTCCTTTCTGAAAATTATTCTTCTACCACAAGGTGGCGCAAAAGGTAATAGGATATCTTTTTCAGCTATTAATCTTAAAGCACTCACTACTGAAATTCTTCTAGATGCGCTATTGGTTGTTTAGAATCCAGAATTTCTGCTGAAACCAAGAACTCTTATTCTTTGTATATCTCTTGATCTTTATAGACTTCAGCTTCTTAGCAAAATAATTGAGATGGTACTGTAAGTAAAAAAACATTTTCCATGGAATTACACTGAGTTAGCAGTTAGCTTGTCATAGTTTCTCAGTGCTACTGTCCTGGTGCAGAATCTAGTGAAATGGTCATCACTGTGGCAGTGTGGAAGCACTGTCTGTTCTCTTGCATGCAATGCCAAGTCAACATTTGACTGTACAGGTGACAAGTTATAGATATCATATACAAATGTGGATGTTACTGGAAATGAATTAAAGATCATAATATATACCGGAGTATTAAGTTATTAATCCCTTGTCTATCAAGGCCATAACACGAAAATGTATTTAACTGTGATATCAGCTTCAAGAACAATACTGTATGACAGTCATTTGAGAGAAATTTACCAATGCTTTGTGCCAGCTAGATGGGACTACTGCATTGTTTGGTAACATTGCACTAACCAAGATTCAACCTCAGTCTATATTTACATTTACAGTTACAGCATTAAACAGATGCCCCTCTCTAGAGTGATTTACAGAAGTGCTTTGTTCACTAGGTCAGGGGCTAACAATACCATCAGTCTAAAAACCCTGTTTGGGAGGTTAGAACAGCATGAAAAGAAAACACACCAAAAAAGGATTTTTAAAAAAACAGACTAACAAAGTTCTTCATCAAGAGGTAGGTCTTTGAAGCCACTAGGGAGCCAGTGGGGAGTTCACTCCACCACCTGGATGCCAGGACAGAGAAGAGTCTTGCTGTATGTCTTCCTTGAGAGATGGTGGATCCCACTGAGTTGTGCTAGATGTTCAAATAGAGTGTGGTGCAAAGCGGGGTTTGACAAGTGCCTTGGGGTAGATGGGTACTGGCCCATTGTTGGATTTGTAGGCAAGCATCAGCGTTTTAAATCTGATGTGGGCAGCTACAGGAAGCCAGTGGAGAACGTGGGTTGGTGTGAGAGAACTAGGGGAGGTTGAAAACAAATTGTGCAGATGAATTCCAGATCAGTTGCAGGGGACGGACAGCCCTCAGGGGCAGAGCTGCCAGGAGCGAGTTGTAGTAGTCCCGTCTTGAAATGACAAGGCGCTGAACAAGCACCCGAGTGGCCACTGTGGATAGAAATGGCTGGATTTTCCTGATGTTGTAAAGGAGGACCCTGCATGACCAAGTCAGGCTAGCAGTATGAAGTGAGAAGGATAACTGGTTGTACAGAACTAGCCCAAACATAAAAAATGCTTGGGATATATAAAATGAGTGCATAAATTGCTCTAAATCACTGGACAGTTGGCTTGAGAAGTATCACTCTTTGCTCTAGAAGAGCCATATGTATACAGACACTATCAAAGCAGATTAGGGTTTAGGGTACTTTAATATTTTACTACAAGGAAAATTTGCCTGTGCTCATCTCTGCAACCTGACTGAATTTTATAGGTCTGGGTTTAATACAGGAAAAGTGGTCTGTTCATAGTTGAACTTTTGTTAGGCTACTTTAATCGAGTGAACACTACAGATTAAAACATTAATATCTATCGATACAGCATTAAAAACATTTTATTCATTTAACTGTGACAGACAGAATAGTTTGTATCCTGTGTAGGCGATGGGTGTGTTTCAGCCCTTTAGTTCACGTACACAGAATTTGTGAGTACAACCACATGTCCCTTCATTCAATCCTTCTGGTGTGGGTTTATGTCACTTTCCTCCATTTCAACAATGACACACCCAAAAGCTTTTTCAGTAGGCCTAATACAGCCACTTTGTGGAGAATCAGAGAATCTTTAGTCTACTATCAGTGTGCTGTGGGCAACACATTGTATGGTTTGAGACAGCTGAGTAATAATTTACACACGCAGGTTGTTTGACGTTTAAAAAGGCAGCTATAATATTTTCTTATCTGTTTCCTACATTAGCCTACTAGCACCAGTGCAGAATTAAAGAAAATGTCAGACGCCACATGTTTTGACTAAGTTTGGGTAAGTGGAAAATTGTGTGAAAAGACAAAACCGCATATACAGAGAGGAAAATTTTACTCTGATATTTTGAATGCAATATCTGAAATAAAAATAAATTGTTTCTTAAATGAAACTTGTTCCTGGTTTAAAGTTTTTTCAATCAAAACATTTAAAGGAATATATTGTCCAAAAATAAAATGTACATACTTTCCCCCTTACACTAATGTTTCATGTCTGAAGTTTGCGTCTTTATTTTTTATTAAGCTACAAAGTGAATATTAAGTTTGCTTAGTCAGAAACAGTAATAGCAGCCATCGTGAAGCCGAAATCACTTTCTTCCTCAGTACAGTTTGGTATCACGCTGTACAAGTGTCAGATCTAGGAAGGAGGTGTGGACAAAGGTTTAAAGGCTAAATTATATGTTAGAAGTTATTCAAATGTTAATATAATTTCAATTCGATATGCATTTTAAACTTTTTATTAGCGTCATAGCTCCAATATGACATGAAATATCCAAAGTTTAGACATCAAACATGTTTTGGGTGATTATCAATATTTGGGGTAAGGTGTAGCTATGTTTTAATTTTTGGCTGAACTGGTTCCGTAAGGGAATCTGTTATCCTTTTGCAGGTTTTAAAGTTAAAAGTTCTGAAGTCATGATATCACATTAATGGACTTTTCAGTTGTTCTAAACACTTTAATCACTTAACTCGTGGAATGTTGTGTTTTAGAACATTGGACATGCTTTATTTCAGAACTTTTCACAATTTATTTAAACATCTCACATATACAAAATAGGTACAATAAACTTTGTGGTTCATTTTTGCGAGAGAGAGGCCTCCAATACCCTTTCAAATGGTTGAAATGTGATTGTCAGTATGAACACTGGGGGCTGTGGTTGAACTAAATGCCTTAACAAAAAGGAATCCAAACAAAACTAAAAACAAAACAATGAAAACATGAAAAGTAAAATCCGGACAAACATCAGATTTAGGAATCTTCCACCTGCTTAAAATATGGGGTTATCAGTGGGACCTGTGCAATACTCCTTAAAGACAATACAAAGTAATACAGTAAAAGTGGTTTCCTCCACAGCTGTAAATGTAGCACCATATATCCGCACTTCAAGTGTTTGAGCACCTTTGACACAGGACAGAACTTGAAGCCTTAATACCAATCATTAGGATGTGGTTCAGGTCTGGTAATATTTTCTTTATACAGGCATGAGGTAGTTTAAACCTTTTTGGAAGTTGTGGTTTTAAACCTCCTCTTTGGAAGATATATAAAGACCACAAAGTGATGCATACTTTCATCATTTTTATTACACTTCTTTCATTTTTTACAAAATGATGGCATGTCCCACACCATGGTGTTTCCCAGCATCTCTTTTTGGGCAGCTGTATTAATTTGCATTGTGCAATTCTCCGTTCAGTCCATTGGTCCTCTCCGATAGAGCCCAGCTTAAGCAAGTGGATGTGCAGAGGAAATCAGCATTCAGTATAAAAAACAACACAGAGAAGAAGGGCAGAGATTTTTTCATTTTTCTTTCTTTCTCTCTTTTTTTTAATTTATCTTGAGTCTATTCATTTGAAACAGACTGGGCCAATGTCCAGACCAAATTCTTGATTAGCGCCACCAATGTCCAAAGGTGCAATGTCGAGGATGGGCAGGCGAGATGGTTTATTTGTTCTGTATTCAATGACTGTCTTGCTCCACTGGCCAGTGTGTTTCTGTAGGGCAAATCACAAAGGTGAAACAGACGTTAGTGAGAAGTAACACAAGTCACAATTAAAAATTTTATCTCATATAATCTCATCTCTTGGAAGTATGCTTTTGCATTTAACTGAATAAATGGACTTTGTAAGAGCTGGTGGAAATCTAAATCAGAAAATGATGCTATTCACAGTATCCTGTAGTCACGAGACATTGCGCAAACATAGCGACTGTATATGTCCTGATAAAACACAGAGATACACAGATATTGAACACTGAACTTACAGTGCAGCCATCCTCCAGAACGCTGTAGGTGAAGCGGCTGTTGCCCTCTGCCCGGAGTTCCACATCATTGGAGCCCTGCAGCAGGACAGCTTTCTTCAGGTTGCCATTCTCACCGTCCATGTAGGCAATGCTGTTCTTGCAGTGGTAGGTGATGTTCTGGACAGCCTGGTTGGCTAGCAGACGCATGAAGGCCAGCTGTGTAGCCATGGACTGTGGGCTCAGGGTCTCATCATTATAGCCAAACTGAGGAGAGAAAAGGATGACCAAATGTAACACCAATGTGAGCAGAATTCTGTTCAAGTAATAGACAAAACCTATAAACTAGAGGAAACCTATGAACAATAATTGTATATAAAACTCACCTCAGTGCCACCATTGATGGTCTCACCGAACCAGACATGCTTCTTCTCCTGGGTACTTCTGTACCAGTTCTTGCGTGCAATGCTCTCAGGGTGGGCATAGATACAGGTCTGACCTGTGGTGAAGTCGCAGTAGGCCTTGATGGCATCCATGGTGCAGCCTTGGTTGGGATCGATCCAGTAGAAACCTGCAAAAGAAAAGACACACACCATAAGCTTAGTTGGACAAGAGTTGAAGGCCAATACCAGGTGTACTGATCATATTTTTAGGACTCAAAAGAGTTACATATCAGCAGTTTGAGAACTCACCGCTGGTCCAGTCAGGGTGGCTGAGCCTGATGTCACGGCAGGTGCGGGCAGGGTTCTTCTTGGAGCCCTCAGGTGAGAGCAGGTTGTCGATCTGAGTGTTTAGGGACTTGATGGTGGCATCCACCTCGTAGTCCTTAGCCCTGAGAGCAGCCTGGTCAGCTCTGTACTCATCATAGCCACCAGAAATATCATATCCACCACCAGCGGGACCAGGGGGTCCAGGGAGACCAGGTGATCCGGGAGGTCCCTGCAGATCAAGTTAGTACTTTCATCAGGCTACATGCTTGCAATGTTTCATTACATTCCTTATTGAGCCTTTATCCTTATCTTTCTGCGACAAAAATGACTACTTACAACTGGTCCGACTTGTCCAGGGGGACCACGATGTCCAGCAAGTCCAACAGGACCAGCAGTGCCAGGTCTACCATCCTTACCAGCTGGGCCACTGGGACCAGCAGGGCCCTATAAAGGTAGATTACAAATGTTACCAACAGTACTCCAAGGTCCACAGCTAAACAATGACTTGCTAACAGAAAGCAGGCTACTTACTCTGGGACCAGAAGGTCCAGCAGGACCAGCTGTGCCACTATCACCACTGGTTCCCTGTAAGAGGTAAAACCTTTATTACAGACCAGCCAGTTAAAAATGAATAACTGTCATCCTAATTTCAGAGCACATGTAGAAATTAATGCTGAGCCTGGCATTCTGTTTCTATTTGGAAAACTACAACCCCCCTAATACTAGGATGGGCTCACTCACGCTGGGTCCAGGCATTCCCTGAAGACCAGGATGTCCACGCAGTCCCTTCATGCCTCTCTCTCCTTTGTCTCCAGCCACACCCTTCTCACCACGGGGTCCAGCAGGGCCCTGTTGAACACATAAAGAAAAGTGAGATTTATCATTGATTACAGCATTATTAATAAACCTCTAACACATCTATGGATCTTTCACAGTCATTTTACTTACGGGGGCACCTCTTGCACCGGCAGGGCCAGCTGGTCCAACAGATCCAGATGGTCCCTAAAGAAAAGGATGCACAAAATGGGAATGTAATTTTTATGCATCATAAAAATAAGTCATACTGTCAATAACAGCTCAGAGGGTGCTATCATACTACCAAGGGAACTCAAATAGTGTTTACTGACAAATCTGAAATAAAAGAACATGATGTATGTGTTTCAAGCTTGGACACTTACAGCCTCACCACGGTTTCCAGGTCTGCCAGCAGGACCAGTTGTTCCTAAGGGTCCAGATGCACCAGCAATTCCAAGAGGGCCAGGAGATCCAGGCTCTCCACGGTCACCCTGTAATTTTGAAACAGAGTCCAGTTAAATATGTCACCGTGTTACTAATCCAGGCCACGTAAATTAGAATAAACATATATAGTTAATCACATCCTGTGTTTCTTTCTACTGTTTAAATTTTACCTTAACACCAGGAAGACCAGGACGGCCAGGGGGTCCATCATTACCAGGGCTACCCTACAAAGGAGTATAAAGTAAAGATCAATATGTAACTGTGTAAAGAAATATAATAAATAGACTCTCGGTTATTCCAACCCTTTAGAACATCCTCAAATGATGAGACACAAGTTTTGGTATAAGGTATAAAGGGGATTCTGAGGGTGTGCGTACCATTTTTCATCTTTGAATAGCATTTTTGCAGATAATTGGTCCAAGGGGTATGATTTCTGTATATGATTTTTGCATTAATTGAAGTCCCACAGACTACATCAAACATATAAACCCATAAATGACAAAATGTATAATACTATAATAAATGCGCCATGCCTGTTACTGTGGTACAAGATATGTCAGCTTTATATGCGCCATGTCTGTTACTGTGGTGGAGGATATATCACTGCTCTATGTTTAGCCTTAATACACACAAAGCTAATGTAATAGATTCAACAAGATGTGTGCTTTAAGTGCATGCTTTTGTTGGTTGATTACGGAATGAAATGATCTATAGTCACAAAGTGGACATAATTAAATAAGTAAAATAAGTGTGGCTTTCAGTTTTCCAATGAACATTATCCTAATATCTGCATTGTCTTATAAATGGCATAGTGTGACTTTTGTAGGCATTGTTGTATGTCAAACTGAACTTCAAGAGTCAAATGAACTCAAGTATAATGCTTATTAAAGGCAGTGAGATGTATAAAAATTTTTTTTTTTTAAATACTATGTGAATAAACGAATAAAAGAGTATAAACATGGATATGCATTATATTAATAATGTTCTATTTAAATGCTGTTGCATTGCCTTTGGTAAAACAGGTAATAAGTAATAATTTTGAGAGACCTATTGAGTATTTCACTAAGGCATATTGTAGATTAAATTTCTGATTATTGAGGCTTAGTAAATGGTATAAATTTGTTCTAGATTAGCAAAAACAGGCTTTTGCAAATTTATTTAAATTTATTAGTGTTCTCTGGATGTTTTAATTTACGCATACAATTACAGTTCCCAAAGTGACCTTCATAGCTAGGTAAATCACACTTTAGGTACAAAAAAATCAGTTTGCATTGCCATCACCCTGTATTTTGCATCTTTAGGTAAAACTGTCTCAAATTGCATATTCATTAAGTCAAACATGCAAGACATTTGAAATATGCAATCCTCCACAGAACCTGTTAGTAAATCAGCTTGCATTATTTTTTTTTTAGGGTGTTATCAAGTTTACACATTTTTTAACACACAGATTGGGAATCATTGCTAGGGAACATTACCCAAACCTGCTACACAAACTTGTTTCAAAATGCAAAATGGCACAGTATAGCTTACCTCACGTCCAGCCTCTCCCTGAGGACCAGTCATACCAGGCAGACCAATGTTACCAGATGGACCACGGGGACCAGGGGAACCAGCAGGGCCGACTCTACCAGGCTCACCCTGAGTAACACATCGGATTACCAAGTTAGCCAACGGAGGTAGTACAAGTGGCATATTCCGGAAATCAGTGACTGTGCTTATGGTGTTACCCAAAAGCTATATCAAAGTCAGGATGATCACAGTTCAGAATGTGTTTACAAGAGGATGAGGTCACTTACAACAGCACCAATACCACCAGGAGTACCACGTTCACCTCTGGCGCCGGGAAGACCAGTGATTCCCTGAGGTCCAATCAGGCCGCTAGGTCCAGAAATACCCTGAGGTCCCTGTGGTCATAACAATAATGGATTCTGCTTTAATAGTCCATCTTATTTTGTGCACATACTGATTTTAAAATGGAGCTGGCATAACTTAAGGTGTATTTGGTGTGTTTGGGCAAATACCTTAGCACCAGACTCTCCAGGGGATCCCTTCTCACCAGATGGGCCAGGAGGTCCAATTAGGCCATTCTCTCCCTGTGGTCCAGCAGGTCCAACATCACCACGAAGACCACGAGGACCATCCTTTCCAGCAGGACCAGTGGGACCAGGAGGTCCACCAATACCCTGTAGATTAAGAAGATGCAAGAGTTCTCTTTAGTCTAGTCTACCTTGATCATGCCAGTGAACACTTCTTAATCCAGCATGTTAGTGCTACATATAGTATAGGAAACTGCATGAAGTTTCAGTGGTAATTTTTTTAATGTGTTCAAGTATTAGAAAACTCACAGCAGGACCAGGAGGACCAACTCTTCCAGCAGCACCAGGGAAACCAGTCAAACCCTGAGACAGAGACAAAGGTAAAACATTACACATAAACAATAATTTGAAAAACAAAAAACACAAGGTAGCATTGTAATACTACTAAAGGAGCTTACAGTGGGACCAGTATCACCACGAGCACCAGGGGGGCCACCAGGCCCGGAGGGACCCTGATGAAACACAACATAATACAATAAGTTATAGAGGAACTGTGCCCATATTGCTGAACATTTATCATGTTCATCTGATAACCATAAAAAACAGCATGCCTTATGCTACCGTCAGTTACTACAGAAGCTCTATATCTTATGCTCTTTCATGGCTTAGGGCTAGGCTACCACCTAGAGTCTGATTCCTACATGTCAGCATGCCAACAGCAGTGCAAAAGTGACATCTGACAAAAACTCAACTTTTTAATACTTCAATTAAAACTGTATGAAGATACACACTGGGACCTTAGTTAGAAGATATTGCATTCATTTAAATTCCATTTGAATTTGTCCAAATTGTCACAAATACCTCTCTGTTCTCAAGACCCTGTTGTACTCTTTCAAGTTTTAACATCAGTGTTTGTATTATTATATTATTTTAAACTCACGGCAGGTCCGGGGCTACCAGCAGGACCAGCAAGGCCAGCAGATCCAACATCACCCTTTCCACCAGCGGGACCTCTCTCACCTTTAGCTCCAGACTGGCCATCAGCACCCTGCAAGAGCCATGGAAATACTATTAATCTTGATTTTGGTGAAAAATAGAAGTGCTCCATGTCAGTTCAAACAGTGACATGCATGTGCACTTACAGGAGGCCCAGCAAATCCAGGAGGTCCAGCAGGGCCAGACTCACCACGTTCTCCCTATTAATAGATAATTACATAAAGCAGATGCACAAATTAGATGTACTGCCTACACAGTGGCGGTAACATGGCTATGACAAATCAGTTAAGAGTTCATGGAAGGGATGAGCATTTCACTTTTTGATATAAAGGAATAGTGCTTACGGGGGAACCACGAGCACCAGCAGGGCCAGCAGGACCAGCGGAACCACCCTCACCCTGGAAGAGAACAGTAAAGTTCAACATTATTTAGCAGGCAGGAATGAATCACACAACAGAATTTCTTGAACCAAATGATATTTTTTTTTGTAGAGACAAATGTAGATGCAGTGTCCAAGGAATTCATTTGCTATCAAAACAATTCGACTGATTATTTGAATCGCAATCTCTTAGATATGAGGTACAATTAAAGTAACATCATGAACTCAGTTTGGTTCTCAAAGTTGATGTTTTACAGTTTTTATATCTATTGTTGTGGGTAAATGATGAGTAACGCTTCTATTTGAATTAAAACATTGTAGAGTTGTATAATGTCATTACACTGACAGTCATGGTAAGTATGTAGTCCTTCTATAGAACCTTATTGCAGGTCCTGCTATTAAAATGACACTTCCTCAAACTTCAGCAATGCGCATTATTATTCCCGCAGCATCACTGACATGTCCTCAATTGTGAGGTAACATTTCAATTATGAGTTTGTGTTTTTGCTGTGCATGAGTAACAATAAAAAAGTGACTGTCTTACTATTATTAAACCGTCCGATATTGTTTTGTTTTTGCCAGAATGTTTTCACTGCATGTTTAACTTGCAACTAGTTTAACTTTCAACTACTCAACTATGGTGAATTAAGCCTCAAAATTATAAGCAAGGAATATTGTCTTTTGGTGATAAATGCAATAATAATAATAATAAATTCAACCTAGAGAGCATTAGGGATTCTTAATAGATTTTGTTTATTTGTCTGTTACAGGCCATTTTCTTTAAATGTATTCATTATGTTAAGAGTATGTCATCAGTGTCTATGGCAGTTTTCTGAGTATATATTTCCACTGATTAACATTACAGTTGTTGTTTTTTTTTTATTTTGAGGAAGAATAAATAATAATAGTCAAAGTAGTATATAGTTAATAGTATATAAATTTATATTATGTTCTCTTCACTTTGGTTCTAGTTCTCTTGTGTTCTAGTTCTCTCGTCTCCCTAGTACGTCTGTAACCAACACGGCAGATCCATTGTGTGAGTGATGCCTCTCCAGCAGAGGGCAATAGTGGTTACATATATTACACTATAGTGGCCATGGTAATGATTTGCTGACTTTTCAGTGGAAGTTCCATAATTTAGATAAAATAAGAGTCACAAGGGAATTAAATTGTCACATGAAAACTTGCAACAATATTTTTTTGTTCAACCATGAAGCAGAAAATATTCTTTACCTTATCACCATTGGCACCAGCGGGTCCAGGAGGTCCACTGGGTCCAGGAGCACCCTGGTAAGCAAAAAAAGCAAACCATTTTAACTTAGACATACAAATTATGGGATAATCGTATATATGGGATAAATACAGTGATATTTCTTTAAAGGAGCTTAAAATGTGGTGGAACTTACACGTGCACCATCTCTTCCAGCATTGCCTTCTAGGCCTCTGTATCCAGACTCACCCTATTTGTGAAAAATAAGAGAAAATAAGATCCTTTTTTATTGAGAGTCAGTCATAGCACTACCAAACAACACTGCTGTCTTGACCACGAGAAGTTCCCAATATACATGCTGACTGAGAATCTGGAGCTAAAACAATAGTTCTTGCTCTAAGGATGCACAGTGTTGAAAAGGTTAAAGAGATGGCTCTCTCCAGAACTGACCTTCTCACCCTTGGGTCCAGGAGTACCAGCACCACCACGCTCACCAGGCATGCCAACAGGTCCCTGGGGACCTGCAGCACCAGGAAGACCAACAACACCAGGCTCACCCTGAAGGAAAAAGATCACAATGTCTGAAAACTCTATGTTGCTATAGGGAAATAGTACAATCTCAGCACACTTTAACACTCATTCTGATAGACTCTTATAGTTAGGTGTTCATGTACGTATATCACACATCTAATCAAAATAAATTTGGTGCCCAAATCAGTATGAATAGTTAATACTAAATAATCAGTGACACAGATAATCACAGATTACCTTGTTTCCATCAGGGCCAGGAGGACCAGAAGGTCCACGAGAACCCACGGGTCCCTGGGAGCCAACAGCACCAGCAGGTCCGGGGTTACCACGCTCTCCCTACATGGAAACACGGAAGAGGGAGAAAATGTGAGAAGATGGTCAGAAACTGATCTTTAATCTGGTTATTTAGCTTTGGATTATACATATGTTCACGGGAAGGATAAGTATAATACCTTGCCACCAGCAGGTCCAGCGAGACCATGGTCTCCAGGAATACCCTATGAAGAAATTAAATGCACTTGTAACTGAATTAACTCATTATTATTATCGTATCATTATTAACTCATGAATTGTTTCATGCCCAAAATAGATTTACTGTGGACTTGGATACTATATTACAAAATGATTATAGACACTTTATTTGCTCTGAGGTATATAAGCATGCAAAACATATCCTTAAATATAATGGTCTAATCTTTGTGTGGGAGAATCATGTGGCCATTTTATGAAGATCTTACTCTGTCTCCGGGTTTGCCTGTCTCACCAACAGGTCCAGCAGGTCCAGGAAGACCCTGTGAAATTAAAAGAAAGAGATCAGTGACTCAGACAGACAACTGGAATAATACCTCTACAATACAATTAAGTATGAATACCAATTTCAACTCTATGCCTCTCTCTCTCTCTCTCTCTCTCTCTCTCTCTATATATATATATATATATATATATATATATATATATATATATATATATATATATATATACACACACACGCAAGATAATGTCAAGGATAGGGTCATTAAGGCATTTAACTCACATAACAATTAATGAGGAACCAAATACCACTGAAGTTACTCCAGTAATAGTGTGGAGTATACTCTAGCATAGTAAATCACACAATATAATTTACTGTTGCATTATAAACTGTCTAAGAGCCATGGGCAAGAAATTGTGTCCTTTCAATCAGAACTAGGTGAATAATAAGAGTGAGATACAGACCTGGAAACCAGGAGCACCAGCGGGGCCTGCCTCTCCCCTCTCACCAGCACCACCCTGCAAACCAAAGAAAAATCGACAATACGATCAGAGCTCTCACAATGATGTTAGGTTAGTAGATTTCCTGGTTTTATTAAGTCTACTTACAGCAACTCCAACGGGACCAGCAGGTCCATTGTTACCATCAGGACCAGGGGGGCCCTAAAATGACAAAATATGACTCAGTGACTAGACAACTGCATTACTGCATAAAAATAGATCAATACCGATGCTTATGGGATGACATGGAATTATGAGATGCTTACTCTCAGACCGGAAGCACCAGCAGGTCCCTTCTCTCCGGGTTTGCCAGGCTCACCCTAAAGATGAACGCAGATATATTATGATGAAATCGGTCAGTTGTCAGATTTTGGCTGCTGCTACTTTGGATTACTGTAACATATATCAAATTCTACGTACTGAAGGTCCTTTAGGGCCTGGGAATCCAATGTTACCGGGCTGGCCTCTGGGTCCAGTTGGGCCAGGAGGTCCACCGCGGCCATCTTGACCAGAAGCACCCTGGAGATGGAGATCCACAGTATCAGTGATTAAAAGAGCACTTTTGAGTTAGACCTCAGCAGTTCTCTATAGATTTGACTTGTATCAATATAGTATCGATATTTATGATGTTTTACTAGAGGACACTTACAGCAGGTCCCTCCTTTCCTTGGGGTCCAGCACTTCCAGGGCTACCAGGGAGACCCTATAACCAGAAAGCAAATTAACATGTAGCAATTTCTCTTGTCTGATTCACCATCAAAAAATCTGTATAATGACTCTCAGCATTTGCCATTTACTGCGCCATATCTACCTTAATGGGTATAAGCATGTAACTTTATTATGCATTTAATACATTTTACAGGCTTTTTATGTATTTTAAACCCTAATTTGAAGTAAAATCAGAATCAGAATGCTGCTTTATTGGCTAAGTATGCTAGAGTACACACGGAATCTGACTCAGTAGATGAGCTCTCATTGTTCTCATATTCATTACACATTACAGTAACATAACAAATGTTTATATTTATATTTATTTTGCAAAAAATTAATTTTCTGAAGTCACATGGTAGAAGTAAGTTTAAATATACTGTGAACTTTAGAGTTAAAAAATCCCGTTCTGCAGAAGCCCAACTAGTCCCATGTTATATCAAATGTTTTTAAAACAGATCCAGTCACATAAGGATATACACATAATATCTATAAATCTAATATCACCTAAAATCTAAAGAAAATGGAAGTTATGAATAGCCTAAAGGCCATGTAAATTCAAATTCAAGAGAATATAATACTCAAACTCTTTCTGCAGGCACCCTGAGAATCAATCCATGTTTCTCAGTAACAGTATATAGGTATAGGTAAAATACTTACTCTGGCTCCAACCAGACCAGGCTCACCAGGACGGCCAGCATCACCAGGAGGTCCACGTGCACCAGAAGCACCAACAGCACCCCTTGCACCAGGCATGCCCTGGGAGCAAAAAGTTAAGAAGTCAGTATTACCTCTTATCTGAAATGATATTGCTATTCTTCTCTTTCATATACTACAGCAGGTAAAAATCCAGGTCTTCATTACAAATATGTCTAACCATATGTGTAGTGGTGCACAACTATTTTAGCACGTTTTCTAAACTGAAATAAATCCTATCATTTTCCTGAACAATGTCAATGTCTCAAACTACAAAAAGGCATTCATTAGGTATTTATAATGTTAGCATAATTTACTAACCAATGGTCCTCCTCTACCAGCCACACCAGGAAGACCACGAGTTCCAGCAGCTCCCTATACAGAAAAAGTATATACATCATTGAAATATTGACAACTGCAAATCACAGCAACTAGCAAATTAGTGCACATATAGGATTCATGTATTTAGCTAAAAAAAAAAAAAAGCATTACTCACTCTGGGTCCACGCAGACCAGCAGGCCCAACTGATCCCTGCTCACCAGTTTGGCCCCTCTTGCCCTCATCACCAGCAGAACCAGTTAGACCTTGAGGGCCAAGGCTACCCTGCACACAATAAGCACAACAAGATTAGGAAAGGAAACAACCCAGGAAACACCTGTTCTTTAACACATACTTAGGAACAAAAATACATGGTATAATTATACTTACAGGCTCACCCTTGGCACCAGAATCTCCCTTCACTCCGACGGGACCAGGGTCACCCTAATAGGCAGAAGCAATGAAAAGATCCTTCAGAACTGTCCAGCAGAATACAGACAATATACATAGCATGATTTTGTTATGTTTTGTCTGGTTAGGTGGAACTCACAGTAAGGCCTCTGGGGCCAGAAGCTCCAGCAGGTCCCTGGGGGCCAGGGCCTCCTCTTGGACCAGGGAAACCAGGGGTACCAGCAACTCCAGAGGCACCCTGCAAGATCAACCAGAGAATTTAAAGATGGCAAATGAAACGCATATTAAAATAAATTCTGCAAACCTTCCATTTCAACATGGAAAGACACAATGGAATTGTACATTACGTAAAAGTACACTTAAGAAAATGGGTTCCTCAAGGGTACTTTGGTGGATTGAAATGGTTCTAATATTCAAAAATTCTGTTGTAGGGTTCTACAAAGAACTTTTATCAGTTCCCCCAGAGTGACAAACCAAAAGAACCATTAGGGTGCAAAATGACACCCTTTTTTTTAGTTTGAAGCAGCACAACACTAGAAATGAATGTAAGATGGGTGCAACTATTTTAGATAACCAGTGAAGCTGTCAAACATTTTTAAATATAATTTGTCCTGGCTCTAATACATTCTTTTCAAATGTGATGTACCTTATCTCGTAGGTTGTTTTTATTGTCTTTGTTATTCCTTTAAATAAATTCCTTTCCTTGATAGAGGTATTATAAGAGCATAAAATAGCCACTGTTAGGTTCGTTTTATCTGAATCTACTATCAAATATCTAATATGTAATATATTAACAATTTAGCTCAAAAGAAGACATAAGCTTAAAGGAAATCATATAAATGAATCCCATTTCTTATACATATATACGAGAGCTTAAAGAGAGTATAAATATAGGCGACCTAGAGAATTGGATTGGGAAACATGGCACTACAGATACATATCGTTTATGCAGGTAGACTGCTAATGATTGTGACAGTCCTGATCCATACTGCATGTACCTGTTGTGCCATGTTTCCCAAACCAATCATCTGGGTCTCCTAGACTGTCTACAATTTTACTCTCTCCCATCTCCCAACACTTTTTAATAAAGCTGAATACTGAAAACATGGTACAGGTGTTGGGAGCCAGAAAAAAAGCAATAATAGTATATAGTGCTATAGTGTTAACCTATGACTTTGTGCTGCTTTTCTTTGACTCACAAAAGTATATTTCCGTAAAGCTTGAAGAATACAAGCCTGTTAGGGTGTGTATCGCATGTGCTGTTCAAATAAACTTGCCCTATCTTGCGTTGTAGCACATTCAATTAGACTATTATTTTCATTCTTTCACTCAAATAAAGCATCACTGAATACTTACAGCAGCTCCCTTAGCACCGTTGATACCATTAGCACCAGGGTTACCCTAGAGAAGGGAAACAAAATGAGGCTATCAGTATGTTACTGTAATGATAACACAGTGCTTTAGTTCAACTATTAAGCATACTTACAGGAGGACCAACTGGGCCAGCAACACCATTAGTTCCAGGCTCTCCTCTCTGTCCTTGAGGTCCAGCTGGGCCAGAGGGACCAGCAGGTCCAATCTCTCCCTGTCAAATAATGATGAAATCAGAGAAAGGGCTTAAATGGTGGGCTGATACCGGACTGTTCTTACAATAATGCAGCTATGGCATGTGGAAGACTTCAGATCAGAAGTAATTTAAGTAAAGATCCATTATACAGACATGCAGGTAGCACATTTAAGATGCAAACGTATTCATTTGAGCTTTTCATTTTACACTGTTTCTCAGGTTGAAACAAAAGGAAGGCACGTACTTTAGGTCCAGGGGCACCAGGGAAACCTGGAGGGCCAGCAGATCCAAGTGGACCCTGACAAGGAAGATCACAGACAAAATAGTGTTAGACTGGACCTTAGAAATCTAGTCTAGGACACCGGAGGGGTCGAAGATAATACTCACAGCAGAGCCAGCAGGACCAGTGTTACCATCAGCACCACGAGCACCAGCTGGACCAGCAGGACCAACACGGCCTCTCTCACCAGGCAGACCACGTGCACCCTACACAAACACGTGTGTAGTATGAGGACAATTTCAACTTCTACTTTTATTGTAAATTATGAAAAACTGGTAGAATGAATAATGTTATTCCATAAGATAAATCATTCATTTAAGAAAAAAAAATATGATAAGTCATAACCTACTCTTTGTCCAGGGGTTCCATTTGAGCCATGAGCACCGTTCTCACCCTAAAAGAGATAAAATAGCACAAGTGGGTTCAAACTGTATAAGAATTAAAGGCCATCTGTGAAGAAACATGGGTGCACTTGATAGCTTTGGAGGTGTAAAGGCACTGCCAGGATGAATAAATTTGCTTTTGGTTCATATGCGAAATATAGATTAATCCCTTAACTTTCAGGACCTGTTAGTGGGCCCAGAATTGCATTCATAACTCTTGCTACAAGGCCTTCCTTTCAGTTTCACTGAAATTACTGTAAGTAATGTGCCTTAAGATAAATAACTAGATAACAAGCTGGGGGTTCATTGCTAATACAATGACACTAGCATTGTAGTTTTGCTGTTCTGAACTGAATCACTTTTTCATGATGGCTGATGGATCAGTTCATCTCTAATTTTACCTTGGATCCGTGTTCGCCAGGCTCTCCTTTCCGTCCGTCAAGACCATTGTAGCCCTATGATGGAGAAAGAAAATCAATCACTAAAGAGAAGCATCCATCTCACAATTTATATGTGAATATTATTTTCCAAAATATAGAAATCTAAAGAAGACTATATCCATATATAAATATAAATATAAATGTATATATAGTATAGTATATTTTCCCTGCAAATAATTACAAAGTACCTCATTATTGAATTATGAATTAGAATTAGATAAATACATGATGCATAACATAAAGAATTTTATATTATCCTTATTCCTCTAACTCACTCTGTGTCCCTTCATGCCTGGAAGTCCAGGAGTTCCTGGGAAACCACGAGCACCCTGTAAAGGTAAAAGAACAAGATATTAGTGAGTGCTTTTATACGTATTTTTCAATGTTATCAGCTTTATCTCTTTAGGTATAGTGTAACAGGTCTATTGCAAAAGACACTGAAGCTTGTGTATTCTGACTTTAAGAGCACAGCAGCTAGATAAATGAATTTTTGTCATCCTAATGATGTGATCATGTCTGACTGGGAAATAAACATGTATGTTTTAGGACTGATGTGAATGAAAAGTTCAGTTGAAGCTAGTTTAACTAGTCATTTATACTACAAGTCCTGCAAGTGTACTTGACACATTCAAATTAATTGTGCAGTGTACTGAAGTTGGTCTTACCTGGGGGCCAGATGCACCTCTGTCTCCAGGCTGTCCAGGTCTGCCATTGTTACCCTGAATAAAAGTTAGAGACAATGCTGTCAGATGTGCACATCAGTAAAATCAGAAGAAGTAAAAAAATAAATAAATAAATAAAATTTATTTCACTCACATCTTCACCAGCCTTTCCAGGAGGTCCAGGGGGTCCACGAGGTCCAACTTGTCCCTAACATAAAATAAAAGTGGTAAATAGTTAAAGGTCAAGTCTGTTTTGTGCCTGTCTGTGTTATTAAACTAAGAATAAACCATTTTCCTTACAGCCTGTCCAGGCTCTCCAGGCTCGCCAGCATGTCCTTGGAGTCCCTGAGGTCCCTATGTATTAAAACAAATATTTTGAAACATCAGAAATGATGCAAATGCATAATGTCTGCTTTTGTATCTATAATTAAAAATCACAGAATTTAGAAAAAAATGTACTTACAGGGGCACCAGATGGTCCACCAGGGCCTCGAGGTCCCATCAAACCCTTTACAGAAGAATACAAATGAGTCTTGCATGAGTATTCATTTTACTTTCTACTTTCATTGATGTATTGTCTGTACAAACTATGGTTAATTGTATTGTGTTTTTCCAGGTTGAACTTCAGGCACTCACCATAGGTCCAGGGCCAGGGTCAGGTCCTTTAGAGCCATCATACTGAGCAGCAAAGTTCTGTTCAAAAGTGAGGCAAGTTAGCATTTTTTCCCTGACAAATATAGATTGTTTTAAATAACATATAATAATATCAAATATCTTATTTGAAAATGATAATACTAATAGGAAGAATAAGAATCAGTGCACATTCCATTATTGGATGTCACATAAAACATAGTACAAAGCATAACTCATGGCACAAACACAAACACTGGGAGTGATTAAAGTTCAAAGGTCATTGGGTCAAAGGGTTAAGGGGTAACCACCCTTTGCAGACATAACAGGTCAATAGGACACTAGGATCAAAATATTCTCAAAATCAGTACAGCTCAAACCTCCGTTCATTACAATGAAAACAGGTAGAAATGTCAAACATTGAAGTGTAAACTTACTCCACTAAGACCAGGGGGGCCAGGGGGGCCAGGAGGCCCAGGAAGTCCAGGTTTGCCAGGTTTGCCATCAGGCCCTTTAGGACCCTGGTAAAGAAGACTGATATTAGATTCTTCTGAATGTAGAAAATAATTGTCCACCCTGGAACTAGACTGCTAACTCTGACCAGGACATTCTCTGAGCTTCTTAATAATGAGTACAAGTGACATAATACTGTTTATGTGTGGCATAGTTATGTTGTTTGAAAGGTTCTTGTTGCAGTAGCAGAGAAGGACTGATCAGTGAGTTCTTAATATAAACACTAATGGACTCATGCCAATTATAACAACTATAGACTCGTGATGGTTATTGTGTTGCACGATGATTTAAGGAAAGACCGATTGCTCCACTGATCCCTTTTAGTAATATGAACTATCACACATCTTGAGGAATCATACTTTCGGACTTACCCTGTCACCTCTAGGTCCTTTATCTCCCCTTGGGCCCTATTTGTTAAAAAAAAAAGATAATCACCAACTGGAACAAATCCTTTTAGTTAGAGGGTTTGTAATCATGCCATCATTCACTTGCATAAGCAGAAGTCGATTGGCTTTCATTGAATATGGCATTCATTGTGTACTAGCTTTAAGGCTGTTTGTGAGAATGTGTGAACTAAGATCATAAATGTGATACTGAGTTGAGCATGATCATATTTAGCCAGTTATAGAACCATGAACTTAGTTCACACATGCCACAAGCTATATACATCACTATGACCATGACAGTTCATGCTCACCTTCAGATAAGCCTAGACAAAAAGAAAGATAAATAAATGCGAGATTTATTTATTCCATCTTTTCAGGTTTCTTATGTCATTTGATGTGTGCGGCTGTATTATCTCACTAACGTGCAGATTAGACTTCACTAAGCTCTCAGTAAAGCATACATATTCATGCATGACTCTTCACATGCTCTCGTGTTGGTTAGAATAAAAGAGCACTAGATTAGCCATGTGATTAGTCATCAGAGCTTGTGCATCATGTAATATATATTGAGCAAGATGCTTAAAGGAGTATGAAGGCCTCATTTAGATTAAACATAACTTAATAAATTTGTTCCCCTAATAAGCATCAACTACTCCTTTATACATCTACTGACAGTAAAGACAAATAAGTTGAAACTGGTATTAATAGTGTAACTGGTGTAAACAGTGATATTCCAGTGAACAATCTGCCTTAATCTCAAATACAGGATATAGTCAATATTGGATATATATATGTAGTTATATATAAATTGAAGGCCCTGTTGTGTAGCAGTACTTCTGTTAGGAATTTCTAGGCCGTGTTGATTCTGTGTAAAGGCCTCCCCTTCAGACAGCCATCTAAAAGGGGTTCATTGTACTCGAGCTGCCTGCCCAGGAGAAGTGAGTGGTTTCTGATTTCACTGACATTTACCTTAGCCAATAGGACTTTCGTCCTCTTTTTGACAGGAAAGAGGGGAAAAAAAGCACTGCTGAAATCTCTCGATAACACAGAATACTGTGGCATATCTGAGACTGGCATGGATCTGTTCACCGAATATCCTTCATTATGGAAACATAAAGAGGGTAAGAATTTCTACTGCACTACTAAAGAATAATTGCATGAAAGTGTACTGACCGCTTTGATGATACGGGGCAGGAGAAGTGACATGGAGAAAGAAAGGGAGAGCAAGAGGGAAATGATCAGTTAGAAAAATTCAACTATAGACTGAAATATGCTTTAATAATCTTCTTGGTTACCAAAAACAACATTTGGCATTAAATGTTCAATGCTAAATAGACTAAAATTTGTGAACACATACAAAGAGTCATTTTCCACTGTATTTGTCCACCAATTGCTACTTAAACCTGTAAAATAACTGTGTCATATTAAACATTCAAGCTTATATCAAGCTTTGATCTGCTTTATGTAGTGTAATTTGAGGACTGTTGCATAGGCCTTATTGTTATATTGGTCACTTGTGAAACAATCTGTTTTGACCTTGTTGTAGTAGGAACAGAAGTACATCTTCATGGTGCTTCACTGAAATGGAAAACACCTGCTAGGCAGGAATGCTCTTAAAGTGGAGCTCATACCAAAATTCTTTTGAATAGGGAGTAAGAAATAACTGTGCCAATAATAATAATAATAATAATAATAATAATAATAATAATAATAATAATAATCAACTGAGAATAGGACATGCCAGTCTTATTATATATGTCAAATTATACATGCCGAAAAATACTTCTAAATCAACCACCACTATTATTATTATTATTATTATTATTATTATTATTGTTGTTGTTGTTGTTGTTATTGTTGTTGTTAATGGGACTATTATTGTACACAATGACACAAAACTGTGGAAATACCTAAAAAAAAAATCTGTTCCAATTAAAAATAGGATAGAGAGGAATAAATTCAAAAGCTCCTGTAGGCTGGATCACAAGTGCTGTTGGTCTGTTTAGGTCTTCCGGATAAACTATGTCCAGTTATTTGGGTCATTCAGTCAGCCTGATTGACGAGTGGCCTTGTGGGCGGAGCTAACGCACTCCGCAACCCTGCTCCGCCCCGCCCCGCATCCAGTCCTAGTGCCTACTAGAGGTGGCGCACTGTAATAGCGGTACGCGCTTTAGGGCGGCGCCGTTATGTCACTGTATCACCACTAGATGGCGCCTCGGGGCACGTTACAAGTCTCTGGCGCAAGTAAAAAAATATAGCCACAAAATACAGTTAGAAGATGGAGAGCAGATTTTATAAGGAAGTCTACAAGAATTAACAAGATTGTGTTAATTAAAAGGACATCAAATAAGTTTGCAATGGAACTTTTAAGTTTCTTATTCCCGTTAGAAAAAAAAATTATGATTTGTCCACTTCATAGTAATTTTTTTTTTTACTATTCTGATATTTTATTTATTATTTAGCTGCTTATTTGAACTAAACTGCGCCTTAATCGTCAAACAAACTAAGGAAAATTAGCCTGAATGCCGAATGCCAAAATATGCGATTACACAATTCGTCCAGCAGAGGGCGCGTGTGCGTTTCCTATACTTATGATAAGCGCTCATATACAGCAGCCTGGAAAATCTCGCAACGCCCAAACTAGAGGCTGTGAGATCAATCTAACTTCATTGCCTTAAGCATATTTTATTTAATGCAGTGTTACTCAGCTATGTTTTGCGGTCAAGCGATTTGTCTTCATCTGCAAATTCAAAAGATGAAAATATCCAAGGTAAAATCACGAAGCATCCTTTAAACGCACGAGAATCCTTTATTTTCTTTATTTCTTTCTCTCTTTTTTTGATAGCCAATGTGGATAGCTGTCCTTCAGGTCAACTCCGAGTACAGTGGCCACAGGCAGCCAATGAATCCTCAGTGATCAAAGGAATAAATGAGGCTTAAGGGTCCTTGGGAAGACACACCAGGAAAAAACAAAAAAAACAAAAAAAAAAAAAACAGAAGAAGCACAATTGAAACTTACATTGGCATGACGCTAGGTACGATGTCACTGCAAGCAGCAACAGAATCCGGGTATCCACAAAGCTGAGCATGTCTAGTCCGACATGCAGACTCCTTGTGCCGCGGTGCCTGGTTTTTTCACTTCTTCAAGCAGGCATACAGCCGCGATGACGCAAAGTTAAACTCCAAACTTAGCGGGAACCTGCTGCCTTGATGCTGGAATAACAAAGTCCTATCAGCCCTATTTATACGGCAGGAGGTTCCTATGACTGCGCGTCGAAGAGCCACCGCTGGACCAATAGGATGTGAGGAACACTAGAGAGGTCCTGAGTTGAGAACGGCCCGCGCTGGTCACGTGACCGCCCCTGGTCCCTGCCCACTCCCCGCAAACTTTGGCAACTTTCTAACCGTGATGACGAGTGCAACGTTTTAATTAGATCCATTCTTTTGAGGACGTGGACACAGACGAGATCCGAAACCCGTGTGCGTTTTTTTTTGGGGCTTCATATTGGGGGTCTAGTCTCATCTGAGGCGTCACTCATCTGCAGGGGTTTGTAGACTAGTGCTGCTACTCCTGTGGTCAGGACAGGTCAGGCTGATCGGTGGCACACGGAAGATGCGCGCTTTTACGCAGCGCATTGAAGAGAATGCGGGGAGTTCTGAGGCGCGCGCGGAGCAGATGCGGTGCAGCAGGCAGATGCGGTGCAGACCGGACACGCTCGTGCGGAGTCTTTTTGGTCATTTTTATTAAGGTCGCTTGTGCCTGAGTACATTTGCGCTCTATATGCTAACACTTTGTACTTTTGTAATCACGCAATTAAACGTGTTTCCTGTGTCCTCTGTCTCCCAAACCTTCACAGCTTCATGCCAACTTACTCTCAAATATCTTCTCAGTGTAATTCCTGGGGAAGCCCCAGTTCACTTTTTTCTTAACTTCCACTTCCTAATACACTTGAGCCAGGTGAAAGCTTTGATTTTTCCCTGGCTCAGGTGTATTCCGAGCTGATTAAAAAAGTTCATTCTCCAGGAGGTCACCAGTCACTGGACTGGGGATGGTATTTAGCCTATAGGTTAAGGTCACACAGCTAAAGAAGTTTGCTTTAAAGACTAAAGGCAGGTGAGAGAGATCCAGTTTCAGCTCTGAGTTTCAGCACACAGCTCCAAGCAGGCCACAGGACCAGACATGTCCACAGCCAAGCTCCACCACTTACTCTCTGTACAATGCAGAGCTGCAGGAACTCATAAACATCTGCTCAACTTTCCATTGCATCTACAATATCCTTAAATAATCAGTGATATTCAAATCCAAAATAGCAGGTTTAGAAACCTACGTATTCAGAAGTCAGCTTTATATCTTTCTTATCACAGAATGCCACAGATGAACTATATTTACATACCCTACATTCTTTGTTCATTCTTTGTACAGACTATTAAAGCTGCACACGCATTCGATTTCAATACGTTATGCCATGCTTAATAAATGTCCCTATAAAACTGTATTTTAAACCACTTTTCTCATTTTCAGGTGAGATGATGTTACATGAGCGAGTGTTATATAGACGTCTTGCATTGCACACCTTTTATGGTTCACTGGCTTGTTTCAGGAGACATACATTTAGTTCACAATGTTCTCTACTTAGGGCCTACAACATGTAGAGAAAAATGATTCCCCTGCAGTAATTATTCAGTAATAATATGGCCGTGTCTGCTGTTAAGCTGCTTTAATGAACTGCAGAGTAGTGTAACAGCCCGCCAACTGTTTCATTGGTTAATTCTATGGGAAGGTTCATGGACTAGGCATTTCTAAATACCTTACTAAACCAGCATATGCAGGAGAATGCGCGCACACACACACACACACACACACGCACACACAAACACACACATGAAGTTGCTAGCAGTTGGCTTTAGCTGTGCATAATTTTGTCTTTTCAGCTGCAAATAAACATTTGTCATGGATATATTTTCATATGTTTAATTTGTATTTTTATAATTTCCCAGTGTCCTCAGATTGTCAACTCTTTATGATCTATCACCTGAATAGCAATAAATTCCTTAGCAATAAAGTACTAAGGTAGCAATATACCACTGAACATTTTTGTTTTATATATAGACATCTATTTTAGTCTATATGTAGTAGATGTCTAGGCTTAATTATGTGAACCCAATGAGAAACAAGCTTTATAAAAATGGCGTCTGCTGCTATTCTTTTTTTCACAGGACTTTTCAGAGCTGCGCCAGTAAAATATTAGTCACTGCTGGAATATCTAGACAACTGTGCTGAAGTCGAAGCAAGGAAAGCATTGAAGGGGAGGAGCATGTAAGAGGAAATATGTTTCAAAGATGGCCAAGGAGCTGAGCTGTGCAGCATGTTCTACGAAAATCTGCACTCAGGAGGAACTCCATCGGTATAACGCTGGAGTCAGACATGAACCACCTTCACATATTTGCCTTTAGTAATGGTCACTTCACCACAGCAATGAGGTGAATATAAAGATCTCTTATGCACTAAATTACATTTAGAAAAACGTAGCGCTTGTCTTTGTCCAGTGAACATTATTAAATATGAATACTTCACTTATGAAAGTTTATTTGAGACTTCCAGAGGTACATATCCAAAGTATAATTAAAATACCAATATAAGTATTGCACAACTCAAAACACCATTTTAAGAACTCGAATCTAAAACAAAGATGCAGCAAAACACCAATTTAAGGGAAGAATGCCTTGAAAAATGGGAAGTTTGAATGTTAGACTTTGTATTCAGTTAGTATCAAGTATAACCAAAAATCATACTTTAACATTTAATAATTAGTTTGTTATAACTGTAATTAATTGGACTGATATTATAGATATTTTTTAGATAGATGAATTTAATGTATCAATAATTCTTTCAAAAAGAATCTCAAAATCTCAGAGTAGTCACTGGGATACACTGGGGCTGGGATACGCAATGGCCATGCTCTCATTGGGTGGCTCGGTCACTCTGTCTGATAATAGTGATGGTGATAGCCAGTTAAATGTTTTTTATTGATCATATTTATACACCGAATGCTCCAGTCTGATTATTTAGAAGGTGTTGATTATAACAGCAGCCCAGGCAATAGTACTTGCTGGCAACAATTTTTATTAATGTGCTCATTGTAATCTGTTATCGTGTCATTGTAATACAGTTCTCAGGGACTTGTATGCCAGATGCTCAAATAAAAAGATTGAATAAATGTGTAACTGTTGATATGGTGAAGTTTTATGTAAGGAGATATTTATTTAACATCCTCTGGAATGAGTCTTCAGTGTCAGTGCTTTGTAACAGTCAGAATAAACTTTAAAAAATCAGCTTCAGGGTACCTCCACCTAATTAGATAGAGGAGAAAGTTGCATTCGCAGATAATCCGATTTGTTCCTTGATGCAAAATGAAAAGAGACATTACTTTATTGACTTCATATTGACATGAACAATATATTATTTCTTAAGTCTGTAATAATTTGAGGTCAATGTTGGGTTGCCAGTAGGAGTAGCAAGGCTTGTTTGGGGGGACAGCTGCCACTCTGACTGTGAAAACCTCTGGGTAAAAATGTCTTCAACTGAAGCACCATTTTAAAGCCACAAAAAGAGAAACTTTCAGAAGTTCTCTGCAAAAAACTTTCTCCGTGTCATAGCTTTAATTCTGCTCCCTCTTCAACTGTGTGTCAGCTTTTTTTTCCAGGCATTTTGCATTGCTTTCTTTTTTTTCTCTATGGTCTTCAGAGTGTGAGTGTTTTTCCAGCGCTGCATGTTGCTGTGTTCCAGATGTGCTTGACTCTGCTTGCTTGGTGGGGAACAACCTCATGCTGCACCCGAGTAAAGCGTCTCTGATTTCTCCACACTCAAAGGCAGAAAGTAAGAGGGACATGCAGATGGTGTCAGGGTTTATGTACATTACACCTGCCAACCAGCTCCTACAGAATCATTGCTGGAATCTCATACAAGTGTTAGCTTCACAACAAGCTTCTAATGTAGTCACGTACACATGGTACAACTGCAAGATAAATACACTCTTTGGAAAAAGGTTTCCTCAACGGCTCGTCCTAATGAGGTTCTATTTGGAACATGGAACTTACAGATCACAGATTTGATTAATCATTTACACAATTACACAAGAAACGAACAGGAAATTTAATGATATAAAGGTTAGTACAGGTGATCACTAATAAAATTAAAAATCTTGTTTAAATGACTCTAATATCTGTAAAATATCTGCTACATTTTTTTTAGACATTTTGTAGCTTAATAAAACTAAGGTCTTTGAACTTAGACTTTCTGGTCAGGGTCATGGTGAACACAGTACCACATGGTGTGCCACTCTATTACATGGCACCATAATACACAGATTCACACACTCATTCTCACCTAGAGACAATTTACTGTCACCAGTCCACATACTGGCAGGTTTTTGGGAAATGGAAGGAAACCAGAGAATCCAGAGGAAACCCACATGGACACCGGAAGAACATGCAAAACTCCACATAGACAGTAACCTGAACTCAGGATCAAACTGGTTATCCTGGAGCTGTGAGGGAGCAACACTGTCACCCTAGTTATTTTAGTGACAAGAAGGTAAGATACTCTAAATATTTAATAGGGAAAATATATCTCAAAGCTACATGAGCAATACTGTTACTTGCATAGTGTGCAAGTTAAGCAAATTTCAAAAGCAAAGCATTAGCTCAGTTTGTCATAACTGATGCTGTACTGCTATCAGTGTGAATCAGCAAAGAGTTCGCACCTCTGCTTAGCACAGAGAGCAAACAACAGCTACGTCTAGCAGACGTACAGGGCTTGTTGGATTGGCACTTATCCTAGGGCAAAACATCCTGACTCCTCGCAACACCAGAGACACACCCAAGCAAGGCATCTCCAGTGAACTGTATTTTCTTCCTTTAAGTGATGCAAGTGATCAAGTTTGAAATCTTTAAATGTGGGCAGGTTCACTCACTTTAATCCCCTCTTATTATTCAGTTATTCACATTATAGCATGTTATTTCGTATGCTACTACTACTGCTAGTACTACTATGAATAATTCAGTAACTACAGTGAAAGTAATAGTAAAGGTGTGTAGTTACAAGAGTGAGGAATAAGACCAGGTCCTGGGATATTAACTGTGTTAAACACACTGGCAGAACATCAAGATGTGCAGTGCATACTATAAAAGGTGCCAGCATGCAAGATGTAAGATATCAGTGTCAGTCAGCTTAATTAGTAGCAAATAAACTCTTTACTGAACTGGCCTTCTCTTCATTCTCATGGACAAATTCACTGGTTTTTGTTTATTCACAAAAATCTTGTTGGGAAATCTCCGCTATATTTACAGTCACTTCTTAATATTCATAATACAAGTTATAATCTGCGCTCTAGCAGTTTTATTAATTTCTGCATACCTAAAGCCCGTACTTCCTTTGGTCGTTACTCCTTTCAGTTTTCTGCTGCCGATGACTGGAATCATCTGCAGCAGACCTTAAAGCTTAGTTCATTCATTTCGCTTACTTCCTTTAAAAATATAATTCAGTCAATAGTACAGGATCATTGTACTTGTTTTTAGTTATTTGTTTGTCTTTATGTCACTGTTTATAATTGCGTTATTTGTAATTGTATAATGTCTTTATTGTTGTACCTGCTTTTTTTGCTGCCTCTTGGCCAGCTCGTCATTGTAAATGAGAACTGGTTCTCAGTTGACTTACCTGGTTATATAAAGGTTATTATTAATTGTGTTGTAGCTTTAAGATACAAAAACACTTGCTCATTAGATAAAAAAAAACAACTTACAGTTGAGATGGGACATAACTGAGCAGCTGAGGTTTAAAGGTCTTGCTCAAGGACCCAGCAGTGGCAGTCTGACAGTGCTGGGATTTGAACACACAATCTACCGATCTAAAATATATAGAATAGAGTGATTACCTGAGGGAACCCCCCCCCCCACCCCCCCCCACACACACACACATACACACACAAACACACATACACACACAAACACACATACACACACAGACTATGGCTTATTAATTCCAGTCATAAAAGCCTTCATTCATTAATCTTCAGGGTTGAAAATGATGAGGGACATGGATACGGGACGTGATACACCCTGCATATGCCAGTCCGTCTCTGGACACCATGTACACATATTCACACCTAGGGGCAATTTACCAAAGCCAATCCACCTACAAGCATGCTTTTTAGGAGGTGGGAGGAAATAGGAGAACCAGGAGGAATACATGGGGAGAACATGCGAAATGCCACACAGACAATAACTTGAGCTCAGGATTGAACCAGGGACCCTGGAGCTCATTTATTAATTTACAATTTCTATACCGTTGAACCCTTGAAACTTCCTGGATCTGACCAGATTTACATTCCCCACTCCAAAACTATAAACCTTTCCCATTAGTTTCATTGCTGTTTCTTAGTAATGTTTATTAGGCACTAAATAATGTGCTTCAGGATGAATAACTGACTAATAAACGTAATAAACTTTAAAAGGTAAAATGAAATGTAATATAATGACTACCTTTAAAAAATGGAAAGCATGTCATCACCATACAGCTGATAGAGTGAAATCTCATACTGTTGATGTGTCACATTAATGAAGACAGTGCAGCTACTCTGTGATTGCCTTGAAACAGGGGTGAGTAGAAAACAGCAGCCGACAGGCAGGCTGCAGGGAAAGCGTGCGGGCTGTCCGCCGCCGTGGCATTTGGGTTATATTGTCTGAAAGACTGCAGCACTGCAAAGAGGGTCATTACATAGGAGGAGCTCCCCATAACATACTCATTTCACTGACTGAGGTGAAGACACACACACGTGTAATACACACACACAGAGAAAGGTAGGCAGAGAGAGAGAGAGCGCAGACTGAGGTTTCTAAATTACAGGCTATTCTCCGGCCAGATATCCTTTTTTTCCTAACTCTGGACTCTGTGGTAATGAACTTTCCATATGACAGACAGAGAGAAAAGAGGGAACCAAATCTAGCTTGAACATTTCTGCCTCTGAATATAAATGATCTATGTTTTAGAAGAACTCTATTATTCCCATTCTATACTAATGCATGCAATATTGTAGAATTGGGCACCTCTTTGATTTTTATTGCTTCCAAGCAGTTCCTGAAAAGAATTTGCCACTTAAGGGAACAGGTCTGAGCACATATCAGAATGTGATGACCGCTGACATTCCCTCCAAAGTCTATGTTTGAAACATAGGGCACTATCAGGAAAAACTAGTAACAGCAGCAATTTAAGGAGAGCTCATATTCTT
>CM040997.1:8392013-8427881 GCA_022985145.1 Pangasius djambal
AAAAAAAAAAAAAAAAAAAAAAAAAAAAAAAAAAAAAAAAAAAAAAAAAAAAAAAAAAAAAAAAAAAAAAAAAAAAAAAAAAAAAAAAAAAAAAAAAAAAAAAAAAAAAAAAAAAAAAAAAAAAAAACACTCAACAAACATGGGTGAATTTGGAGACTTAGATCAGGAGACTCCATCTTAAGTCCAAATACATGGTATTATAAAAGGAAGACGAGTCAAAACTTTCCAATTTTTTTGCATCGGGATCTTTTTGTCATGTTTAACCTGTGATAGAGGATGCATTTGTGCAGCAAGAGAAAAAACTCTGAGCAGGGAGGGACCCATCGCTCTGTCTAACACATAGTTAGCTTTTTTTCTTCATCCACATGACTCATGGCTTGGTCAGCAAACGCATAATAAAAGGCATAAAAATATCTCCACACAATGTCACTGGAATACACAGTGCGACAAATTAGTGGATACCTCTGGCCGTGGTTTTAGAGCAAAGACCTAACATATAATACATTTTCATGGCTACTGGGTTGCCTGGCAAAAAGGAACAGTTCTGACCACAGAGTATGAAATTTAAACTTAAGTTCAGAGAATGTCAACATTTTGAAACGGGTTACTGTAGATTTAGTAAAGCATCCTTGTGCAGACCGAAAACTCTCTCTCACCTTAATTTTAGTATTTTGTGCCTTTGGCGAATGAGTAAATACTGTAAGGTCACTTTTTATATCAGCAACCTCACTGAGTATGATTTTTTTTCCCCACATTTATCATTAAAAATTTGACAGTAAGCTTAAATATCTCCATGAGCCGCACAGTTTGCTAGGTGCACTGCCTGATTAGCATTACCCGGCTAGCCTCTCAACAGTGCTGCTATGCTAACAAGATTTAATGGGGGATTGTCAGACATGTTGAAGAATTGAGATAGCTTGCTACGATGACAGCTAATACAGCTAGTCATGGCCAGTGGTTTTTGAGTAGCCAGATTATTTGAAATCCTCAAAGCACAAAGCCATTTTTATTTCACAAGCACATCACAATGATTGTGAGCTGTACTTGTTGCCATTATTCACTATCTCACTGAACTTTTTGAAACGCTAATACTTCTTCTGCATCTGCATTCATAACACAGAACTTTTTATACACATCATTATTTTTCGTGCTGGAGCGTCATCGGAAGTGTGCGACCGCACACGTGCACAGCTAACAATGCCTTGGACAAAAAGTTATTATTATCAAGTTATTATATAGTTATTATTAAGTTAACATTCTTTGCTCTTTTTTGGTTAAAATATTTAAATGATTTTATGAGGAACATAAAGCAATATTCACAATTTTTCAAAGTAATCGCTATTCACTGCATCTGTAGTGTATGTGTAATTACCACGGACTAGAATTTTGACACATTTCCTTGTAGCCTACTGAGCAAACAATGGAAAATCCATTTACTTGAAACTCAACTGAAATCTGTGGGCAGCTGTTAAAATCCATGAAAAAAATTACCGCTCTAAATTACCTAATTAGAGTGTGTATGTGTGTACCCTGTGATGACATCCTGTCCAGGGTGTGTTATTGCCTTGTGTCTAGTGATCCTGGGATATTCTTTGGATAAACTACTAACCCGACCAGGAAAAAGTGGTTAATGAGGATGAATTTATAAATGAAATACAACGATTGGATCCGGAACCAATCCTGGTAACACTGGGCACAAGGCAAGAAAATTCACCCTGGATGGGATGGCAGTCCATCATAGGGCATCATGCACACACACACACACACACACACACACATTCACGGCTATGGGCAATTTAGCATAGCCAGTCTACCTAACTGAATGTTTTTGTACAGTGTGAGGGAACCAGAGAACCCAGAGGAACCCCACGGGAACACAGGGAGAACATATGAAATGCAACACAGACACTATACGGAGCTCAGGAGAGGTGGCAATGCTACCCCCTGCGACATTGTGCTGCCCAACACGGAAGTGGAAAATCATTCTTACAGCGCTTCCCTGAAGATTTTGTAGTATCTACTCACAAGTAAACTCATGCACTCTTGTTTACATGACTATGTTCATAATTACAAATTCTTTCATCTGTTCCATCTCTGAAAAAACACACTATGTATATTTAAAGCCCATCATTTACAAAAACATTTGGCTGAAGTATTCATGAAAGAGTTCTCCAGAAATATGTTTTACATAAACTTTGATTGACTGCCCCAATATCTGTCCTAAGACATCAGCCTGAGTTTCTAATGAAAATGGTTCAAATGTGTGTTTTTTACAGGGGGTACTAACTACATAATATTCTGTGGGCACATGATTAAGAAAGCTGAAGACATTTGATTTTCTTGTAATGTTTGCTTACATTAATATGTTCATAATGACTACAAAACAACTTGTCCATTACCTACACCATAAAGTGACAAGACAGGGAAAATATTTTAGTGTTTTCTAATAAAATTATTTAGTATCATTTAATGCCCCAAACCTTCCCTCCACCACGCCCTTAGTGTTTACTCTCTTCATTACGAGGTCAGCCCCATAACCAATAACACCCCCCCCCCCCCCCCCCCCCCCCCCCCCCCCCCCCCCCCCCCCCCCCCCCCCCCCCCCCCCCAAAAAGCCTGTAATTGGTACCCTGAATTTTAGGCCATATTGAAATTTCATTACTGTTGTGGTAAAACCTTCACAGTCTGAGGCCCAAGCAGAGGTGGGCCATTAAATGGTTAAAGGCTCCCTGGATGTAGAATGTAGAAATCTTTTCCATGGAGCAGCACATGAGGAACAGTTTAAACGAGTCCAGCTGTCTGGGACCTCTCTCTCTCTCTCTCTCTGTCTCTCTCTCTCTCTCTCTCTCTCTCTCTCTCACTCACTCACTTTGTCTCTCTCCAGCCCTCTGTCTGTTTCTTGTCTCTCTTTCTCTTACTTTGTCCCACCCCCTCTTTTATTTTCTCTCACTCTTTCTCTGGCAAAGGGCAGATTTCATGCAGCATATCATTGCACATCTGGAAAACTCACTTCAAGCCTCACTTTAAGCTTTATCTGGAGCTTGTTTTGAAATGTTGTTTAGCTTGTTTTAAGAGGCAAACTGAAGAACTCCAAAGTGAACTCTAAAATGAAGTTCAGTCTAAAGTGGAGACAAAAGTGTACAAGCTTAAGAACAGTGCGTTCTTTTGCCAGCATCAGAAGGCAAATATAAAGTCTTTGGTAAAGACCTAAAATGACATGGCTTGGATAAATTGGCCTCCAGCAGTGTGGGAAGTATGAAACTTTAGCAGGGCAAAAGCGCAATGACTCACATCCCTCAGCTTATTGGTCTTTTAGAAACAATGCCCCTCCTTCTCAGAGAACTAAAGGGAAAAATAAAAAAATGTTAATCATGAATATTAATCTCAGTCATGTAAATGTGAGACATGTACCTCCCACATCACGTGTCTACTCCTCTGCTCTTACATTATGTGAGGAAAGTGGGTTTAGAGCGGTAATGGGTCAGCTTGATGTTCCATAACGGAAAGTGCCTGTGTGTCTCATCTTCACATTCCTCATTTGCAAGTTTAAATTCTTCACACACTTTAATAAATTAGACAAGTATGTCTGCTCATTCCTCCAAACATACAGCCTTATTATCTGGAGTCTGCCTAAACATGAAGAAGAGAAATATTTCGAGTTGTTTCTCAACCCAACCCCCACACAACCCCCACTCAACCCCCATAGCTCTTAGACCTGACCTCTGAGGTAAACAGCAGCAGAGACTGTGCAGCCAGATAGTGCAGAAGACACACCTCATGCTGAACTATACCTCAAAATGTTACACTCTATGTAGCTGTTCTGGCTTTTTTTTTTTTTTTTTTTTTTTTGCATGATTCCCTGAGCATGGCTCAGGAAAATCTATTTTACAAAGTAAACATGTATTGTGAATAGAATGTACATCAAAAAAAAAAGTTTACATCTACATGTCAACATAACATTTGCTCAAAAGGTATGTTAATGTTAATTTCGACATGAATGAAATGGTTTTGTATAGCATATGTCCTCAAAATCCATTTTGGGACAGAACAAAAAAAAACAAAAAAAAACAGTGTTTCTGTTAGGCTGTGGGGGCATTTATTTATTTTACTGGCATGGTTTGGGTCTTCTTGCAAAGGGCCACTGCAAATAAATACAAAGTTCTTCTGGCTGATAACCTTTATCCTATGATAAAACATTTCTATCCTGATGGGAGCGGTCTCTTCTAACACAACTCTGCCTCATTCACAGGGAACGAGAGCTGAATGGTTTGACCAGAATGAAAGTGATATAAATTATATGCTATGGCCTTCACTTTCACCAGATCTCAATACTGTTGAACACCTATGGGAAATTTTGGAGTGATGTGTTAGACAGCAATCTCTACTACCATCATCAAAACACCAAGTGACGGAATGTCTTTTGGAAGAACAGTGTTCATCCCTCCAGAGAGTTGAAGAATCTGTGGAATGAAGTTGTTTTGGTGGCTCAACAGCTTACGTAGACACTTTATGTTTGTTTTGTCACTTGCAAAAATATACGTAATTACACATCATTTTCAAACCTTGTCTGATAAGAAAACAATTTGTTGTCGGGTACAACAGAGAACCATTAAGGGTTCTGCCAGAGAGGGACCACACTCATCATATCTTAGGTCAAATCTTGAGCCCTTAAGAGTTCTTTAGTTGTCCCTCTGGGGAAACCCGTAAAGGTTCTATGTAGAACCCTACAGCAAAATGTAAGCTAGAACCTTTTTAAGCATCTAAGAACTCTTATCTATACAAAGAAGCCTTTGAAGAACCCATAAAACCCCCCGTTTTAAGAGTGTACATTTAAACTTTTTTTTCCCATGAGTGTATTAGTCTAAATACACTGAAATATTGTAACACACTAACTTACTTAAAGAAAATGCAGAAGGCTCTTGTTCTTAAAATGACTCAATTACATTTTGATGGTTCTTTTGATCGAGGATGAATTGCAGAAAGCATTTTTGACAACACTCTTACAAAAATGGTTCCTCAAGGGTTAATTTGGGTAGTTAATAGTTATTGTTTTCCTAATGGGATAGAAGCTTCTGTGATAGAGGAGTAAAGTTCTGCATAGAATATTTAATGGTTCTCCCAGAGTGACTGGGTGAAAAATTTGGGTTCTAGATCTAGCTTTCTTCCCATCAAAGTGAGGTTTTAGAGAAACAGTCTCAGTTATAACTGTAACAACAATTAAAGTCATAGAGAACAAATTCAACATGAGAACCAATATATTGAGAATATTCTGCCAGGGGTTGCAGTGAACATATAAAAAAACAACCTGTATCACAATGGTTTATTCTTCTTTCAGTTTTTGCTGTTGTTTGGATACTTTTCCTTTTCTTGCTGTGATGTGATGTGATTCAAAGTTATTCAGGTACTGAATTCACAGGACTGAATCCTTTCCAGAGTCACTGGTGGAGGAAGAAGACATGGAGTCTGCCACCTGTTTGTAATGAGACCCCCACCTGCCTCACCAATTTCCTTTTAACTGGCTGCTTTTAAACTTCACACAACCTGTGCTGAAGCCATCATTTTCTGCCCGTAGGCTCCATACACCACTGTCTGTAAGTGGCACAGGTGCAAATAGCCAGGATTTTATTCTGTGAGCAATTTGGCACCTTGTCTTTGAGCCTACACATATTATATGATGAGTGCCTCAGTATAAACACTGTTACAAGACATTTCAATTCTGCTGAGTGCTACTAATATCAAGTAATTCATGCTTCTAACAAGAAACCTCATTATAAATGAGTTTTTGGTTTGTGTAGCCTCAAGAATCAAGCTGTCGGTGACTGGGTCGGGAAGAAGATGAGAAACTCTGTGAGGAATTATCCTCTGTAAGGAGTCAATCATCATTCCTGCTGGTCCTCCTAATACTATGTGCTTAAAACACTAGAGCATTTATTCATTTGTTGATAATTTCCATTAAAATTAAATTTTAACTTATGCTCATTTCTATTATTCTAACAATCGTTAAAACTGTTGTTAAGGCAGCAGCTATCTTATCAGCAGCACATGTGAACACTCCTCCTGCCCCGTGTTTCTCTCACCAGCTTTATGCTTTTCTCTTCTCTGACCATTTCCTCCTCTCTGTTCTACAGCTTGCCTCAACTTTTTCTTTTGGATTGCTGTCCAAATGTTATAAAGTACAGATAGCAGTAAAACATCTTCTGCATGTGCTTTTTAAAATCTTAATTACTGAAGAAAACTACGCAGATATTGGTAATATAGTATATTTACAACATGCTAGTAGTGCTGATGGTTTAGTCCCATATGATGTGGCATGCATTTTTGCAATATTTTCTGGAGACAGAAAGATGGGGCGTGCACTGTCTGAAATAAGAGCACGGAAAGCAGGATAAACACTGCAGCCGGTAGTTGTGCTTAGTTAATGACTGCCTCACTTCTTTATAGAAAACAAATGGTGCACTAAGTACTGCTTTCCCAAAAATAAAACACGGCAAGGTGCCTCCTGCTTGCAGTGTTTACAGCAAAGGCATGAACTAAAAATTGGTAGTGAAAATTCCATTAATATTCAACGTGTATATAACAGTAAAGTGATATTTTTAAGGGACAGAATTAGTTTTATAGCAGTGCAAACACAAAATATGCAAAATTAAAAAGCAATAAACACTTTAAACACTTTTGGTGACTTTTAAATGTCATTTTTCAGTGCTTGTCACGGAAATCATTTTATCTACGATTTTATTTGTGCAATACAGTCGTCCCTGTATATTAAATCTTATTATACCACAACGCTGTTGAATTCTCAAATGTGACTGATGAGAAAGGGTTGATTAATTTTCTATCGCAGCAGCTCTGACAGTCGCACCGTCTGTAAATCACACTTGTAATAAATGATCATTTCTATAATAATATTCTATTATGTCATTTCTATAACAGCTCATGCACAGGAACTTCACAGAGGTAGATGCTCCACATAATCTTAAGCTAATAATAAAAAAAGTAATTTATAAAAGATTGCTGTTATTTAACAAATAATCTAATCATTGAAGCTTTCTGTAACAAGATTCTCATGGAAGGAGTCTCTAGTGTCAGTGCTTTGTTAAATCAGTAAATTTTCCACAATAGGAACGCTTTCATTAGAGAGAACTTTGCACTATATGGTTTCTTGGTAACATAACAAACTGAATTTTTTGGTCTTATTAAATTGAG
This sequence comes from Pangasius djambal, assembly GCA_022985145.1. Lineage (NCBI taxonomy): Eukaryota > Metazoa > Chordata > Actinopteri > Siluriformes > Pangasiidae > Pangasius > Pangasius djambal. The sequence continues at coordinate 8,399,217 of CM040997.1, forward strand.
AGAGAGGCCGGTGAGGGAATGACTGTAAGAACAAGATCTAACTGATTTTGTGGACATTCCACATCATTACATATAAGTATAAATGATTTTGATAGCTAGAAAAACTGCTAAGAATATCAACATTTCCTCAGACGTGTTGGTAAATTACCAAGAAAACCTCCCCTAGCTTTGGCATAGTCATCAACGTCAACATTGTGTCACAACTTGGAATGACATTTTTGACTCCCAAAATGTTCGATACCAAAAGAATGGACATTGACCAATTGAAATCAAGATTTAAATGATAAATGATGCACAAACCTTTCCTTCACATGTTAATAATTGAGGTAATCACAAGACTGTGATATTTGTAGGTAGAAATACATTAGATAGAGGCAAATGTGAAGTGTGGTTTCTCCTGTCAGGGTCTTGTGGTTATCCTGGATGAAATAACTGAGCTGTAGGAACTGAAGAATTATCCTGTAAACTTTAAACAGACATATTCCCCTACAAAATCAGAGGGAAGGATAACGTGTGAGGCTAGCTCATTTCATGTAAGAAGTTATACAAAGCTCACATCAGTAGGAAAGCCTTCTCATTCCAGGCTGTGGTGGCTAAGCTACTGTAGTATAACTGAAAAACATGCCTTTCCACACAACACATTTCTTTACAGACAGACAAAATCTCATGCAGGTTTCATGACTAACATGTAGATCTGTTTATTCATCTGTTTACTTAATAGCTTACCACTCAGAGTTATAACAGCTATACAATACTAAAAAGCAGACAACATGAGGTTGTTGTGACGTTGTTGTCCTTTTGATAAATTGTTCAAATTTCAGAATTGGTTAAAAGTCAGACGTTTTTTGAGGTTTAATGGGTCAGTAAGAAGCCTCCGAAGACGCCTGGAAGATATTATATCCATGAGGAAGAATACAGAGGACACATGGGTCTTAAAAACTGGTCAGTCCCTTCCAGTGGCGCATTTGTGTTTATATCAGTTGGTTTATTCAAAACAAAAACTGCTAAATGATATTCAGAGCAGTGATATGAAATGAATAAGTTGCCAAGAATTTGCACTTGGGGAAGATCTAGCTGTTAGAGTATATGTAGTTGTCTCCCTTCATATAGACTTCACTTATAGGCTCCAGTTTTAACTGAAGTTTCCTTTCATTTTTCCTACCCTTTTGGTTAAATGTGCAGGTCTGGATGGTGATGCCAGAAATTCCAGTAGAGAACTTTAGTTGACTGTAGATTTTCCACCTTCCTTTGTCTAGTCCCTCCCCTTCTCTCCTCCGCGAGCTCACACAGTGGAAAATCACGGTCATTGCTAAGTTGAGGTGCAGCCCCATGCTCTTAAACATCGCTCAACTAAACAGTTCTCAAGACTCAGTTCTCTGCTAACTCATTTGCAGAATGCATTTCATCTTGGTCATGTCACTGTTGTAACACTCAGTACTAGTCTGTGGATGAGCTGACCGAGACAGAGTAGTCATGCATCACCCTGTATCTCTGCAAACGGAAAGATGCCACATCACATGCAATGGCTCCAAAGGCGTTAAATGAGGGGTGGAAGTGTTGTGTTGTCAATTTTCTCTGTAAAAACAGCTCTCAGGGTCTTCTGGTATAACATAAAGAGAAGGGGTGGAAACGTATTGGGAGGGGGTGGGGGGTAGGGGTTTGAAGAGTTGAGGGAGCTGCTCTCACCACATAGCTGCAGCATGAGTACATGCTTACTGGCTGCCATCCAACGTCAAACCACAGCATCTGGTTGAAATCTTTAGCCTTTTCCCCGGTCTCTCAGCAGCTCTGTCTTTCTCTCTCATATTCGCTCTGCTTGTCTCCTTTTTAAACAATGACAAACAAACCACAAACAAGAAGCGTTAGCATTTGGACATTTGCAATAATTTTTTTCTATATGTCTAGGACAAGGGTGTACCAGTGATCACCCTTGTGATGTGATGACGTTGTCATCATGCAGTGACAAGGTGATGATTCTTTAATCAACACAGAAAATGGCAGTCGAGTGCAAAGGTTTGTATACCCTTAGAACAAAACAAAGGAAACAGATACATTATTAGCAAGAACACATTTAATCTGTTGCGTTTCAAATGTTCCTTCAGTACAACAAATAACAAAATGAAGAAATAATGTATATTAAAATATTAGCAGTGAAAAGAATTAAAAATGACTTCAGTTCATCACCTTGCATCTCTCTCCCTTAAGGTACACCCATATTTCAGTATTGGAATGTTGGATTGTTTTATTGTAGATAAATTGTAAAATAGATGTATAGTTTTCTTTTCTTTTCTTTTCTTTCTTTCTTTTTTTTTTTTTACTGTTGGGAGATGCACGATTTGCACTTGAATGTGAATTCAATCTGAAGTTTAAAAAAAAAAATCAAAAGGTCCTCCCTCTCCCACTGTTGTCTCACTTTTTTTTAGTTCTCAAATTACATTTTCCAAGACAAGTTATGTCCTGGCTTCTGGCTAAGAATTAATGTCATTTAATGATCAAATAAAATCAATGCAAATGTAATTCTCCCTATATGTGGTCTGATGTAGCACCTCCAATACGCAGTCCGATAAAACAACCGAATGAGTTCATGCACAAAGCAATAGCTTTTCTCAGTCATAGGTTTGTCATAGGTTTGGATAGGCGCAAGCTTGCCTCAAGCTTCTCTCATTCCAATCTGTGGGGGAAAAAAACTCCCCCCAGATTCTTCACAAACTCTTGGGTGTGTCCATGCAGCCTTAGCTCTCTTTTTCTCTAGGTTATACAAAGGAGGAGGAGTCGACATCAAGATGATGATTTCCCTTCCATTCCATCTTAAATCAGACTTCTTCCACGTGTGCATTTCAGCACACTTCAAATGTTAACCCTTCAATTGTCTTTCTCCAGGGTATACTTAAGGTCTGTGCTTGGTGATAGCTTGCTTGATCAGAGGGCCAACCATAATGCTAACAATACACACTCCAGACATCATGGTCCTCCTTTATTTAATGTTTCTCTGCACAGCCATTACGGACAAATAACCTGTGTCTCGTCCTTCTTTCTTTGACCAGTGTGTATCAGGACACCCACAGTGCTCACCTGCAGTCAGGGTGACTGGAAGTCTTCAATAAACGGCAAGAAAATACAGCTGCTGTCAGCAAAAAATATAGTAGCAGGACTGTAATTAAAGATGAAAGAATGTTACGTCGTGCTCGGGTAGATCGGGCACAACATCAATTTTAAATCTAGCAATAGTAACTAGCATTTATTTGATAACAGAGATACAGTCTTTGCAATCTTATGGCTAACACACCGAGTTTCTAATATGCTGTTCTTTTTTGCATAAAGCAATTTACAAACAAACACGAATATAATCCAGTCATAGAAATGAATAGTGGAGGGTTAAAGCTGCTGTCAGAGATGTTAGCTGGTCTTGTTAACTTCCTCCAGACCTAGTCACTAAAGAAGTCCATCCATCTCTTCCCTTCAATTACACACCCTTAATCTAAACGTCTGTCTCAAGCCATGCCATCAAAAGGCATTCACAAGCACAGTGCACTAAAAAAAAGAAAAAAAAGATGAGTGCTTTTGTTCTATGCAATGCTTTTTTTTCTCGGTGCAATGAGCTACACACCTGCAACCAGTGTCACAAACTGAATGTAAGTCTATTTTGAATAAAATTATTTAGTTTACAAACCAAAAACGTAATGCTTGCACCAAGCAACACTGTTTCAGTGTATCTTTAAGTTATAACATGAAACGTAAGACTACTATACGTCTTGTATGCTTCTAAAGATAGTATATTTCTGCATTGAAGCAATGCTGATATGGACTGGGTAATGTGTTAGGAACGAAAGGATGCCACATTGTTTGATGGAAATGAAAATTATCAACCTACAGAGGGCTGAATGCAAAGACACCCCGAAAATCAAAGTGACAAAATGATACAGCAGGCTAGTTCATTTTGCTGAAATTTCATTGCATCAACTCAAAATGGTATTCAGTAGTTTGTATGGCCCCCACGTGCTTGTATGCATGCCTGACAACGTCGGGGCATGCTCCTAATGAGACGACGGATGGTGTATTGGGGTATTTCCTCCCAGATCTGGACAAGGGCATCACTGAGCTTCTGGACAGTCTGAGGTGCAACCTGGTGGTGTCAGATGGACCGAAACATAATGTCCCAGAGGTGTTCTATTGGATTTAGGTCAGGCGAGTGTGGGGGCCATTCAATGTTATCAGTTCCTTCATCCTCCAGGAACTGTCTGCATACTCTCGCCACATGAGGCTGGGCATTGTCGGGCACCAGGAGGAACCCAGGAGCCACTGCACTGTAGGGTCTGGCAATGGGTCCAAGGATTTCATCCCGATACCTAATGGCAGTCAGGGTGCCATTGTCTAGCTTGTAGAGGTCTGTGAGTCCCTCCATGGATATGCCTCCCCAGACCATCTCAGACCCACCACCAAATCGGTCATCGGTCACCAGGACATCGGGCCCTCAGGCTACCCTCATGAAGTCTGTTTCTGATTGTTTGGTCAGAGACATTCACACTAGTGGCCTGCTGGAGGTCATTTTGTAGGGCTCTGGCAGTGCTCATCCTGTTCTTCCTTGCACAAAGGAGCAGATACCAGTCCTGCTGATGGGTTAAGGACCTTCTACGGCCCTGCCCAGCTCTCCTAGAGTAACTGCCTGTCTCCTGGAATCTCCTCCATGCTCTTGAGACTGTGCTGGGAGACACAGCAAACCTTCTGGCAATGGCACGTATTGATGTGCAATCCTGGAGGAGTTGGACTGCCTGTGCAACCTCTGTAGGGTCCAGGTATCGCCTCATGCTACCAGTAGTGACACTGACCCTAGCCAAATGCAAAACTAGTGAAAAACAATCAGAAAAGATGAGCAGGGAAAAAAATGTCAGTGGTCTTCACCTGTAAAACCATTCCTGTTTTGGGGTTCGTTTCGTTGTTGCCCATCTAGTGCACTTGTTAATTTCATTAACACCAAAGCAGCTGAAACTGATTAACAACCCCCTCTGCTACTTAACTGACCAGATCAATATCCCGGGAGTTTAACTGACTTGATGCTATACTCTGATTAAAAAGTGTTCCTTTAATTTTTTTGAGCAGTGTATATATACGTGACTCAGTTCGTGTTAGTAATCTAGCTAAAGTGGTGGTCAGTATGATTGTTAGGTAAAGGTTTGCAGCTTCTGAGGTAGTATGCAGTAAGAGCATATTATAAATTTTCTTTTAATATATCCATGATATCCATGCTGACACATCTTTTTCTGTGGTGAAAATCTGAAAAATCCCAAACTGTTCACTACCTAATAATATAGTATCTGTGATTTAGAACCTGGAAGTAAGTAGTAATACTTTAGCCTTATCATATTTTCTACTGCTTCTGCATTCATTATGCATTCATTTTCTGATACCTAGTAGACATGCTCTTGTTACACATAAGTAAGTATGATGGTAGACACCTAGATGCATACTCTCACATGTTTGCAGCTACACAGACTCTACTGAAGTGCTTCAGTAGTAAGAATAGCTAATAGGCCAACGTTCTGAAATATGCAATTTTCAATGTATAAATTAGCTAGCTTTTTAGATATTATGTTCTGAATGATAATACTACATTACTACATTACTGTCCAGCTAGTTATGTAGCTAAAATGTAGAGATAACAACTAGGCCTGGCTAGCGTACAACAGCACGGCTAATTTGACTAGTGTTACCAAGCCTGCTATGTTGTCTATGTTATAAATATATAAATAGATTATCTCCTACTGCATCATGATAGTGCTTTGTTTCCTGTTTATTTAAATGGATGGATTTTTAATACGTACAGAGCCTTTTTTTTTTTTAATTGCTGATCACGGGGCCAGGAATGACACATTTCTTTCACAAAATATTTGAGTATTAGCTATTGAATTCCTAAGTGTGCAGCAACTATAAGCAACTATGGGAGTTTATTATAAAACCATACTGTTTAATAATCAGGTGTAGTGTAGAGCTGCAACAAACGCCATGATTTATTTTTTTCCCAATAAAATACACTGTTGAAAAGAACTGCTCCATTGCCAGTGTTCTCTCATGAGCTGGGACGAAAAGAAGGGTTTAGGGGAACTGAGTAGAGAATGGAGAATACGCACTCTCAGGTCATGAAGTGTGCGAGGACAAGCCCTGGCTGGTGCTGCGGCAGATTGGTCTCTCTCAAATTACACCCATTCTCTGGTTTTCCAGCTACATTCCAACGTGCACAGAAAGTTATTTTTCTGGGTTATTTCACTATTCTTAGGATTCGAATTAGTACATTATGAATCTTAGACAAAAGAATATAATCAAAGTTACCTGGCTCCTTATAATCACAGAGTATGTGAAATAAAACTCAATTTTAAAATGACACAAAAATTTTTGTAAAAAAAAATTTGACTTTGTTTGTTGGAATTGGTTGACTTATTCTCAACTTTAAACTATGCTAGCATTTAAAAGATAATATTGAAAATAACGGTGTCAGAATGTTAATATTCACTTTCTCCCTCCAGCTTTGCTGACTACAGAGGACAGGACAGTCACTTTTTCTTAGAGCATCTTAGTCATGGCTATTAGAACGTAAAAACTGCTTAGCCAAAATGCATGGCACTTTTCTGGAACCATGCCTCATGTGACTGACATAACCATCAGTGTGTCATGGCAGATGTTATACACCATCATGAGTCCTGCTGTATAGCAATGTCATGTTGCCCTTTCTGGTAATTATTGTGATAAGCTGCTTTAATGTCTGATGTCAGGAGAGCTTACATAATTTTTGCTCTAATTAGCAAATGCATTATTTAATCCACATTGCACAAGCAAGAGTGCTGTTGCACTGAATATCAGCACGGCTGTGATTCGGCTGTAAGTATAATCCCAGCTTTGCTTATATTCACTACAACAGCACAATCGTGAGTGTGATAATGCTTTTATATAACAGTTCTAGTTCTATAAACAAGAATTTAATATTGAGTAACTGATATTTCAGACATAATATGACCAAATATTTTGTTTATTTTTGCTCCGTCAGCAAAAATAATTCCTAAAGAAGCCACAGCAATTGGAATTGTATGTAGCGAACCCAGACAAGTGGAGAGATAAACAGTGAAATGTAGCATTGCTGTTATACTAACTATCAGCACTCTTGGAACAACACTTGAACAATCAAATTAGTGGACTGGAACTGTTTTATGGTACAATATGTTTTATGGTAAATGTTGTGGTATGTATTTCATGATGCTTGACTAACTAAGCCTTACACTGATTTCATAAGAAATGTCACTTGACAAACTTGAATTTCCACATTCAAGTTTCTGAGTTCCATCATAACAACCTGTTTTTGCTAAGTCTATACACAAGTTGCAAAAATGCTAAATAATCGTCTCTTCAGAGGAAACTTCAGTTACACTTTTTAAAAATTCTTTTATATGGCGCGTCTACCATACAAATCCCTTTGAATGAGCTGTTACTATAGAAATGGTAATAATGTATCTGAATGAGTGCTTTAATTTAAACCTGTGATTTGCCTTGCAGACAACCTACTACTGCCCAAGCTGTGCTGTTACAGAAAATTAATCAACACGGTTCAACATTCATCATAAAGCATATGCTAACTAGCAAACATGTGAAGTAGGTTGCCATGGCAATAGTTATTACACTGTAACAACCAAAATAATAACATGGTAAAAAAATATAATGTCATTCAATTTTCTGTGTCATGAACAGAGACATTTTGGATGACATGATTGGATTTGTGTGTGAGCGACAGATATGCATCATCATGTGCAATTACTCACGATTAAATGTCTTAACGTTGCCTCTTAAGATATGTGCCAGCAGAAATGCAGAAACATGGAATTATAGCCCTCTGCTATAATAAATGTTTCTATTACAGACTTGAGGTAAATCAGATGGATTCGTTTTGTTCCTACACCCTAGCCTACAGTTAAACAGTTATTAACCTTTGATTGAAGCAAACAGGTCTGAGAGGAGAAAAAAAAAACTTTTCTAAAGGCATTCTCAAAGTCATTATTCAAACTGTTAAATATTTTCAGGTGTGGTGGGTTTAAAGAATGTTTTGGGAGTGGGGATAATGGCATGGTTAACAATAACTGTTTAAACTTAAGCTATACTCACCTTTTAGCTCAGGAAAACTAGCTCAGTTTTTTGGATATTGCTCACCTGATATTATGATTAGACTATCCATTTATTTATATAAAGCTAAGTAATTAACACTCAAGGATTTTCACTATTATCATAATTTATTACAGTAGCCCTGTATTGCTATAAAACATTGGTATACACTTACACTATACACTTATTCCTTAGCATACATAAATAACATTTTTTCTTCTTCTAAATGCCATTATACCACAGCGCTGTTGAATTCACTATTCTGATTGGTCTGAAGGTATTGATTAATTTTCTCTAACGGCAGCTCTGAAGAAGTGCTGGCTGGTTTCTATATGTACTGGCACTAATATGTTAAATATTCTACAGTAATAGCGAATTTTTTATGGACTTGTATGACAGACACTCCACATAACCCAAGCCTAATAATAAACTGGTTGTAATATTGTGTTGTATAATTGTTGACAAGATAAAAGTTATGATGTATTGTTCTTTAATAAATAAATAAATGTTAGTGTTGGAAAATTGCTGTACATTAGAGCAATAAAACACTTCAGAGCATGCTGTTATTGGAAAATAATCTTTGGGGTGGTGTGATACTGTTACCACCCTGAAGTTGATTCATTTTCTATAAGCAGGCCCCCAAAACATTTTATTGCTTTTTGATAATGTTTTTTTTTAATTGCTATTTGATAATGGTTGATTATTTTCCTCTAACATCCTATATTTCCTATAACGTTAGCTAGCTAGTAAGCCTTACTTTGATGCCGTGACGTAACTCATGATATATCCAAGGCAAGTTGGTGTGTAACTCAGAGGTGATGATAATGATTCAAAAGAGATGTAACTGGGAAGTCCTAGTTTTATTAGCGGTGAGGGTTTCATCATTTATTTTCACTGATGGTTCACTGTACAACATTTTACTTTTATGTTTTTTTTTATATTTTATGAATATTTTATAAATAAAATAAACGTCTACACTTCAGGCACCAAATGCTTAGTCAGCAGCAGCAATGCCTGAGACAGTGGAGAGTGATGAGCATCCCTATTTATCAGATATTTTCAGTTTCAATGGAAATAGCATAATGATCTGCATTTTATGCAAACCAAAGCCCAGTGGGGGTATCAGCATTTCACAGCTCAACATCCAACGTGCAGAAACATGTACAGGTAAGCCATTAGCTAGCTGAGTGCACGAGACTAGCTCGCCTAAATCTTTTGATATTTTACAATATGAAAGCTCTGTGTTAATCTTGTATTAAACTTGTTGTGTTAAATATAAAATATAAGTAACGCTCAGGAATGTTAGCTTTCTTTATATACTGTTGATAATCAAAGTGGTGTTCATGTCAGCATAGCTCACTTGGTTAGTTAACATAATTGTTCAAAATTGCAGATACAGAACATTCTTGGATTAGTTGTGTCAACTGTAGATGGAGAAAAAAAGCTAATTTGTAATTACAAAAAAAGTATCTTTTGTTTTCATCCAATGGCTTACTTACTTGACTCATTGTCTTGTTTAATACTTTTACTTTTACTCATTACCTACTTTTAAAAGTAAGTAATTATTGCTACAATAGCAGTACTTTTACTGAAGTCAAGTGTGTTTTGTACTCTTTCCACCACTGATCCCCACACATTCCCTCCTCAAATCAAGCCCTGCTCATAGTACTCTAAGCCACTGGTATAAAACTGAAATCATGAGAACATGACTAGTTAATACCTAGATGTATTTAACAAATCAAGAAATGATTTGACTGCTTAATATTTATTGATCTAAACTGTATTCATTTAACATTTAGCAGGAAAATTAAGCTGCAAATATTCTGATAAACCTCATATGTCCAGATTTGTCTTGGTCTTCAGAGAGACCTGATATAGTACAGCTTAACCCAAATGTTTTGTAATACAACTATTTAGGTTTAATATTTGCAGGTAGCCAGATTCCATTGATGCTATGATATAATAATTTAATCAATTCATAAATTTCTGTGTGCCACTATGAGACTGCTAAAACTCGTCTTGGTGTCTGTTTTTCTGTGACTGTCTATTACTGGGCATTCGGTCATCAAGGTTGGTGTCCTTTCTGAATAAAATGTTCACACTGACAGCGGTGAAACATTGCCAATGTGCCTGCAGGGTAAAAAACAACTAGCACAGCTTGGCTAGCTTCTACACGCTACGGTGGAATTTAGCTACCTGTGAGCTCTAATGAGCGTTTGGCTTTCACTATCATCTCCACCTCTCCTTTTCTCTGCCTCGCATTCTGGCAAATCCTTAGATGAAGCAAATTCACACTTTGTCCTGTTCTCAGGTTAAGGAAATATAGTTGTGAAGCTTGAGCATCTGTGATGGGGTAGTGAGTAGTTATTTGCTTAGCCTGCAGCCGGCAGGAGAAATCTTGCAGAGTTGGACGCAATGCTGTTTCCTCTGCCTGTCCCAGGGGCCGCTAGACAAACACACTCAATAGTTACCCGAGATCCAGACCTCCCCTCTGCTAGTTCACAACATGGCCGCTGTGTTTTCTCTCATCTGATCTTCAGCTGGTGTGATCAGTGTGTGAGTACATGCGGGTACATGCAGGCCCCAAAGGGAACATTAATCGGCCTCAGTGACCACAGACGAGTCTGAAATCCACCTCCTATCTTTGCTAAGTCTCTGTATAATACAATTACATGCAGAAATATCCTTAGTGAGGCATTAAAGCATTGACCCTCTAATGACCCTCTATGCAGGTTGACCTGGACACTTATTTGGCAGCTTTGCTGCTTCAGGATGATTCTGAATAAGATTTGTCACTTTAATTGAATTTGTATTTGATGTTAGGTATTTCTAAGTTATTTTTGCATATTCATGGGTTTTCGTGGCATGTGTTATGGAGCAAGGGGAAGGGTGGTAAAGAGGGAGGGCTAGCTGAAGTGGGATGTGCTTTAAAAATCCTGTCCATAGCTTCTTATCCATCTGGGTTTCCTCCAAGTAGTCTGGAATGCTCTATTTTCCCTCTTTCACTTTTTCCATCACATTACATTTGTTCCATGTATTTGGCACCCCTTGCTCTCTGGTGATGTGAAATTAAAATTTTAACAAAATTATGAAGCACATCTCATCATTTCAGGGTTCTGTTAGACTATTAATCTTGTTTTTGTTACTGTTCATCTTTTCAGTATCTCATTTCATAATGTAGTTTCACTATCAGGAACTATTTCAAGAGTCTGTTCTTTTGGGTGGACAGTTATGGTTGAAAGAAAGCCAGATGTTGGCAGGCCAACTCATGCTTTTTCAATTTCTCAAGCACGATTCTTTTTGTTTCAGCAGTAGATGACGTGGCTGCAGGTCCAAAGGAAAGATTTCAAAGGCTGCTCTTTGCTGTACACATAGTCAGAAAGAGAAGGAAAAAATCCTAATGATATACAAACTGAGCCAAAGAAATTTGGAGTCTAGCAGCTGCAGTATGAGTTGCTGTTGAGCTCCTCCTTCAAGGGGAAGATGGGTCAGAATTTAGGACAACAGTCTCCAGTCTAGAAAAACATAATATTAGAAACAGGGTAGCAATGCAGTATGTGCTGAGTTACTCTTTATGAAGGCCTAAGCTAGTAGTTTTTATATAATCTACCCTAGTGGATGACATGGTTCATAACTCAAGTGTATTTCAAAAGCAGCCTAAAATGATCATAAATCAACAAAGCAAGGACCATAGTGAATTGCAACTGACTTTAGTTGATTTAAATCGAAGGTCTAAACTCAAAAGCTATAGAGCTGAGAAGGAATGAAAAGAACTTAAGGAAAGGGGATATAAGGCTCGCAAATGTTTTCTTTTTTCCTTTTGTCTTTTTTGGCCAGATGTGTTTCTCTTCTCTGCCTCCCCTCAGCTTCTGTGATTCATTTTCCACAGGCACAAAAGCTGTTGCCCCTCCCTCCCATACTTTTCCTTCTCTCTCTCTCTCTCTCTCTCTCTCTCTCTCTCTCTCTCTCTGTCTAAGCCTGTCAGGCCTGGAAAATATACACAGCAGGAGGAAGGAATGAAGTGTTTTTAAGGACCATACATGTGAGCAGAGGATAGTGGCATTCTTGTCCTCCTCCTGATTAGACCACATGGTCATTTTGCTGAATGATCTGGGGGGTTTGCTCTTCCTGGGGGCAAAGAATTCTTATCGACAAGGGGCTATAATTTAGGAGGTGGGGCTTGCATACATCACTCTCACTGAAGTTGAGAGGAACACCCTCCCTCATCAAGCTCTCATCAAGCTCTCTACACTCCTCCTACTTCCTGGTATTTTCCCACCTACATGTAAACAGGAGGAACAAGTCCTCACAGCCCACCCCACACAGGGTCTTCCCTGTCACTTTAATTAATTTACAAGGTGAGCTAAACACCTAAGGCACGTTTAGAGTGACATAATTGAATTATAACAGAGGGTGATTTAAGAGATTAAATACAAGCAGTACTTAATCTCAGTTTCAAAATGGCACAATAAAACAGAACTGACCTTTAAACCATTTGCCATATTTAACAGCAAGTTTGACCTCTGCATCTTGACAAGAGGTGTTCATTGTTTATGCCTTTATGTGGAGTATGGTTAGAATTTGAAGCTATTTGAACTAAATGATCAAAAAACAGATAAATAGGTTACTCAAACCTTAACTGTTTATAACCTTTCATCTGAGTTGGTTCAAGTGAGTTGTTACAAATTTGCTATTATAATAAAGTCTGCTTTAGATTTCTGTATGCAGTGGTTCAATAAAAAAGGCAGGATGACAGGTTCAGCAAAAACAGAGGGGTTGCCTAAATTTAGATATTTTTATACTTTATTTGATACTTGATATTTTACTCTTAAAAAATTACAAAAAGAAATAAACCTAAAATTATTTTTAGAAGAAACAATAAAACTCACATAAGCCACTTAGTTAACTAGCTAGCCAACCAACTGTCATAGTCTAAGAATAGTCATCTTATTTGCTCAGCATGTCTGTAGGTTATCAGTCATAAGACTTCTTAAGTCATATTTCATAACTACAAGAAAAGATCGCCAAAAAAGAGATCTATTCTTAAATTTATCCCTGTGTGTAGGTTTATATATACAGTTAGGTTCGGAAGTATTTGGACAATGACAGAGTTTTTGTGATTTTGCCTTTATACACCACCACAATGGATTTGAAATAAAACAGTCAGGAAAGCTGAAAGTGTAGACCATTTAGGAATTACATCCATTTTCAGCAACGTACCTCCATTTTCAGGGGCTCAAAGGTATTTGGACAAAGTGACATAATTGTAAATATAACCACAATTTTAATACTTGGATGAAAATCCTTTGCAGTCAATGACTGCCTGAAGTCTGGGGCCCATGTTCTCAAAACTCAAATTCTGAGTTTCCTCCCTGGAGATGCTTTGCCAGGCCTTAACTGCAGCCACCTTCAGTTACTTCTTGTTTGGGGGTACTTTGTTGAAAATGGCTGTAATTCCTAAATGGTAAATGCCATATTTCTGTGGAGCCTCTTAAAATAAAGCTGAAAGTCTGCACTTCGATCACATCTTGTTTTATTTCAAATCCATTGTGGTGGACTATAAAGGCAAAATCACAAATATATATATATATATATATATATATATATATATATATATATATATATATATATATATATATATATATATATATATATATATGGTCCCTTTTATAGCCTGAGGCAGACAGCATGCCCTGTACATACAGTACACCCCTGCAGAGAGTCATAACTTCCTGAGAGGCGTGTGCAGTGTGATGCATGTTGAGAGCCCTGCACCATTTCAGGAGTAAAAAAATTTGAAGTAAATACTGTGGATTAAATAAGATCTACTGGAAATCTGTGTCTGTTTTGCTGGAGGTCACAAGCATTGGTGGTGTGGAACAAAATGGTTTTGCTATGAGTTTCCTGAGCATATTAATATAAAGGGCTGTTTTGTAGATAAACTGCCAACAGGAGGTATTTTTTATGTTTTCACAGAGAAGCCAAGGGTGGCGCAAACTGTTAGACTCAACTGCAGGAAACACAACCTTTTACAGATACATTCCCATTTCAGAAGATCAGAAGTAATTAGATTAATTAATTAATTCATTTATTTGTTCATATTCAGTAACTACTTTTTCCTGGTCACGGAAACACTGCACACAATTTGTGGAATGTATCTGGGATGGGAGGCCAGTCCATTGCAGGGCAGTGTGTACACACATTGATACCTAGAGCCAGAGTCACCAGTCCACCTACAGTTATGATTTTAGAAGGTGGGAGGCAACCAGAGAATCAGGAGGACACCCACAGACACAGGATGAACACATGAAATTCAGACAGACAGCAGCCCGAGCTCAGGATCAAATTGGGGATGCTGGAGCTGTGCCACTGTGCCGCCCCTTGACGTATTAACATAATTTCAAATACCATAGACAATCATATCATCACCAAAAATGAGTCAGTTCCACTAGCAGCCATGTTTCACAGATGAGATTGATATGCTTTGGATGAGTAGCTTTTTTTCTTCCACAAATCCCTGAATCTTTTTCAGTTCCTAAAACCAGAGACTAGGAACACTGTAATGACTTTGATTGTTTGGTTCTAACTTTGTCAACGTCATGATTGATGCATCTGTGATCACATGATGGTCCCACACATGTACATTTGTAAACTTGTAAAATTCTCATCTTAGCTCAAGTAATACGGAAAGATTCAAAGGCAAAGGTAAAGTTAGGGCTGGGGTTAATGCAGTAAAAATGATTCTTGAATTTATGTAAATTTCTTTTAGGATCAGCTTATTAGCTGTCATGTTGGGAGACCACAGCAGCACAACAAAATCTACAATTAATCTACAATTAACTCAGTTCTGTTTTGTGTGACCCAATGATGCAACAACACACAACTGTCCAATTGTATTTGGCTGACAGAAAATGTAAATGATTTATAAAAATGTATAGAATTTATACATTTTTATTATTTGATGTACATATCCTCAAATCGAACCTGACAGAGTATATTTATTCTTACATTCTTATTCACTGCATCTCAAATCCATTGTGCTGGAGATAAATCAGCACAGAATGTATCCACTGTCTTACTATTTAGATCCAGTGCATGCTATATAATGTAAATGTTTCTAATATACTATGAGGGTTCTTGCTTAATTTTCAGTAAAATATGGTAGCTTATTTGATTGAAGGCTTTAGTTCACACAGTCCCCTGTGCCACCTCAGGTGAACCTTCAGTACTTTTACCATCTCCAAAAACTACACTGCATTGCTGTCTGCCACGTTGTCTTTTTCATTCTCTCTCCCCTCCCTGTCTCTCATACCTCCTCTGCTCAGCTACATTTTTCCCTGCTCTCTCTGTCTCTCTCTCTCTCTGTCTCTCTCTCTCTCTCTCTCTGCCCTCTAAGTTGTTCGTTGTTGAGACTTATGATTTGGTGGATGTTGGGTTAGAGGGAGTGTCAGGGTCATCGAGTAGCTTCCTGTACATTTTAAATAGCATTTTCAAAACCACCTTGTTTTTTAATGTCTGGAGTATCAGGTCAAGATGCAAAAGTTAGGATCACACTAAATTAATGAGATTTTGTTGGATATAAAATAAACACCATCATCTGAAACAGCCCCTAAACCTTTATGTTTTAAGCCATTTTTCATGTAAAGTGGCTTGAGAGAATTCATGAAACCATTCTGCCATGGCGCAGGAATTGTGGGAGTCTTTTAGTAAAACACATTGAAAATATATCACTGGACAGATATTTACAGACTTATTTACATTCTGTTGGGAGTGTGGCCCAGAACCTGCTTTAGAACCTGCTAAAGCTTTGCAGTGCTGCAGTATGATTGGGGTATGATGAAAATGAAAGGCTGAAACACAGTGGCTTCTGTACGCCACTCTAGTCAAGTGGGGTTTTATTGTCATTCCTCTATATAACTTGTATACAGTTGAATGACATGTCGTTTCTTCAGAACCATAGTGCAAAACGAAACAATGCAATAGTATGGTATGTAAGTCTACATAATGTGCAAATACACAACAGTGAGATGAGAGCAAAAATGTATGATCAATACACACAATGATAAATACTCAGGGCCACTAGACAGGACAACAGAACAGTATTGGATGGATAGGATCTACCCTATGCAATTGGGTAGAAAAAAAGAGCACTGTAGCAGAATTAGTGAATGGTCTTGATTAGTCCAGGTGGGTGTTGGGAGGCAGCAGTGTGTTCAGGCTCATTATAGACTAGGTCGTTTTTCAGAAGATTAAAAAAACCAAGAGTTTGGAGGCACAGGCATTACAAGCTTCCTGTAATCACTGTAAGACATCTATAATCTTCTGTTCAAAGTAACACTCACATTTAAAAACTACCCACTTAGAAAAGGGCTCAGCAAGCATTCTTTATATAGTTAAACCTTCCTAAATGGGTTCTAGTGTGGAACGTTCTCTGATAGGGAAACACTTGTAGGGTTCTACAAAGAGCCTTTAATTGACAACGGAGCTTTTTCTTTTTTCTAAAACTGTAGTGTTCTTTAGTTTGTTTCTCTGTGGGAACCCTTATACAGTAAGTACTGTGTAGAACCATACAACAGAGTGTTTCCCTTAAAGCAGTAGATTGGTTTAGGGAGCTAAGAACTAGCTAAAAGATAATAGGGATGTAAGCTGTTCTAATAACTAGCCATTCAAAGATAATAGTGATGTAAGCTGTTAAGTTAAGTTTTAATTAAAATGTACTTGGCGTAAGACTTCATTTACTGTTAAATGAGACAGGTAAGATGCTCGCACACATTTCACATTAGCCATTTGTGGAGTCATCATGCTAAATGGTGGCTACAAGCTTAAATTTCATATGTCATGTTACCAAACTTCCTGTGAGTTTAAATATGAAACATTAAATTTGGACAATATAATAAGGAAATAATAAAGAAATATAATTTGTGACATCTGAACTGATATTTTTCCTCACTTTTGCCTTTGGCGTACTGGGCCATGGAAAATATCAGGCCTCTCAGTGCTGCATAAATTCAACCACGGGATCTGCTAAAATATATTCACAATATAATATGTCCTTACTCACTCACTTTCAGTAACTGCATTATCCTTGTTATGGTCGTGGTGGATCCCGAGCCTATCCCAGGAACACTGAGTATGAGGCAGGAATACAACCTGGATGGGATGCCAGTCCATTGAACGGCACCATACACACAAACACACACATACTTTTTCACACCTAGGTGCAATTTATCATAGTCGATCCACCTACTGGCATGTTTTTCAGAGGTGGGAGGAAACCAGAGAACCCTGAGGAAACCCGTACAGACGGGGAGAACATGCACAGGAAATCCATATAGACAGAAAGCCAAACTCAGGATCGAACCAGAGGTCCCAAAAGAGGTACTAGATGGAAACCTGAAAAGGAATCATTCTGTTGTACGGTTCTACCTAGAACTTTTAACCACAAGTTATTAATCTTAAAGCATATTATTCATTAACCACTATGAATTCTTTAGTAACTACAGTGAAACTAAGAGGGAAGGTGTGTAGTTAAATGAGTGAGGTTTAGTCTGGGAATTTAATGCTAGATCTGTTTATAAAGATAGGACTTCATTTTAATTCACTGCATTCGGGTGGCAAGACCTTAAGTTTTCAGTTTTTCTTGTTTTGGCATCAAAATGATAAAGATTATTTTCTGACAAAGATACATGATGCAGTAAAGTCTTTAACTGATCAAAAACGCATTTTACAGTTTTAAACTAGGCTTTTATAACCTTATATTAACATTACAGCATGCTATGATTTACATTTCTATTAAATTACAGTACTGTAGCTCAGTTCCACTTACTGCTCACATGAAATAAAGGAGGGGCAGCTCAGCTCTCTTGTCCTACCCCCAGTTTAACCCCTGGGTATAATTTATTCTCAGAAACAAATTGTATGTATTGTAAACTTACTCTCAACCATATGATTATATTCAGGTCTCTAAAAAAGGACAGATATCAGGACTGTCAGGCGTGTTTTGTTGCATTTTATTTTTCAGTTTGTTCCTTTAAATGCATATGTAGAGAATCCTTAGTAGTTCTGTGGTGTAAGAAATGAGAAGCATGCAACATCTCCGCCTGTTCAGAGACGTTTCTCAAAATGACTTCACCAGGCAAGGGAGGAGAAGAGAAAACATACAGCTTAACACACAATGCGCTAAAGCAAAGTTAATTGTAAAATATATAATATGATAAATATTTGAGAATTCATTGTTTTTTTTTACATTCTGGATGGATAGCGCATTCTTTTTGATTACCTTTTAGAAACCTGTGGTAAAGTTATTGCATGCAAACACCCAAAGCACTGCATCTCCTAGATTATGTGCCCTTTAGCATGCTCTGTGAGTGAGAGAGCAGCATCCTCTTGTGGTTAGAAACAGAGATGAATGCATAAGAGAAGAAAAATTGTTGGGGCAGGCATATGTGCCAAACCGATGGCGCAAGAGTGGAGGCTTCCTTTTCTGGCATTGAGTATTCAGTAAAAGTATTTAACGCTTCACTGGCCGTGTAGGCATACATAAAGGATTCCTAGATTACAGTAGACAGCTGCTTAAGGAGTTCAGGGCAAAAAAGGAGTATACTTACTTTTTGCTCATTATAAGGGAAGCCAATTATAAAGGAATATACAATTTCTATTTCACTGGGTCAATGATAAGCAATGATAAACTAAATAAACTAGCTTTCCAGCTAACACAATGCTACACAATAAATAGCTTAGTGTGATATTCTGCATTGCACAGTATAGCGACAGAGGGTAAATATGGTTGTGTATGTGGTTTGTAACTCCTTTTTTGGTGCCGCTTTACTGAGCAGATAAAGCACTATACAGAGACAGTCTGTGGTGTTTTTTTTTTTTTTTCATAGAAAAAAATATTTCATAGTAGTGATCATAATGCTCCACTGGATGGCACTCAGAGATTGTACAAGCAACAAGCAAACAATCCAATCCCCCACCCGCACCCCCCAAGAAAACAGCATTGCTTCTTTTTGCATAAACTGATCACAGAAGTATTGACCTTGCTATACAACCCTCGAACATATTGCTACAAATCCATTATGTACAACCAGAGTTATCAGTTAGATGTGACGTGGGACAGTTGTTGAGTAAACAGCTCAACAACTCCCACACTCCCACACACATGTCCTCATTCATACTTCTATCTCTTGGACACTCTTATTCAATCACCCACTGTTTCCCATCACACACAGTTTAATAATGCTAATTACAATGCAACTAACATTCAGTGGAAGATTATTCTAGTACACTGAATTTTTAATACTTTGTTTTTCTTTTTTCTGTACCATTTGCAGTATAAATTCAACATATGAACAGATTTTTTTTCTCAAAAAGGTCAGATAATTTTTCAGTCTGACCATTTGTAGTGTATAGTTTGACTTGCAATGTTTTGATGTTTCTAATATTCATTTGCCTGCAGAAAATGCCTTATCCTGGTCAGGGTCACGGTGGAGCCTGAACCTATCCTGGAAACAAACACAAAAAAAGGTGGGAACACACCCTGGATGGGATGCCAAGCCATTGCAGGGCACTATGCACACACATTCATACCTATCTATGTAGTGTAGTTTTTTGGGAGGTGGAAGGAAACCAGAGAGCCCAGAGTAAACCCACATAGACACAGGGGGCACATGCAGAACTCCACACAGGACCCTGGAGCTGTGAGGCTGCAGCATTACCCACTGTGGCACCGTGCCCTCTGGTTTTTAATATGTTTTCTAATATCTTTATAATAGGTTTAAATTAGTTTTTAAAAAACAAACAAACAAAAAAACTAGACAATACATCACAAGGATGAAGCAAACTTTAAATAACTAGCTTTCAAAGTACAAAGTATACCTTATTTCACAAGAAAATAAAGTTTGAAACATAATTTCTTAAAAGAAACAATACAGATTCCCGATGAAAGCCACAAACTGCTGTTGTGCTTTGTTCACTAGATTCCTTATTAATTCACAAATAAATTCAATAATAATCTTTATGTATATAGCAAATCAAAAATTTCAGTATGCTTTACATACAAAAGATTAGATGCTCAAAAAAGTCTTTAAGATAAAGCACATTAAGGGACCAATATAAACCACTAATGAATGAAATATATACAGTATCCATGAGAATGACTATCTATCACAAAAGGTCTATTTAACAAAATAAGTCTAAGTCCAAGACTAAGTCCAAGACTAAGCCTATGTATGTTTTTACTCTGGATTTAAAAGCATTTATTGAGTTAGAGTCGCTAATGTTCCTTAGAACACTATTCCAGAGTTTAAGGGTGTAAGAAAAATCGTCCACTGAGCTGCAAGTGATCCTTGGGACTAACAGTAGCATTTTTAAGTGCTTTTCACTTAAGGGAATGAAAGTTTTAGTCATCTGCATGCATCAGAATTGCAAATGTGCCAGGAATGTGAAGCAGAGCTCATGAATAAAGGTTAAATATGGTGTCATCACTCCAAGGAAGGATTCAAGGGAGATGAATCATAGATCAATAGTCTTGAAAGACAGTGAGAGAAGGCCAAAGAGAAACAGGGCAATCAAGTATATGCTAATCTACTGTGTCTCTGACAAATGTTAGCCCTGAAATTATGATGTGGAAAGAATTTTTTTGGAATCAAAGCAAGACCTAAATTTATATTAACAAAGAATTTGCACTTCTTAAATGATATACAAATATGCACCAAAACAGTCCAGTGGATATGCTTAGGAAAAAATAAAACAGACAAAAAAACATTCAAAATGTTTAAACGTTAAAATAGAAAATACATTTTTCTTTTTAATTTTTTTATATTAATTAACATTTAATTTAATTTTTAATCTATTTTAATTTCACAGCTCTATTTTTGGTAGACAAATCATAAAACAGAAGTACCTTTCCAATGCAGAAACTTTTGTACACTTTTGCACTGAACAGTATTTTCGCTATTATTTTTATGTACTTTTTTATGTACTTTAATGGTACAGTGGAGTCCACAGGTCTCAGACCATACTGAAAATCTGTGATTATTTTTAAACTTAAAACTGAAAAAAAAAGAAAGATTTAGAATTTTGAGAATTCTAAAACAAAAGGATGTTGCACAATTTCTAGGTCGCTATTTAACTTTAAGCAAATTTGTGATATTGACCATGTTAACTCCTTTGTACAAAAGAGTCTTATTCCTTCCACTGAAGCATGTGTTCAGATGATACTGATGGATTTGATCTAACATGGATCATCAAGTTTTACACAAATTTGTGGTGTCTGTGTCAGCTCGAGTACAAACTGTCATTAAAGCAAAAAGGGGACGTACCATATACTAAGAAACTCTGAAATTCCCCTAAATATTTCTAAAATTCTACTTTTCACTCAAGTTATTGCTGATAATATCATTTGTAATGAAAACCTTTGTGTTGAATTGAAAAAGAATGCCAAACAGGAGCATTTTCAAAGGTGGTCTCAGATGTTTGGACCCCACTGTATGTAAAAGCTTGGTAGTTGTAATCTACATGTAAATTTGAAAGTCTATCAATGCATAAATGTCTTCAGAGTCCACCAGAGAGATTCAAGTTGTGCATACATCTCAGCTTCTATAGGTGTAAAAACGTTTTGTGAGTGTGATTGTGTGACCTTTCTTGAGTGTCCAGAAGGATAACGTGAATGTCCAACCACTTTCCCCAGTATCTTTTGCTGAGTTAAACAGTTGTGCTATAAGCACAGGTATGTAAATGTCTAATAATAAAATGCACTTTGTGCTTGACAAACTACTGTAGATTTTCTGAATTGATGAGAATGTGCTAACGTAACTGACTTTAGCTGTGTAACTATGCTAGCTAGCTACCTTGTTACTAATGTTTCCGAGCTAGCTAACAGATATTGCTGTATAGTTGACATAGGTTATGCTGGTCTTTATGCTTTGATAGATTTTTACATTTACACAAGTCTTTAATGCCT
Organism: Pangasius djambal; assembly: GCA_022985145.1. Lineage (NCBI taxonomy): Eukaryota > Metazoa > Chordata > Actinopteri > Siluriformes > Pangasiidae > Pangasius > Pangasius djambal. The sequence goes on from CM040997.1 coordinate 8,421,319, forward strand.
ATGTAAGGTCATTGTAATTACAATAATGCTATAAAACACAATAAAATATAATTAAGTGGAATTAGCAATAACGCTGATGTGGAATGCAGAAATAGATATAGATGTTTTAATATAATATACAAGAATATGGGCACAGACTAACAGAACCAGACTAACAGCAGCAAAAGGTGAAAAAATCCATTTTTAAGCACAGGTGACTTGATAATATGAGGCTAATCTGTCCATATAACTGTTCATCAGCTTCTGCTTGCCACATGACCACTGTGCAAAATTAAGTCATACTCGACATTAACATATAAAAGAATCAGAGAACAAAGAATCTCTCGCTTTAATGTCAGAAAATTAGAAAATGCACATTTAATTTTGCTTTTCACAGGCTGTGCAAGTGTCAGAAATGTACAATTAGCTTATTCCCTATGTGCAAAATGAAAAACTCTTCAAATAATAATAAAAAAAAACACCCTCATTAGCTTTTTGTCCCCTATTGTATATAAGTAGCAAAGATGGTGATACATCTGAATAACTGTTATAAGGAATTGTATGGATTATCATAAACAAACTAAATGAGAAGAAACATGGTGTATGACCAACCAATTTAAATTTAAATTCAGAGCGGTAATTTTATAATAGGTTTTGATAAGTATGAGAGCGCTGTGTGATGGAAGTGGAGTGCTGTGTAATTGCCTATGGAAGCAACAGTAAGACCTTTTCACATGAATTAAAAGGGTGCTTTCATTAACATGCATTAAAAAGAAGTCTGAATCAGTAATACCTTGATAGTGAGAATAAAGACTCAGGAAGCAGGCTTAAGTGAGAGAGAGAGAGAGAGAGAGAGAGAGAGATGCTGAGCGTTGTGATTTTTAGCCCTGTTTCTATACTTCACTCTAAACTGAAATCATATAATCATGATCAACACACCCACAGTGTCCTGTTTGTTAGTCTGATTTAGGGAAATGCTTGGAGAAGCACTTGTTGTCTCTCCGCTATTCCCCAGAGTATAAATAGGCTTGTCATTAACCACACACAGGTGTAAAAACTCACTAGTTTCCTGGTTGTTCTCTGTGACACCTTCTCCCATTCACATCTGGGACTTGACCAGATCCTTGCTGCCACATACAACTATGTTCATAATCAGACAGAAACCATAAATTAAATTATTGATCAGGTTTTGTAATTTATAAAACTTTTGCAAGCATGCCATTCAGACATCACAGGAGACCTAGGATAAGAATGCATGTGAATTTTTATTTTTATCACATGCCCCTTGGCACAGTTGAGAGAGAGATAGAGAGAGAGAGAGAGAGAGAGAGAGAGAATCACATAAATGTACACGGTTCAACAGGGCCTTTGCACCATTAATAATTACATGCCTCAGGGTAATGAGCACTGGCCTCATGATTACAAGACACTTCTTTTCTATGGTATTGTACTTTGACTCTCACACAGCTAATGTTTCCAGATGTACATTACTCCCTGGCCAAGCTGGATGGCCCACTGGGACAGGATACACTGGCCCACAACTGGCCTCACCACCTCACCACAGCTAATTCTTCGCATGTCACTCATAATTTAGCAACTAGGACACAGACTCCTACTTGTGGCCCCAAAATTGCGAACAAAACCTTGTTTTCACTACAGTTTTTGCTAATGGTCTGAACCTGGTAACTTCCAATCCCTAGGATCCTCCTTGTGCTAGAGTCCCTTAAGGCCCCTTGGAAAAAAGAGTTGGGAATTTGCATGCTCTGTGATGCGATCTAAGATATACACATTATAGGGTCTAGATATACACATTATATAAGGGCATTTTCCCTTCTCACTGACCATTGTCAGTGAAGATGCATTCATTTGCCAAATTGCTACTATTTCTTAAAATATGAACTACCCTTTTCACATCTCGGACAAGCTTAAAGTAAAATACAGAAGCTTTACCTTGTAGAACAAACAGCAAAGTAAATAAATTAATTTTCCCCATATAACTACCAGTGAACAGCTGATTGCCCTTATCTTAGCTACAGTAGGTCATACTGTGGACCAAGTATGATGTTAAACAATTATATCTGTGTGTTTCTCTGTATTTTTGAATTGGTCTCAGTTATCAGTGTCTAGGTTAAAAAGCTCAATCTGTGGTCATTCCTCATTGTGATGGATCATGTAGAATACATATAAAACATTTTCTGCATCACTGAACCTTGTTTAAATGGCACCTTACTTAATCAGTGTATCCCTGCACGGAGGTCGAACATTTGATCTCAGCCATGACAGATGTGTCATTTGGACTTCACAGTCCTTTTCCTCTGGGTCATTTTCTTGATTTTAAGTGAATCTGTTTTGTGAAAAATGTGAAAGTGGAATTGAGTTGATAGCCTCTGGGAGCCAAAGTGTTTTCACCTTCATTTTAACTACCACAGACATTTCTCCTTAAGCGGACTTGTCCGTGACGGTGTTATGGTGAGCCTTACAATTCTGAAGGTTGCTTACTTGCAATCTAAAGAAGTCTTGCTGTACTTGTATTCACATATGCAGTCAATTCCAGAATTATTGACACTGTTTTTGAAAATGATTTAAATTTGAAATGATGTTTTTTCCTGCAAAACACTCATTTCAAAATTATTGGCATCTTCACAATTAATATTTAATAAAGCCTTCTAGACTCCTGGCACAATTCAGAGTGCCTTCAATGCTCAAATGCTATAAAGCATTAACAATCGTGCTCCATACTTTATAGTGGCTTATCAGGGGCCTTTTTTTCTTCTTCGTCTTTTTTTGCCAAACATATCAAATTGTATGCATGGCCAAAAAGTTTGATTTTAGTCTCATCATCTCAACATAGCCTCAACAAATGAAGCACACAATTTTAGCTGTAGCTCAAATGAGGCTTGTTGAAGTTCAGAAGCTGCAATTTGTGGGACTCTGCAGAAAAGCTTTTAAAGCATTTACAAAGCTTTTAAACCGCAGGTTTTTTTATGGAGGAGCGTGTGTGTGTATGTGTGAGATTTGAATTTTAACGTTTATTCTAATGTTTATTTTATACTTTATACTTTCTTAAAGTGGTGCTATTAAATCAGGTAAAATCCACATGGGTCTATCAGTTGCCACTTTTTTTGAGCTAGTAAATGTTTTTGGAGCTGTTATTATGTTAGATAGTGTCATCATAGTTTCTCTTTAAATGGATAACCAGTGAGAAATATGACAACTTTCTATACTAGATGGCACTGTTGTTCCTTCTCTCTGTATCTGCGGACAAGTACAAGCTTTGTACAGCGGCACCTTGTTTTGCATACACACACTAGTGCTTTTCAGCTTTCTTTGTAAAGACGCTGGCTGGAGGAAGAGAAACATTGTAATAATAACTGGACTGTAGTCAAAATTTTTTATTTTTTCTAAGTTATATTTATTGTCCTCATACAACGTGTCTTGTGAAAACCACTGGTTGTATATTAAAGAGGTACAGGTAATAGATTGACATATTATAACCTATTTTAATTAGTATTATTACCTCCTTCTATGATATGATGATGTATAAAGTGGCAAAGCATTATAGAAGTGATACAGTGGGATGTTCTGTCTTCTTGTATAAGTTCTTGACTAAGAAAAGGCCTCCTAAATGTGATGAGAGCTTCCTGTGTGATGCTTGTTGATTAGAAGCACTAACAACTCATTAACATTTGTCTGCATTTATTAGGTTTTTAATTAGCCATACCATCCTTCCATGGCACGCCATGAACATGGGGATTGTTCTATTACAAGTATAAATTTAATTAGTCTGTTTTGGTATTAAGTGTACCTACAGTAGAATATGAGTAGTAAAATGAGTACTTACTGAGGACACATACCAGTTCACACATTTCAAAACCTTCATTTGTTTGTAGCCCACAGTTTCTGTCCTATTACTGTGTAGCTGTGTTTAATTCGTTCACTTTCAGAAATATCTCCACAAAAGGAAAACATTCTTTCTTATTAGAAGCAGGCTTGATTAAGCTCAGCAGATGGCCCTTTCCCTAGAGCACTCAGTCATTCAACAGTCAGGCTGCCCAGGGGAAATTTGTCCAAGGGTAAAGACCCAGTCTATTTTTTTTTTTGTAAGAACCTTAAGTAAAAGCAGCATGCATGAATATAAATCAATGATGCTGTTCCTGGAATGATAAGCACCTGCTTTTGTAATGGAGTGTGACCTTATGGTCTACTTACTGTTTCCTTTGTGGATGGAGAGGCGGAGGTAGCTAAAGCAATTCACCTTATTTGAAAAAAAACTATTTACTTGGGGGAAAAAAAAACTGTCACTCTGTGAACCTGCAGTAAATGGAAAGGTGCTGAATTCCATTACAACTCAATTACACCAGACAATATTAGAAAAGGAGAAACAACGGAGTGGAGAAATCAACCAGTCCTGTCATGGGCTTCAGTTACAAAGGACTACATGGAAAGAAGGAAGAAGTCAGAAAAGAAGAAGTCAATACAATGCAGGAATTTGCATTTAATAATTTATTTTTACCTCTGCACCTCAAAACGCACACTGATTTTGGTTACTGATGGTAAACTAGTCTCCTTTTGTCTCCTTATGACCCAAGAACGTAAGCAAACATTAACTATCACTAACTAAGTACAGCTAATAGATCTATCTACAGTGAGGAGAAATAAGTATTTGGACACTTTTGTCTTTGTTATTTAATATACTTCCACTGTCTATATCCATTTCAGATTATACATACATCAAATCGCTTTACTTTGTACTTAAAAATATGAACAAAAAATATGTATTCAGAAGAATAAACAAAGATAGGTTTTAAAAATGAAATTGATATGGGAAAAAAGTATTCAGACACCACAGATCATCCACATTAGTACTTTGTTGCAAAGATGTTGTTGCCAGTTACAGCTTCAAGACATCTACGGTAAGAAGTAATTGTAAGAAGACTTATAAGAAGCATCGTGGTTTAAATTTTGCCCAATCCTCTTGGCAAATCATGTTCAGTTCCCCTCAGAGAGTCCCTCTGACAGACTCAAAATTTCAAAATCCATAAAATTTCAATGGGATTCAAGTCAGGAGATTGGCTAGGTCATGCAAGGCCTTCTTGAGTTAGTCTGGGATCGTTGTCGTGTTAAAATGTCCGTCTTCTCCCCAGATTCAGTTTCTTGGCAGATGAGGTTAAATTCTCCACTAATATGTCTTGGTACATACAAAATGTAGCTAATGACAAGTAGATGTTTGTAGTGATTGATATTAAGTCATTTTTTTACTTATATGTACACAACAAACAAAAATCATCTTATGTCTTTAGAATATATGTTGGTTATAGAGATCTTTTTTACATGTAATTTATTTTTTAAACTTACTAAGTATAACTCAAATAGTAGGTGAAAGAAAAAGATAGGTAAATTACAGATACTTAAACTGTACTTAAGTACACTGCTGATGAATCCTTAGCTATGTCTAGAGGCATGTCAGTGCTAATATTCAAAGTACACTTCAACAAAACACTAAGATTAAATTTAATAAATAAATGAGGTCTGTCTGAGGTGATAATTTATCAATAGTAAGGATCCATTCCTCTGAGTGGTAGCACAGTCAAAGTAGAGTTTATACCCAGTGAAGTGGAAAGGAACAAATCTGTACAAATTCCAGCATATTTATGGTAATACTCACAGCCCTGCTGTAGCACTAGCTAGTACACTACCACATACATGCAGCAAATCACTCTCATCATTTATTAATTACATTATTAAATTCATTGAGGATTAGGATGATGGGCCTTGTTTATCAGTCATTTATTAAAGTTGTATATAAATATTTTCAGGCCAAACAAAAATTCCTGACAGATTGAAGTTTCTGTAAGTTTTCTTTGTACTCATGTGCATATGTTCACAGCACAGCTGATTTGTTCACAGAGAGCTGAAAATCTGAAATGAGAACATGACTATTAAAAAGCACATCCCCCACAAGCACAGTATGTGCTAAATCTCCCAGTAATTCTATTACTGTAGTCTATTATTGTGTACTATATGGACAAATAGTGCAAATGTGCAACCAGTAAATTCATCACAGTTTTTGCAAGAAGTCCGCTTGGTTAAAATCTATCCACTGTCCACTGATGGAGTCCTGAGTACTGAAGGAATGCATTTTTGAACAATTATTTTAACTAACCAAGTGAACTATGCTGAAGTGAACACCAACTCCACTATCAACAATATACAGTATAAAGAAAGGAAATGTATGAATTAACTCATGTATGATTTAGCTCATTCATACATGTTTCTACCTACACAGTTATCAAGCAAAGATGCCTCTTACACATTAACCTGAGTGTTACCTACTGGCTGTAGCAGCACTTATACAGTATATAAAACATACAGTCAGCTCCATAAGTATTGGGACATCGACACAATTCTAACATTTTTGGCTCTATACACCACCACAATGGATTTCAAATGAAACGAACAAGATGTGCTTTAACTGCAGACTGTCAGCTTTAATTTGATGGTATTTACATCCAAATCAGGTGAACGGTGTAGGAATTACAACAGTTTGCATATGTGCCTCCCACTTGTTAAGGGACCAAAAGTAA
>CM040997.1:8427981-8438548 GCA_022985145.1 Pangasius djambal
AATGCTTCAGAACTCATTGGACGGCGCTTCACGGTGCAGATGGACAATGACCCAAAGCATACTGCAAAAGCAACCAAAGAGTTTTTGAAGGGAAAGAAGTGGACTGTTATGCAATGGCCAAGTCAATCACCTGACCTGAATCCGATTGAGCATGCATTTCACTTGCTGAAGACAAAACTGAAGGGAAAATGCCCCAAAAACAAGCAGGAACTGAAGACAGTTGCAGTAGAGGCCTGGCAGAGCATCACCAGGGATGAAACCCAGCGTCTGGTGATGTCTATGTGTTCCAGACTTCAGGCTGTAATTGACGGCAAAGGATTTGCAACCAAGTATTAAAAAAGTGAAAGTTTGATTTATGATTATTATTCTGTCCCATTACTTTTGGTCCCTTAACAAGTGGGAGGCACATATGCAAACTGTTTTCTAATTCCTACACCGTTCACCTGATTTGGATGTAAATACCCTCAAATTAAAGCTGACAGTCTGCAGTTAAAGCACATCTTGTTCGTTTCATTTGAAATCCATTGTGGTGGTGTATAGAGCCAAAAATGTTAGAATTGTGTTGATGTCCCAATACTTATGGACCTGACTGTATAACACAGCTGTATTTAACACAACAGGCAATCACTACAGAACTTTGAAGTAATCTTAGGGTAACACAGTAATCCAGAGCTGTAACACATCAAAAAGATCTTGCTAGCTAGTCGAGCTCACTCAGCTAGATAATGGCTTATCTGTACATGTTTCTGGTTGGAAGTTGAGTTGTGATATGCAGATATGCACTGGGTTTCACATAATGTGCAGATCATTATCATGCTATTTCCTTTTAAGTATTGAAAACTGAGGATATCTGATCATTTCAGTGAGAAATGCTCATCTTTCTCCACTGTCTCAGACATCACTGCTGCTGACTAAACATTGGTGCCTGAAGTGTAAACTTTTGGGAGGAAAGTTTAGATTTTTGGCAAAAAAAATCTTTTTAAAAATTAAAGTAAAAGACCTCAATGGAGGTTCTGATTAATAAGTCATTCCTTAAAAATTAAAATTTACTTACTTAAAAAGTGTAAAATTTAAAACTCAGGCGCTCTTGTAAGAAAATAATATTTTTCATAACTGGATTTTCAACACATTTCCTGAGTAAATGCTCCTGCCAATATATTTGTTCATATCCAGCTTGATAAATGAGTCTCAGTTTTATTTGTGGGATATGGTGCAATTTTACGATGTCCTTCTTTTTCCTCACACTGCACCTTGGAACGAAAATGAGATTGTGAAATTAAATATTTTTTAGTGAGAAAGCCAAAACTTTGAACAGGAAACAGAGGAACAGGAACTGATTATGCTTCAGTAGTTCAACAGGCATACCTTAGATAGTTGGAACATGATTTAACAACCAGCATGAGGAACATGCCAGAAACATGACAGAAACATCCACAGCCTTCCACTGGATGAATGTGGAGCCAAATATTGCCCAGAGATTGAGGAATACTTTGTGGTTCATCAAAAGTGGGAGTAAAATTGCATCCCATTACAATCAAGCAGTGAAATCACACTTTCTACTGCTATTCTGGGGTCTTTTTAAAACGTCTTACATGTTTTTGAGATTATGGATACATTTGACAAATTAATCAGGAACTTCAATAAATCTACACAATCCTCAGAAGTACGTGAACTAAGCCTGTGGTTTTCTGTTCCTCTGTAGAACAGAATGTCAGAGTGGGTTCCTTCAAGATGGGCGTAACTCTTCTACATTTGAAAATTTACTCACATTACTCTCTTCTGCAATGTATATTATTTACACTTTTATTAATAATTTAAATTATTTATTTGTAGAGGCTTTCCCCTACCAACTTTCACAATAGCAGAAATGTCCTTATCAATCTATGGACTTTTAATACAGGGTAAAACAGATGGTAGTTTTGCCTCAGTTCCTTTAGATGTTGGCATGTGCAAGGAAAAGAAAAGAAGTGAAAAAAGATTGGTTTGTAAGTAGCTAGCTAGCTAGCTGACTTGATCAGCAACCGACACAGAATTTGTTAATTCATGTTTTATGCTTTGTCTTTGATTTTTCAAAGGGTCAAAAGGAAACATTTCTCTTGCATTCCCTCATTGAAAGATATCCGAGCTATTTTCCTAGCTATTATCATGCTATTAGCTAGGATAATCGCTAGCTCTTAGTATTGTGTCTATGAAGCTCATTTTTAGCTAGCTAGCTGTAATGTTAGCTAGATGCCTCCTTAAACCTTTCTGTGTACATGTATATTATTTGTGCTATCAGATGTGTTCAGATGTTCCAATAAATGGGAGAATGTTTTTTTTTTTGTTTTTTTTTTTTAAATCATTTGCCCAGTTTTTAGCCTATGTGTACATGTGTTGTTGCATGCTAATTTACATGTGCAAGTGATGGCAAAGAGGCAAACAAACAAGCCTGTTCAAATGCAAATCACATATTAAACTGATGGATTGGTTGTTCTCTGTGTAGAAGGTGTTATAAGCTACAGGGTTAGGCAACTACACCCAGGTAATGAACCTCCGGTTTGAACAACCCCCACTTGTGAAGAAGGTTTATATAATCTGCACACTGAATCTAAATATTGTTTGATTGGATTCAGTATATAGTTTTTGCCTCCTTAAGCTGCAAGACACTGGAATGTTACAAGCACATTCATGCGATGGACAAGAAGCCGATCCAATATGCTATCATTCCCAAAAGGTGATAAAGACAGTCAGTGGCTTACTTTCATTTGTCATAATGTTTTTGGGCATAAACCCTTTCTTGATCATGAAATGAAAATCGTGAATTATCTACAGTTCAACATCTTGATCTTTGGCTTTAGGTCTTGCAGTGTTTTGAACTTAACTCAATAACTGATGCATAAACTCAGACCTATGGCCTTTTTCTAATACACACAGGCAGAGAGGCTTTCTGTAATCAGGCTTGTGCAGTTAAAGGAAAAGTCAGCAATTTCAAACTCAGACCACTTTTAATTATAGTCAAAGTTCTCCTTTCATTCTGACAGCTGTCAGTAAAAACTCCAGTCTCAGTGGCCACCACAGGCTCTGTAAACAGGAGAAAAAACAACAAATGCTGGTTTTGTCTGGTACAGTCTTTTCCTTAAGGGTTATGACAGTATTTTCCAGACTTTATTCAAACTCAAATGCTAATTAGAAAATGCTAATTCAATCATGTATTTCCCTTATGACCCTGCATAATTTGAGACATAATTCAAATTCAGCTGCAAAACCTGGATTTCCATTTGCATTTTTGAGCACAGCAGTGTATCATAGCTGCCAAAATTAAACTGCAAATGCAAAGTCCATTTGGCATTTCATTTCATTTTAAATGCCTAAACTGTTATGATTCAGAAAAAAAGAATAGCATTCTGTACAATTGCGATTGCACTTTCTCATCCTCGGCCAAAAAAATAAAATGCCAATTCTGTTTGAATTCGCATTTTCACTACAAATGAGGTAGCTCTGTCAATCAAATATTGTAGGCAGGAGTTGGAAGGAACACCATGTGTTTCAGAGGAAGTAACGTCTGACTAAAAGGGGCAAATAGCTGACAGTCCTGCCTCTTCAGTGTTACCAGGTCTGTGGCTTTTCTCGTAAAATAAGCTACTCTTGCCATGCTGCTGTGAGTCAATTTTTTTAAATGTGGGTTGGAGGTTTGGCGGATATATCAATCATTTACAATCGAAATACATAGTTTGGACTATGTGTTTTTTCGGTGCATATTCTATTTTGCATGGATTTAGGCTGTGGTTATGATAAATATGTAGTGAAGAGACAAGTGATATGGTGTTAAAAGTAGAGAAAATGGAGTGGTATTGTAACTACAGAAAATGAAACATATCCCATAGAAACAGTGGATCACACTGTGTTTTTGGCAAGCATTAAAATGTCCTTATATGACTGTATAACAATATAACAAAATGAAAATGAATAAAGAAAAGTGTCCATCTAGCTTGTCAGAAATTCAGCCTTTTAGCCATGTGGTGGTAGTCCACACTTTCTCAGGGAGTATAGTAAACTTGAGCTGCTGTATTGACTCTTCTAGGGCAAGTCTGACAGTCAGGGATGTTCAATATCATCTGCTCAGTGGGAGACAGTGTCTTGCTAAATATGCGCATACATCTCATTTAGGAGCCCTACCATGCTACAGAGATGAAACTACTTCTATGCCAACATCAGAAGCATCTACTTCCAATCTAAATATCTCCAAGCCTGTGTGCTTTCATGTGGGAGCATGAAAGAGCTGTTCATTTACCTTCCAAGCAGCAAATAAAGAAATTTCTGAAGCTGGGTAAATCTTTAAATGTCTTTGGTTCTGGCTATGTTTGTGCTTATCTACAAAAACTGAATAACTGATTGAATAACCTAACTGAATAACCTTGGAAAGAAATAGTGATATATTGAATAAAATGCTGCTTATGCTACAACTTTGTGTGTCGCGGTTGGACATTTGGGCGAAATACATTCACATATCAATATACTGTATGCAATCATAATTGTGCCTCGGCTGCAGATATGGACGCAGGTGCAGGTACAACGGTGCTTTATTGAAACTCACATACAAATCCAATATTTGTGGCAAAGCTCAGAAACCAGGAAACAGGAAATGGTCAGGTGATCAACAAGCATACACAAGGCAAGAATCAGAACCAGGAAACCAAAAATAAGAAAAATACTCTGAATAGTATGAAATGAGACTGTTCTGATTTCTTTCTAGCCCAGGCTGTAGATTCATACAGCCTACCAGTGACAGTCACGTCACGTGATTACAGAGTGAAGTGTCCCCTAAATGTGATCTTCATTTGGGATGTGATCTCCATTTTTCAGCCTGCTTTGCCTGACATGTTGCTCTAAAAGTACTAGGTATGAGAGGGAGGGGATAGCAATAGTTGACTATTACAGTGTTCAAAACCTCTTGCTCTATACAAGGCAGTCCTCCCACTGGTAGCCCTCTTGTCAGAGATGTGAAGAAACAAATAAACCCTGAATTTTCTCAGTTTTGCAGTTTTCTAATGATGCTTTATAAACAGTTTCAGTTTAGAGGCTACTCCCATTACTGAAAATATTTCTTGAAAGTATTCTTCCATGGCTTGAGTTTCGGTTCTATGCGGAAGTTATTCTCCATGGAAGCGTGGCTGTCACTAATAAATCTATGGTATAAACCTCAGGTTGGTGAGGTGGTAATTAAGTAGCTTTGGACATACTAAACATCTAAGAGGTTGTGATAGGCCTGAGGCATGTTTGTCTAGAAGGAGATTAATGGGCTTTCAGTGCAAGTTGATTTTAAACTCTTAGAACGAGAGAATCATTAGCACTGGGTAGAAGGGGTAGCTTTACTTTCTCCCCTGTCGATCAGAAAAACACTGCCTAATACGGGTGTCTTTGAAGTCATGTTTTAGTGAAAAGTGTCTTCGCTTGAGCATGATCCAGCTAACAATCCAGAGTTTTGTCAAGACTTACAGCTCAGCAGCACTATGGTGCTTCATGAGTGTTTACCATTGTTTTCATGACACTGTAAGTCCTGACAAAACTCTGGATGATCATGCTCAAGCAACAGCACTTCTCACGAAAACATGTTTTTGCTTTTTTTGCTTTACATCCTTTTTTAATTTTCAGCTACTGTCTGTTCTATAGGTATTTGACCAGGCCTTTTCTAAACATCTGCATGTTGGCTCATGTTCACTAACATGAGGTGACAAGCTTCCATGAGGTAAGAACAAAAAAACAGTATGGAGATTACACTGATACACTATCAGGAGAACTGTTGGCCATGCTGAGTGATGAAATGCATATGTGCAAGGAGACATACTACAATAGAGGCAACACAGGTTTTTATTTTTATTTTATTTTTATAATGACCTGTAAGGGTACCTGCCAAAGTGGCTAATTTTTTTGTGAGCAAAAGTGAGTGAATGAGTGTATGAATGATACTGTGCGATGGACTGGCATCACATTTAAGATGAATTCTCCCGGCCTTGTGCCCAGGGTTGCACACACTTGTTCATTTACATTTACATTTATAGCATTTATCTCTATCAAAAACATATCCTCATGCTAGTTCAATAGGTCAGAGACTAAGAGTACCATGTCTTAAAACCCTGTTGAGGAGGCTAGTACAGCATGAAAAACACACACACACACACACACAAAAAACACTCCTAGGGTAGCCAATCTATGATTTTGGGAAGTGGGAGGAAACTGTACCATGTGCAAATAATATTCCATCCTCTGTACCACTTATCCTACACAATCCATAATCACACACATTCACACAATATAGAGATGCCAGTCAGCCTACCATGCATGTCCTTGGACTGGGGGAGGAAACTGGAGTATCCGGAGGAAACCCGGAAGACAATGCAAACACCACACACACAGGGCAGAGGCGGAAATCGAACCCCCAACCCTGGAGGTGTAAGGCCAGCGTGCTAACCACTAAGCCTCTGTGCCAATAATAATAATAATAATAATAATAATAATAATAATAATAATAATTATTATTATTATTATTATTATTATTATTGTTATTATTAAGAAGGGTGTAATTAAGGGTAGGAATTAATTATTATAAAGGGTGGCAACAGCAACAACGATAACAAGGTCCTGTGTGAAGACATTCTGCAGCGTTGTTTTAGACTAAAATCTGAAAAACAACAACAACAACAACAATAATAATTATTATTATTTTTATTTTTATATAAAATGTTTTTCAGATTTGAGTCTAAAACAACGCTGCAGAATGTCTTCACACAGGACCTGGTTATCGTTGTTATTGTTGCCACCCTTTAAATAACGTTACACGGAAGTGACTGCACAAACCCGTGAAAACTGCATTACCCACGTTCCTTTTCATCACGTGACGTCACGGCGTGTCACTCAGGGACCATACCGGCTTCCGTAGGCTGTCGTGGCGTGAAAACGTCGGCTAACAGTTGTGAGTGATATCAGAAGTGTAGCAAGGCTGAGCTCGTGTTTGTCTTAGACTCTGTTTAAAGCGCGAAGACGTTGTTTTTGGCAGTCAGGTGAGGTGACTGCAGGAAAAACACAGCTGAAGATTTGACGGTAAAATGAGGCGTGCAGGGTTGGGTAAGTCATTCTCAGTAATGCTAGTCAAAATGGATTATGCTAACTGGCTAGAGAACTGGTTACGTTTTCTGCTTATGTCATTTCCCGTGTGTAGGCTGAGACCTGGAACAATCTCAGAAATGACTTATTTATTTATATTTAATTTGTGGTTGTTTAGAAAGATGTGCTATATGTAGCCTACTTAGGGGGCCTACTTAGTGTAACTAGCTAGCCTAAATGGTTGGAACTTCATACGTGGAACTTGGGAAGTGACATCAGTGACAAAAAAAAAAAACAAAAAAAAAACGGAAGTAAATGGATAGGAAATAAATTCCAGCAAAGGCATTGTACATCTTTAGTATTTTAGGGCACATTTGTTATGTGAAAACCCAAAGAAGATAAACAAATTGTGTTGAAATTCTGAACAAAAAGGAGACAAAAACAGGACCTTTATTATTCTATGTGCATTTATTACTCTATTACTTTACAGTGAAGATCTTAGCCATGAGAACTGTTGATGAATAAAAGAATATTTTGCTCATTTAGACTTCCTCAAATTGAAATGCAAGTAGGTTCAAAAACAATGTACATATTTACATGAAAACACACACACACACACACACACACACACACACACACACCAGATGTTCAATGGGTTCACATTGGGAATGATGAGTTTTATTTTTTATCTATCTATCTATCTATAAATAAACCAAACCTATAACAAAGAAAATCAGTAACGAGATAAGAATTGAGTTTCTTTCACCTGTTGGAGAGACTGGAGTTCTCTTCATACGTGGAACAGTTCTAGCTGATGTGTTACTATCACAGCCTTCTATCTGTCGTCACTGATTATTCATTATCTCACTGTCCTGATGTTAGAGATCTAGTGCCGGTTTCATACATAATATAAAGTCACTTCGTCCAAGCAGTGCGTAACAATGTTATATTGGTTGTACTAAGTGCAAAAGTTTGCATGCCCTTAGAAAAAGAAGAATACATTACCTTTATAGCAGTGGGCTGTGTTTCACAGATCTTGCTTTATCATCACCAGATGGTGCACTAAAGAAATTAATAGAGGAAATAATTTACATGTTTGTGAATGTGATATAAATATTCTCTAATAACTTGATTTTGAATCCCCTCAGTTGTTAATATATCACAATATGCTATAATACAGTAAATCTAGTTTAGACAATCTAATCCTGCAAGCAAAGTTATGATTAGTCAGGATAAACTGTCATCCACCCAGCAGATAAATGTCTTCTACTTACAAAAATAAAAAGTATTACTGTGACAAAAGAAAACAAACAAACAAAAAAAAAGTCTATCAAATTCTAACTCGCGTTATATACATGTTTTTATGCCTCCATACATCGCTAGGTATTATTTGGACTATTGCAAAGACTGTGAAGCCATGACTTATACTCCAATTTATGATTGAGTTTTAAGTTGTCCCAGTGTTGTGATTAAAGCTATTATTATTGTTGTTGTTTATGCAATATCGAATTAATTAAAGCGAAGCATTTTTTTGTCAATGGTTCACAGGTGAAGGCGCCCCGCAGGGGAATTATGTGGCAAGCGGTTACAGTGTTTATGAGGAGGAGAACGAACAGTTACAAGAAGGTCTTAGAGCCAAAGTAAACGCATTGAAACATGTAAGTTATATGAGTATTACATGTGCAGTTATATATCAGAGTATAGCGTAGAGTATGGTGTGTTTTAAAAGTGTATGTTATTGAATAGTCTACTAGGTGAATGATCATTTGTCTTTCCTTGTATTCCGCCAGCTCTCAATTGACATCGGGACTGAAGTCAAATACCAAAATAAAGTGTTATCAGACATGGTAAGTTTATGTTTTTATTTTTACATGTCAGATCCTTTGACCACAATTCATGAACTCTTGAAAATGAAAAAATGACATTAATATCAAAAACATTAATATCTAGTGTGACAGCAAATAAATCTCATTCTTTCTTTCTTTATTTATTTATTGCAATTTTTAACCAAAGAAATCCTGTACATTGTAGCTTTCAAAACATTAATAAGTTGGTCCTAGTGGTCTACACCAGATATGGAAGTCGGAGCGCTTCACACCATGTAGAATTTTGTTCAAATCATTCCCTAAAAATAATCTGGAAAATTCCAATTTATTGCAGAAAAAATAAAGAGAAAAGAAAGTGTGATGTCCCAGGTTGATCCATGCTTATTAACTGTCCAACTGAAAACATTACCTCATGAAACTTTGGCCAGAAACCCAGTAGTTTTTGTGACAATTTGATGGGTTGAAATGACTGAACATGGTCATGTATGATTAGTCTACAAACATTGTGTCTCTTTAAACACAACTCATGCCCTAAAGCCAAACTCATATTTATTCACGTTTCATTTATCTAGTATTTGCATGTTTTATTCACAATTAATGTCATTAATAATGCATTTATGTGGATCAGAACGGCAGTGGTGTTGGCAGTGGTGTTGCTACATGTCACAAAGCTATTTGGATCAATTAACTTGGAGCCAGTAGCACCTATAAAACTACTGTGTTCACATCAGAGTTGCTGGGAGTCCATCATAAAAAAGTCGACTCCCTCATTCCAGGCATCGAAAACTTTAGAGCTGAATCCAAACACTGAAAATGATTCGCCTCGTTCAAACACAGCAAGCAAAATGAATTTAACATTAAGTGTTTTGATTAGTGAGACAGCTAGAGCTTTGCGACCTTCATTTAAATTTGACTGGTCAGAATTGAACAAATCAGGGCTTGAAATAATGGTAAGACCCTCAGTCAGTGTCTGAGACCATTGGGCCATTGGTCACAATGAAATAGTTGCGGAACCAGTGAAATTGTATGCGATATGTGATATTTTAGCTTGGGTGTCTCATTTAAAAAGGTGGTAAGCACTTTATAATATTCTCATCCCAGGACAGATAAAATTGTCTGATAAATTTCAGTAATACTGTACGAGTTAAAAGCAGGCTTGTTTGTTTGAAATTTTGGAAAAAAATATTTTTAAATAAATGTGTTTGGCATTTAGTGTGTGTGTGTGTGTGTGTGTGTGTGTGTGTGTGTAAACAATAATCAAACCAATGAATTAATAAAAAAAAAAGAATCAGTTGATTAATTTTCATTAGTTGCTGCTGTATCTGAATTGTTAATGTAAATATCTATCTGCACAAGAAGTCTTCTAAATCATCAGTCTTATTGTACATGATAGCGAAACAGTAGTTCATTCTGGATTTAACCGACTGCAATGTGATATATGTGTGTATATATATATATATATAACGCCTGAACAAAATAGGGTTTTTGGGCAGTATCAGCATAAATCCTCTTTAGTTAGTGACCATTTTGCATTGATAATAAGGGACAACACAAACTATGAAAACATATTTTATTAAATAAAAAGTTTATGAACATAAACATGAACATAACATAGAAAAATACTCAAATTTTGGATTCATCAAAGAAATCCCCATTAGCAG
>CM040997.1:8455757-8500613 GCA_022985145.1 Pangasius djambal
ATATATATATATATATATATATATATATATATATATATATATATATATATATATATATATATATATATATATATATATATATATATATATATATACACACACATACACATATTATATATATAAATATATATAGTATTGTATTAACAAGTATAGTAAATATAAAAAAGTCAAACTTACAGTGACACCAGAGGCCCCAAAAAGAGGGTCCTTTAATAAAAAAAAAACAATAATAATAATAAAATAAAAAAAATTGGTCTCCATTTTTAACCCACTCAAAATCACTTGGGAATATAACACAAAGCAACATCCTTTCTCTTTGTTACAACCTTTTCCAACTGACACTATTCTGAGAAACAGCACTTTGATTCAGTGTATGTGCAGTGGCTTCCTCCTCTCACGAGACAAGGAAGTGTGACACTGTTCAAGGTCTAAATTTTGACTCCTATAGGTAAACTTAGTTACTGAGACTGTTTATAATCTCACTGTTTCAGTCTAGCTGTAACGATTGTGCCACCTCAATACCCACAGGCCTGCATAGAGAAGCTTTTCTTTCTTTTATACTGTTTGAAGAAAGGAGCCCTTCCTGAGAGCAATGCACAAAATACATCTGTTGAACTTCACCAAGTATCAATAGAGCCACAATCGTAATTTTGTGTTGTGGTCAGAGGCCAAAAATCAGACTCACTTACTGACAGTGAGTCACTATAACATTTTCATAAAAGGTGTCAACAATTTGAATAGGCTACACATAATGACGTAATAAAGTCACAATAAATAAGACTATATGGGTGCCCGAGGTACTGGGGCATGGTGGCTCAGTGCCTCGCACCCCCGGGGTTGGGGGTTCGAATCCCGCCTCCGCCCTGTGTGCGTGGAGTGTGAATGTGGGTTTACTCTGTGTGCTCCGGTTTCCTTCCCCAGTCCAAAGACATGCGTTGTAGGCTGACTGGCATTTCCAAATTGTGCGCAGTGTGTGAAGGGGTGTGTGAGTGTGTGTATGCGATTGTGCCTGTGATGGGCTGGCACCCCATCCAGGGTGTCCCCTGTCTTGTGCCCCAAGTCCCCTGGGATAGGCTGCAGGCTCCCCCGAGGATAAGTGGTACAGAGAATGGATGGATGGAAGGATGGATGATTCTCACTGTTCTGTCTTAGGACTGATTGTAAGTCAAAGTAATGGTGGTGCCTCTGATAAAATATTTTTCAAAATTATCCTATTTTACTGGGGGCAGCTAGCCAGATTTGTACTGTGATGTGAAAAAACAGCTTTGTCATGAAGATTATTTGTAATTATCAGACAATATTATTAAATCATGACATAAGTCATGGATGTTGTTACGCTGCTTTTGTATTGTATTGTAACTACAAAGCAACTTATGGTATTTTTTCATTATTATGAGCCGAGGAGCCGGAAATTGGCTACGTGGCTGTGGATGCGCATGCTTCTGCGTCATTTCGACGCAGTCACTCAGCTCACCAGATTCCCGAGCAATGTGAGGTCACGTGACCGCACGGATCCACTTTACTTACTGTTCCAAAATAGAGGCGTAGTGGACAGGGTTAATGTTTTAAACACAGACAGAGCGTGTACGGTAAACATAGGTTTTATGCAAGGGAATATACGACTTCCTAACTTTATATTTAAACATTAAATAATAACCCATATGCTTGTTGGTCAGGTGTAGAGCTGAGTTTAGCTTGCTAGCGTGTGCTGTATGCAGTTGTACAGTGACCTCTTACCTACACTGGAAATGTAACGCTGCTTCAGGTTCATACGGAATAAAACAACCACAGGGTCAAACTACTTTTTTGAGGGGGAGAATACGCAAAAAACATGAATATATTAGGTGTGAGAACTTGTAAATAAAATGCAGTGTTCCCTACAGGAGGATATGCAGCTACATTTACCTTTCTCAGAGAGTCCTTCAGTGCAAAATGCTCCTGTGTGTAGAGAACATGATCAGCCGCCTCGGAGCTGGCCTTAGATTTACAGGAAACATTTTCCGACGAGTGTCGTTTCTGATAAACTGCACTTGTTTTAAGAAAGTGGCGACTTGCACTAAAGTGCATTTGGAGTGCTCTTCCACAAAGTGCCATTATCGGGCCACTTTGGTAAGCGCATGCGCACTGGAGTCGTGTTATTGAACAGAAAGTCAGCCGTTGCCTACACATGGCTCAGTTACTCCAAGCTTTTTCTTTTTTTTCTTTCTTTTTTTTTTCTCTTGCATCATTTGACTCAAGGAAGACATATATCATGCATTTGCTAGTAAATATGCCAGTCTCTAAAACTCTAAATATTGACTGGAATTTTGCGTCAGTCTAAAGCTAACTCCCTTCACTCTCAATGACAGTGTGATTTACTCTAGAAATATCTTCAGACCTGCAGTAGAATAATCTGTTTTGCTCTTCCGTATGTCAGTTCAATATATTCCACTTTCTTTACTGAATATTTGTTGGGGCAGGCCACATTCAAGTACAGAATAAAACGTATAATAACACACAAGGGGTGTGCTGTTACAGGAAAATAATCAATGATGGGATGTGTGCCAAAAGGGGTTACTGTTATCACCCCAAAGTGGATTATTTTCAAATAATGTCCCAAAATGTTTTAGTCATCTTATACCACAGTAATTTTCTTGCCGTTACAATTTTTTTATTTTAATAATGTACATTGTGCTTTTTAACACTTTATAGTTCTATTTAATGTTGTGCAAAAACAGTGATCTGCTCACCTCAGTTTTTCTCTTCCTTGTAGGTAATAAGACAAATAAAATAAATGTCTTCCCTCAAAAATCTGTACCATATCAACAATGATGCGTTTTTCCTGGTTAAATAACAACACATAATTAATCTGTTTATTATTAGGCTTATATTATGTAAAGTTGTTACTATAGAAACGACACCATATTAGAATAAACATTAATATAAACCCGTGATTTCAATTACAGACGGCTTTACTGTCAGAGCTTGTATTCTAGAAAATGAATCAACATCTTATGACCAATCAAAATTGAGATTTCATAACACTGTGATATAAGCAAACATAAGACAGAAAGACAGGATCATATGCAGCACATATCACACAGCCACACAGATAACTGGACATGGCAAGGTGACACTGAAGACATTAAAAGTTTTTTAATAAATATTTCTAAAGGAGCCTCTGTACAGTCTGATGTTCAGCCCATCATGCCGTGCACCAAAACTGACAATCGCTGCCCAAAATTATTGTTTTATTTCACCACTTCATAGATCAATACACGAGAAGATGTGAAAGCGTCCATATCCAAGTCATTTAGAGTATTTTTATTATCTATCCTCAACTGTCATTTCTCTGTTTCGGGCAGCGGAGGAGATTCTGGCTAAGATTAAAGAGTAGCAGGTGTCCATGTGCAGTACCAGAGTCTAAACTGTAAAAGGAATAGGGCAGTTATTCTGTCCACATTAGCAAATGACACATCCACCCTTTTCCTTGAATGGATTCTTTTCTTCTGGGATGCCTTTGACCAGGGGATCATCGTCCATACCACTCTGAATGTATTCCATGACTTCTTCACAACATTTAGACACCTACCAAAATAAATAAAAAAATTATAATAGATAAGGACTTCTTCAAAAATCGTAGGTAATAAAATTAAATGACACAAAATTGTTTTCACAATATTTTAAATACTTTTGAAAACGTTTAAATAGGTTTTCCAAATGGCCTTCAAGGTAAGCAGACATTTTGTTTTTGAAAGAGCAGTACATATGTATGAATGATATTTGATGAAATCTATGAATGCTTCACATACTATTTTTCATACTATTATTTACTATTTAAACCAGTGAGCTTATGAATAGACAAGTTCTTACCTTTTCCCTTTCCAGTTTCACCTCTTTTTTCAACTGATCTACTTCCATTTTAGCCTTATCCAAGTCCGTGAGATTCTCTACATTTATAACCGGCATTTTCTGTGAGAAAACAAATCAAATGCACATGTTTTATAACAGCATTGCATGCTATGCTCTGTTGTCAAAGTAAAACTAATAGCAGAAGTATTTACATTCTAGATGAAGTGAGTAATGAAGTCCACACTTACTGCCGCTTACAGTGAGTTCTTTCCCCCCCTGAAGACGGAAAGAGAATCCTTCAGGTGTCTCTCAATCCGGGTTATAAAGTAATCTGTATAAACACTGCAAGCTCATAATCCTATTAAAGCAAACACTCTTATTTTACCATTGCTTTAGATAGCGATTGAATTAAAAAGTGAGTTACTCATTATGTTACTATTTTTTGTTGTCACATAAAATCTTTAAAAACTGCACATAGATTGTACAATTTGTAGTAAGTCTGAGATTTACTGGGTTCTCCGGGCCATGATAATATTATGGTAGAAATGTAGGTCAAGGGGACACAGTATTATAAATGGCAATGATAAGCAAGTTAATCTGTGTTTACCCCCAACCTGTCATGCTGAATAACACATCATCATTCTTAATGACAAATGTGTTCCCTCAGGTACTGTTAGAGGGAGATGCGCACTCTGACTACACACATGCACACAACAGCATGATAAAAAGCTATCCTTCTGACATGCTCTAGAATCACAATCAGGGAATGTCTACTTATTTAACCGTTAATGAAGAAAGGCTTTAAAATGGCATATTGGCCCTGATCAACCCTGGTCTTGATGACAAGCAATCAGCATGAAATCAAAGGAATGACAATCAATTAAACAGATTTCCATCTTATTTCATATTCTTTCACCGTGTATAGATTGACTCACCGTCAAACATCTTGCATCAACAGGCCACGGACACTTTGTAATGAACCCGTCTTTTATACACGCATGTCAAATTTCTATTGCAGTTGGAACTACTACCAGGGATGTCCGATGTGATCTGAAAAGGAATGGTGTGGGTGTAGGTTTTCATTCCAACCGAGCAGAAGTCACCCCTGATGGAGTCTGCTGAAAGCCAAGATCGACTCAATCAGGTGTAGCTCCTGCGTGTCTGGAATGAAAACCTGCGCCCACACCGGCCCTTTTCTGATTAGATTGGACACCTGTGAACTACTGTTAAAGAAGCTAAATAAAAAGGAAATTAACAAAAAAAAAAAACACTCAGACAGACTATTCTGCATATCTGTATGTTTATTCATTTATTGTTAGTAACCATTTTATCCTGGTTTTATCTCCAGGAACCTGGAGAACCCAGAGGAAAGGTACATGGACACAGGGAAACATGGTGGGTAGGGGGTTTGTTTCCTTCTGGTTACTGAGGATAAGGATAGGGTGTGTGTTAGATTTGGGTGTGGTATAGCAGTAATTAGCTACTTTAATAATTATATAAGTGGAAGGTCGTCACAAGCGTAGTCATGAGAGGAAAACGTATGTAAAGTTCCTTTTAAACCAGACTGGACTGCATTTGTGTATATAATGGTATTTCAAATACTTGAGAGAAAGTGAAATGCCATTTTATAACTGCATGAGTAATCACTGGAAATAGGTTGCTACACTGCTTATCAAGCTGAAACTATGCAAAGAAACATTTCTCTTCTCAAATCAACAAGTGCACTGAAATATCTCAGGGCAGGCTGACATACACAGTGAAACCAGTGTAAAATGCAAATAAAATGCATGGCATTTAAAACATAACATCAAATGCCTTTAGAAATCTTGGTAATATTTTTTTTATGAGATGGCAAAGGGAAGGATGTTGAAATCCTAAATGACATGCTGAAGTACAAAGTGGCAATCGTTTGTCTAAGTGATTGTGTAAAGAGAAATTTTATTTGGTGGATAATAAAATGAGTGACAACAATAATGTGGTTAAATAGCACATTTACATGCACATTGGAACTAAGCCAAGAAAATATTGGCTTGCCAACTACTTGGAAAAGTCATTAAGTAAATGGCGTCCCAGGCAGGTTGAATTCTCCTGCATTGCGCCCAGGGTTACTGGGATGGGCTCTGGGTCCACCACGAGCATGACCAGGATAAAGCACTTACTGAAGATGAATGAATAATCCATACATTTTAATTCATCCTATGGAAGTGTATTATATGGCATTGATTTTGATTTTGTGACTGTAGATTTTATTATCTCTTATTTCTTCGGACTTTCATTTTTAATTATATTCCTTACTTACTTTCTTATGATTTTTTTTTTCTGTCTATCTGAGACCATTTCTGACTTTGATTCATTTTTGTTTCTTTGTAAATTACCTGCAGAGCCACTATGAAAATGGGACACTAGTATAGAGCTTAATGAATGAATGAATGAATGAATTCATTAATAAATGGATAAATAGTCAATATTTAAAACAATTTTGTGAGCGTAATACCAAGCTGTGTACATTTTGATGTTCAGCCCATCATGCCGTGCACCAAAACTGACAGCCGCTGCTAAAAAAGTATTCTGTTTTATTTCACCACTTCATAGAGGAATACACAAGAAGATGTGAAAGCGTCCATATCCAAGTCATTTAGAGTATTTTTATTATCTATCCTCAACTGTCATTTCTCTGTTTCGGGCAGCGGAGGAGATTCTGGCTAAGATTAAAGAGTAGCAGGTGTCCGTGTGCAGTACCAGAGTCTAATGCCTTCTGGGATGCCTTTGACCAGGGGATCATCGTCCATACCACTCTGAATGTATTCCATGACTTCTTCACAACATTTAGACACCTACCAAAATAAATAAAAAAAATTATAATAGATAAGGACTTCATCAAAAATGGTAGGTAATAAAATTAAATGACAAAATTGTTTTCACAATATTTTATATACTTTTGAAAACTTTTAAATAGGTTTTCCAAATGGCCTTGAAGATAAGCAGACGCTGTGTTTATAAATGAGCAGTACATATGTATGAATGAGTATGATTGCTGAAGTCTACAGAAGGAAGCTGGTCTGTAAACGTGTGGAAGTTACAGTACACGGTTTGCACTTGAGGGTCTGAGATACTCATCTTGAAAATATCCTCACCCTCTTCTCGAAAACTACACAAATCCACCGAAGTAAAAATAATAGTAATAATGAAATAATAGTAGACATATAGTGAGAGGGACAGTCAGCCTGATTTCACAGTAGAGTGATTAGTCAGTGACTTCAGCCCGCCCTTTTATTTCCCGCCGGATATCAGTGAGTGCGCTATAAATAAAGCAAAGCGCTGCACTTCACACACATCTCTGAAGACCAGGAGCTCACAAGCTGAAAGATGGACAGACGTTTTCTCGGGTGCGTTTTGCTCATAAACTTCATCCAAAGCGCATTCGCTTACAGACCTTCATCCAGAGGTAAGCTGACAAGCTAACACCAGGCTTTCTTGTGATTTGTACAGAGGAAATCACACACACACACACACACACACACACACACACACACACGTGTTTCTCTGCTTTCTGCACAACGCCTTTTCTGTTTCTGGGGATACTATCTGCTCTTTAACAACTCTTTTCCCTGCATCTTTACAGAAGTCTGCCTCCTGCAAGTGGACGAAGGGCCGTGTGTAGACGATGTGCCGCGGTTTTACTACAACACCCTGACGCAGCAGTGTGAGCAGTTCAGCTATGGAGGCTGCGAGGGAAACGCCAACAACTTCAAGTCTTTCATGCAGTGCCATAAAACCTGCCACTCTATTCCGAGTACGTGAACCGAGCACTAGTTTCACTGCTTTATCTGTGAAGTTTGTTCAACCTGAACTTGTTCTAACTGATTTCTGGTTCTCAGTAGTTAGATAGCACTTGGGTGGGGTGTAATCTCCAGTGCAGGCCATTCATCTACAAGTTCCTTTGTGTATTTATTTTTCCAAAGATGCAATTAAATAGCCTGTATACAGCAAGTTTCAGTGCAAAAGCTTTAAATGCAGTTTTAATGCAAAAGTTTACAAGTAAAAATAAAAGTGCAAACGTTTACATTTAAGTAAAAAAAAAAAAATAAATAGTGCAAAAGTTTACAATTTAAAAAAAAAAAAAAAAAAAAAAGGTTTAGTGCCAAAAAGTTTCCAGGCTGCAAAAAACACCTCTGTGCACATCCAAGAAATACAAATAGAAATCCCTGCTGATTAAATGCTATTAACCATTAAAATCATTAGCTAAATGGTGGAATATGTTCATGGAAAGGGCAGCCGTAAAGGCAAACGGAGGGCATATAGTATTAGAAATAAAGGCAGCAAACTGTACTCATAGCTGGGTGTGGTAGCATCGAGGATATATGTTTTGTACTTTTAGATAGTGTCTTTTTCCTAGGAAAGTGCATGTGACATACCTGGACACATGAAACACATGGACCCTTGATGGTACCATCACAGTGACGAGGAAGAATACAGTTTATCTTTATTTCTGAGAGTGTAGGGTACAGTATTTACATAGGGGACAATATTTATAAAAACAAAGATGCTATCATTTTATTTTGTAACTACTAATATCTTAACATGCATATTTGGGCCATTTTATTACTTGTGATCTTGAAGGACCATGTGTGAAACCCAGTACACTAAATGTCTTGTTTAGTATCAACTAGAATTCCTTGTTTCCAGCATTTTATCCAAAGGATATGCAAACTTTTGCACACAGCTGTAATGCAACGCAAAGGATGGCTGTTAAAGTTGTACAGATGTATGCAGTCATTTAAAATTTATTTATTTATTTTTTCCTTTTTGCAGAAATTCCCCAAATCTGTCGCCTTCCCAAGGAAGAGGGACTATGCTTTGGCATTTCCAAGCGCTATTTTTTCAACATGAACTCCATGCGGTGTGAACAGTTCTCCTACGGAGGCTGCGGCGGAAATAACAACAACTTCCAAGATCAGATCTCGTGCATGGAATACTGCAGTCCTACAAAGCGTATGTTAAATGCAGACATCTGATTTTGAGTTTTTACCCTCATTCTAACTGATGACCAATTAGGGCAAGAGAGTCTCTTTCTCTGGTGCAAAATTTGTTGTTCACTTTCATTACAGTTTGCAAGTGTACCGCAGGGTATGCTGCAGGATTAGCTGTTTGATTCATGGAGAAAAATCACTAGGAGGGATACATTGGTTCATGGTTTAAGGACATTGATCAATTTCATTTTAAAAATTCTCCACATTTCACTGGGTTTCTGTGACTTAATAGTTTAACAGAGAACATTTGGTGGCTGAAACAAAATGGACAGAAAAGCAGTACATGAAAGGTCTACAAAAGCCTGATTAGCATCTAGAGGCTTTTAACCCAATTTTTAAGTTTAAGAGTCCCATCTATTACAGATTAGCCACTATCCTATAAATATGACTGCTTAATATTTCATAACATGAGTCCACTTTTCAGAGTGTGTAATTAAAAGTATAATTGTTGCTGCAGTTTTTCTTTTTTAAAAAAAAAACAAAAAAAAAAAACTATTATATTATTTTGCAGCTGTCCCTGTGATTTGCCTCGGTGGCATGGACAAAGGAACAGGCAATGCCGCTATTTCAAGATACTACTACGACTCTACCAAAAAAATCTGTAAACAGTTTGAGTATACAGGAAGTGGAGGAAACAACAACAATTTTGTCTCCGAGGAAACATGCATGGCGAGTTGTACTAATAGTAAGTGTGAAAACGTTTAATTTTTAAAAAGATTACTTATGAATTTGGTGTGCGTTTATGAATTATTACAGCATTAATGAACTCAATATTTCAATTGGATTTTTTTCAGAACGCAAACCACAGAAACCAGGAGTGCGAACTATAAGAGTTCTTCGAAGAAGATTATAATGCGTAGTGGGCTTTTTCTCCAACAGGATGTGCTCGTGTAAGCACACATGCTTTCTAATCTCAATATAAAGTGAATTCATTGTACTGCACATGTTCTTTTCAATATTTGATTACAGTATGTAATTTTACATATGCAGATAACAGTTTGTCATGTTCCCCACACACACGCGCACACGCACAGTTACAAGTTGTATTTTTGGACTGTGTATTAGAATTACACTGTGAATTTTGATTTGTCTCATGAAATTTCATATCTTTTTGAACTTTTGTAGTATAAATGTAATATTCACAAAAGTGGCCTGTTCATATAATTTTGACATGTTTACATATTTGTTTAATATTTTAATAATTTTGTATTGTGTACATTTTTAAGTAAAATCTTTCAGTTTCTCTGTCATAAGTCTCTGTGTGGTATATGGTTTTTATACAATATGTAAAAAAAAAAAAAAAAAAAAAGTCTATCTGAGAAAACACCACTTTGCACATACTCGTTTTTATATTGTTAAAAATGCAAATTAAGCTGAGCTTTGAATTAAAAATGCCACAATTTAAATTATTAGAACATTTACTGCCCAGGTATTGTCTGAATAATAATAAAAAATAATCTAAAACCTTTGCTAATATAGCTGATATCCAATATTAACAGCAAGCTAAATACTGTAATAAGCACTCCATTTAAGCAATATCATGATACTGTTTGAATACAGCAGTTATAAATTGGAAATTAATATGGAGTAACTGACATATCGGACACAATATGGCCAAGTAATGTTTTTTTTTTGCTCCGCAAATCGAAATAGATCCTGAAGAAGCTGCATTTACTGAATGCTCGTCAGCTACCTGACTAGCTAGCTCGCTCACAATGTTTTGTGCAGTCTCGTTAAAGGTGTATCTGGTGAAATTGGTTTCCCTTCTTCCTTTTTATCCTTATGTGGTATTTTAAGTCCGAAGTTATATTCATGAAAAATGTATTGTTTGCCATGTCTGCTGTTGATGTCGCTAACTCTACTGTAGTACGGTTTCAGTGGGACTGTTGCCAGAATTGGAATGATACAAACAGTGAGCCGTCCCAGTGCGGTTATACTAAATATAAGCACTCGTCCAATCAAATTAGTGGACCAATTGTTATATAAAACTTTTACATTTAAAAGGAGCAACCATTTTCTTTCACTTGACTTGACTGGAGTTGACAAATTATCTGTACTTTCACGTAATTTCTCAGTACTTCATGGCTATGACGACAATAACGATTTACTTGAGTTGGTGCTCATATACAAATTGGCTATTCTCCAGATTTATTTCTAATTATAAACTTGACTTATTATGAAAGTCTTAATAATTGATTATTCAAAATAACCACTTTTAGCCTGGCATTTACTGTGTATGGTATGCTGATTACATTTACATTTAGCAGATTCTTCTGCAAACAGCTGAACTAAACAAAGCATCTAGCAAATCTACACAGTTGCTGATTTGTACAAGTGCTAGAACGGCCTATATGGTAATAAAAAGACAATTTTAATCCTGATTACCCAGCATAATTAGACAATTCCTAGCTGACTTGCAGGTATTAGCTCTGTTTATTATCAAATGCAGTGTTGCTAGTTACATATTTTACAGCACTCATACATGTCTGGCTTTTTATTTATAGTCTTGAACAGCTCACATTTACTGAATTTCTAGCCGGGTGAAATTGATGGGTCTCAGCTTACATAATCAAAATATCACATAGAAACAATATTTCATGGCGCCTGTTTAGTTCCTTGAGTCCAAATCTAATCTAGGTTGAATATGTAAAAGTAAAATAGACCTTGTCATATCTGGCCTTTAGAGACTATAAATGCCATTTAACATCATGTTGGAGGAGTGCATGTAATGGACTGCAATAAGCCATTAATCTTGTACTGGCTGCAGCTGTATCAGTGTCTCTGCAGCACCTCCTGGTGTGCTTGTCTGTTTAGACCACAGGTTAGCTAAAGACTTGGGGTTGGTCATGTGATTGATGGGATAAATATGTTTCAAATAACCAAAAGCTATGTCATGTGTCAAGCAAAATTACATGATACATTGGGAATTTAACCCCTTAAATCCAACCTTATTATACTGTTACTAATCTAAAGCATGTTCTTCAGTAAGGGCAGTGAAACCAATAGGAAAGGTGTGTAGATACGAGAGAGAGAGAGAGAGAGAGAGAGAGAGAGAGAGAGAGAGAGGAATATAAATCTGGACCCTAGATGGGTTCTATGAGTTTAAGGGGTTAAGAGAATCAAAACTGGTGTCTTTCACTGGAGGAGACACTTGTTACTCTCAGTCATCGCCTTGCATTTTAACTGGCCTAAACAGCCACAAGGTGGAGTTCTGCGTTCATGCTTTCAGGCAAATGCCATCTAAAATCTTGTTCACATCATCCTTCCAAAAGATTTTCTCTTAATTAGTGTGTTTTGATGGTTTCGGTAGAGTGCGCCAAAATGTCCGTGAGGTCATAGCATATGATTTACATCATTTTCATCCTCATCAAACCATTCAGTGAGCCCTCAATTAATTTCCTTTTATTTTAAAAAGTAGACACCGTCACTACGCATCTTAGCAGAAATCTGAATGTAGATTTCGATTTGTACTGCACAAACCACAGGTGACTCCTGAGAAAGCATAAGGAAGAAACACTGAGAGGAACCAGACACAAAAGGGAACACATCCTCTTCTGAGTGACCCCAGACAGTGGGATTATAAATCATTTAAAATGATTGAATTAAACATGGGTCTCCTGGTAGCTAGAATCAAGGTCATTTGAAGGTATGTCCAATCTCTTAAATCCATCCTAAATCCATCCATTTCCATTTGATCAAAAGTTAATCAGAACTTCTAACAGCCCACAAGCACTTATATTGCACTAGAGGCTCATTGTTTGTCTCTATTTGAAAATGAATGGGGGCACCATCATCCTGGAAGAGAGCCCTCCCTTCAGGATAGAGAAGTTTCATCATAGGATAAAGACGATCAGTCAGAAGAACGCTGTAATGATTGGACACAAAACATTTCAGCAAATATAAATTCCCCCATAGCATAACAGAACTGTTTTTTTCCCCTTTAATTTGTCTTCCGTTTGTAACTCCCCCACAGAAAATCTTTCCAATCCCTTTTGTGATTATTTTGAAAAATCTGATTATTAATATTTTGAAACAGCCATACGCAGAATCAAACAGAGAAACATCTATCTGAAATCGTCTGCAGCATTCTACAAGCAGTCTCCGAAAGGTTAATGGTTTTATATTAAAAAGAGATTTGGCAGCTCTCAGATGGTTTGGCAGGTAAACACATTGGCACAATCTAATTTGCAGCGAAAATGCTGTTTTCTATGTGGCTGCTGGTAGGTGGCAGTACACTTCCCCTGAGATACATACACTGCTGACTGCATATTCCCTGCGATGAGACTTTCAAAGTCGAGACATCAGAAAGGCAATGAGCTTCTAATAAATAATCAATACAATATGAGTTTGTGCTGCTGTTAGAAGTTTTCCTGTGATCTGTGATTAACCTTTTATGAGAAGGAAACGGTTGGATTTATGCGAGGAGATAGGATACACCATCAGGTAATCTTGATTCCTGCTACCAGGAGACCCTGGTTTGATTCAGTCATTTTAAATCAAGCGGAACTGACTGATTGGCTTCAGAATGAATGTTAACGCCGATGACTTTTTCATTTTGCTAGAACAAAGAAGATGGTATAAAACATTTGAAACAGTATCTCTCTCTCTACAAAACAGCAGACTAAGCAGTTTTAACCATATCCAACAGCCGATTGGTCCGACCCACTAGCTCACTCACCATCACTGCAGTTTTGTTTCAACATCATTGCCTTTCTATACACAGTCCTTGATTCTGTTGACATCGGAAAAGCAACTTTATAAATGGAAGTGGACCAGAGGACAGCATGGCCTGTCTCTACTTTGTTCAGTGGCTCGGTGATTGAATGAGGCATCTTGCCAAATTAAAATAGACATGCCAAGTTTTCTTTCACTAGACATGAAAAAGGATGATGGATGTTTAAGGGTTGTAAATCATTTTAGATGTTAAGGAAGTGAAAATCAACTGTGTTACATGGGTCTGAATAAATATGTGCATGTGGAACACAATACGGTAGCACAATACAGAAAAATCACATATATTTAGATGTGATTATGGAAGTAATATGTGATAAACAGGTCCTGAAATTGCAAATTTGAATTCTAGTAAACAAATGTGACTTCATAATATATAATAACCTAATATATGACTTGCTTAAAACCCACATTTGTAAAACACATCGTGTGATTATTCACATGTGAAATACAAGTGACCTTTCTGTAATAGACTGATCGTTGCTGTGACCTTTTGTCAGCCTTAATTTTATTCAGTCTTGTAAATTGTGTTGCGCTGACAAGGATACGGTACGTTGCTTAGAGGAAATAAGAAAAAAAAATCCCAATAGAGAGTCTAAGTGGAAAAATTGGGCAAAGCAAAAATTTCAAGTTAAATCAGCTTAGCATTTAGTGTATTTAACTTCAAATTTTAAATTAAATTGACACACGTTTTCATGACTCATTACGTAATCTTTTTAAGGAACCTGGTTTCCTCAATTTGTTTTTAAGTAAATTCAACTTGTCCAGACTTGCAGTGCAGTTCCATATAGAAATACAACACAATCACTACTTTTCAGTTTATATTTATGAGATCCACGTAACATCCTATTTTTTGTCATATGGTAACACAAGCCAATGATTTGAAAATTATCTCCCGCAGGGTCACTGAGAGTTTGTCAGACAAATTTGTATTGGAGGGAGACACTCAATACTAATGGCATTAACATCATTCAATAGAGGCCTGCGCTTGCTTACGAAACAGGTAGGATGTGACCTCTTTTCCACCGCACATTGGATAACATGCTGGCTATATAAAAAAAGCCTGGTAGGCTCTCTTTGGAGGGAGGATGTATTGGTCTAACAGCATTCGGTCATGAGACACTAGGTGATTTTATGAGATGTGGGAAGGGCAGCTTGCCTTTGTGTTGCCTGCTGTGGCTAACCTTTAGCTCAGGTGTGTGTGCCCTTTGAAAAACATCACGTTAAGGATGTGTGACTGATTAGCACATCCAATTATTCTGCTTATAGCACTTATCAGATGCACACAAACCATGACACATTTGCTCAAATGAGAAAATTTAGATAAAACTTGTATAAAATACCATCCGTATCACATCAAGCGTGAGGTTTTTTTGAAGATGGAAAGAAAGACATATGTGTATTCTGTCTAAATCGAGATATTTTTCTACTATGCTGCATTTTACCTTCAAACAGATGGTGAGAGTGTGTTGAAACCAGGTCATTTTAATGGGCCATAAATATACATCACGACACCTATCACCTACCTGTAAATCTGTGTGTATACATGGATGCACATGCATGGTGGATGGATGAAGGAGAGAGGTTCGTTTTGGTGTGTGGGTTTGTAAAACGCATGATTACTTAACATTTTAATTTGCTGACAGAACGGGAAAGTAACCTGATTTTTATGGAGGCAGTTCAATATGTGTCCCCTCACTAAAACAAGATATTTCAAATCCTATTTATACTTTTTCAGAAAGGTTTCTTAGGTTCCAAGGTTCAGAATGGTCCAATGGACATCCAAAGCTATCCCAGTGGTCAATAATTCCCAAATCCAAGATTTTACCTTTCCAAACCCTATATTAAACTCAAATTCATGTCTATCTTTGGTAAATGTGTAGTAATATTTACCAAGTAACATCTTAAAATACATTTTAAATAAAGCAGTATTTATTTATTTAATGTTTCCGTATGAATTTATCATGAACTTTTTCTATTGATACAGCAATTCACCTCTTCATTCGCTATTTTAATCATAAGCACAGCCCACACACATACGTAATATAGTGTGTAATTTGTGTTTGAATTACAAAAAACTGATATAATTAATCTAATGTGTGTGCAAAACCCTCAACCCCAATCACACAGACAAACTATGCACCTGGCAATACTGCTATTGGCTTCCTAAATGGTGAAGCATAATCATAATAACATTTACAGAAATCTGCTCTGATGCATTTCTGGCAATGGCACGCTGGTAAACATAATTTACATTCACGAATATAGAGTGGCAAGTGCATGGCAGAATGGTCTTTATCTGCCACATCAGGGAGCTCCGATAACTGGATTCTACATCTCCTGGTTCTGCATTTCCTGGTGAGGACCAAAAAATAGTTTTACCGAATCTAAATAACTACTACTTAAATACTACTTACCTACCTACCTACCTAAATAAATGAATAAATGAATATTAAAAAATCAGAAAATTGCAACAGTAATTAAAGTGAAGGAAACATTATATCCATGATTATTTTCTATTTCTATTATCTTGCTCTAACCTTACTCATTTGTGCCATGTTTTTTTTTTTTTTTGAAATCCAATTGTGCGATTTTAAAAGAGCTTTTCATATGCTATAACTTTGATTAAGTGCAATATCAAGCAAATTAATGATAAACATTTCCCCGAGCAGGCTTAAGACATGATTTAGTCTTTATGCTTCTTTTTCATAATCTTTGGGAGGCTCCATTCAAATGCTGGAATTAATTTCCTTCCTATCACACTCAGTGCTATGAAAACTCAGAATTAACTGTCAGAAATACTGGGAGTTCCTGCTAATGGCACATTTTCAGTCTAGTTATATTTCATATATTTATTTCAAACTCAGCCGAGATATTGGCGAGAATACTGATTAAAAACTCTAATAATAAATGTAATAACCAGCACATTAGTTGATATAATGCAATGCACCAAATAATCAGAGGATCTGGATGTTATGTTATAAGGGCTATTATCACTATGTAGTGTATTCCAGGTTACACATAAACCCATGGATGGACACGGGTATTACAATCAGAAAGGCTGTGACATTTAATCATGTTTCTGGTGCACCATGAAAGGGTATAAGTATGCGGTGTTGTAATTATGGGATTGAAGTCATTTCAGGTGGAAAATCCAGTGCAGTCTTGAAAATTCTTTAAATCTGTCAGAATAGTTTTTCACCCTCAAATAATTGCACCCAAAGACCTTATACTCCTTATAAGAATCCTTTAAGATTTTTGGAACTTTTTGTTTTAGTTCAGTGAAATAACCTTAGGAAAAAAAATGAACCACATCTAAGTTATTTTTTCATGAGACATCTAGTATTTATATTCACAGATGGTGACAGAAGTCACAGAAACTGTTCAAATATTGTATGTTAAAATATTAATAGCAAGAAGCCAAATGTTATCGGTTCAATATTCCATAATAACCTTGTATGCTCATTTTTTTTGAGATGTCAAGAAGAACCTTTGCCCATTCTTTTCTGTTTTTATCTCTGTCAGATGTCACACCCTGCCTTCTTCACATCAGGCCTGGAGAACAAGACCCACTTCTGTTCATTTTGCTTTGGGGAGCATTGCGGCCTCACAGCTCCAGGGTTCCTGGCTCCATCCTGAGCTCGGCTTAGTGTCTGTGTGGAGTTTCTGTGCACACTCTCAGTTTCCTCCGGGTACTCTGGTTTCCTCCCAAAAACATGCATGCCAGTCGGTGGTTATGAATGTGGGTATGCATGGTGTCATCCATGGGTTATTCCAGTGCTCCCAGTGTAGGTTCTGGGTCCACCACCACCTCCCTGACCAGGATGAAGATGAATAAACTGAGCAGAATTTAGTTTTGCAGAAAATTGTAAAGGTTGCACTCAAATGTAGTTATATATTGTCTTTTGTTTCCTGAACCCTTGTTTGCCACTCACACAGCAAACATGCCTTGAACAACACGTTTTACTTTTTTCTTTTAGTCCCTCTGTGTTATTCAGCATGTTCTCTCACTTGTGATGAGCTATTGTTTTTCACTCATGCGTTTTAATTAACTCTTGATCTTTTTTTTCCGCCAGGATTTGCTCATTTTTTTCCCTAAATGTTTGGACCTCTGACAGGTTAATGCGCCAGACCCTCCGCCCCCTGACACTGTTCATGGCGCACAGCGGCTCTGCGCGTTTCCTTAAAGTGACGAGGAGCTCTGTGGCGATCACATGGGTTGCCAGATTGCGTAGGAATCCCAGTCTGTATTACTTTTTTTGTAATCCAGCTTCCCTTGAGCTGATATATAATTTAGGTTGGTTTGGTTACTCATGAATTGTGTCTTTGGGATAAATGATACTATTATAGTATTATTATTATGGATAGTATGGAGAACTAGGCGTTTTATGAAACGTGATTGGGAGGAGTAAAACAAGCCATTCTGGCAACCCAGGGCTATCAGCTGGGAGTCCGGGAGAAGCGAGGAGCGCTCGTGGAAACGGCTGGCAGTTAGACGCGCTTGGACTACCGGCAGCTCAGCTGAAACGACGGTAACCACCTCTGCATCTTCATCACAGCGCTCATTAAAAAGTGCACATCCATCATTGAAACACTGCCATTTTTTTTTACACCAGCGCTTTAATTGTTTTCAAATTAAGTGGATATGATTTTTAAGAGAAGTAAACAAGATAAATAAGGTAAGAGAGTGAAGCATCAGCGTGCGTCCTCGACAACTTGCCAGTGCGCCTTAGGATGGAATTCAGTGGTTTACCGTCAGGACATCAGAACTGAGCACAACGAGGACTTCACCTCTTCCCCTGCAACGGTAAGACTTCATACCACCCTGTCACTTCAGCCTAATGGGTTTCTCATGGTATCTACGGGATGTTCAGTTGTTCAGTTAGAATATCATGCTGCATTTTCACTCCAGTGGACTTCAGGGTTGACCTGTGGTTTGAGTGCAGGTTGCAGAAATCAGCAACTGATGACGCCTAAACCCGTGCACTAAGTAGCATATCCAAACATTACACTACCTGGCATAAATATTGCTGGTTTCTATCTCATTTTTCAAAACAGAAAGCCGTCAACAAGCATTTATTCGTCTACTCGTAAACACTTGAATTAGCCCTGAGTTTAAGATCATGATAAAAAGTCTTATTTGTTGTATGTGCCCATTCAATAGGCTGTATGAAGGATTCACCCTGTTTTGTGAAAGAAAGCAAATTTCCTCCAGGCTATTTTTGAATTAACATTATAACCCATGCATAACAGCACTTCAGTAAGCTATTTCTACATCCTGCATTGCAATGCAGTGTAAAGGCAGAAAAAGACATTTAATCAGGAGAAGCAGCCACTTATACATTCTTTATAGAGCAGTGCTCTGCCATCTCTACTTTAATGCTGGAAGTACTGGAGGCTCACACATAACCCAGAAGAAATGACAGAGGCATGAAAAAAGAATCATTACAAAATTAGATACTATGAACCATGCCTTCATGTCTGACCAAAACAAAAAGAATTTTAAATTTCTCTGGTTAAAGTCTATTGTGTTTAAATGTCTTTTTTTTTTTTTTCCTCCGGATAATGAATTTCAAGAATTAAACACACAAGAGTACATTAATGGTACAGAGTGATCCCGAGATTGTTTTTAGTTTAGAGAGATAAATCTGGGTCTTCTCTGGATAAACTACATGGAAATGCATTTAAGCTTGGTCTGAGAGAGAGAGATGCAAAGAAAGAACGACGAGGAGTCTTGACCCCCCCCCGGCGCAGATGCTTGTCATGCTCTTAAAACATTTTTACAATGCGATTTAGACACATTAATCACCAGTTTGTCTGTTTCCACTGCATCCTGCCACACCATTACAGAGATAAGACAGAGAGCATACCAAACATAAGTACCACTCCAGCTCGTTGTCACAAGACCTCAAAAGATCCAGGGCACTAGAGTAGAAAAAGGAAAAAATAAATATCGTAAGAACATTGCTCAGTGATATTCCTCAGTCTGCTTGGGTAAAAGTCATTCACTTGCTGTGCTTCAATCCTAATCGAGATAATGACCCAATGTATGTTTTATTCATCTGCGTGTGTACAGTTTGCTCCTGCGTCTTATCCAATTTCAGTGTGCCCGCAGAACTTAATTCTTGCTGTCGAGGTGATTTACCAAGAATGATACTTGCCCAAGACCTAAAAGGCTTTTTGTAAATGATCAGCCAGACTGCTGCAGAATGACATTCCTCTTAACTACATATCGTTCCTATTAGTTTCACTGTAGTCACTGAATAATTCATACAGTTACTGAGTAATATGCTTTAAGATGAATTACTGAATAATAAGCTGGGACTTGAAGGGGTTGATTTGCATTATGAGCTTTACTAACCACAAATACAACAGATTTATATATATGTGGTTAGAAAATATGAGGCATACTTATATTTGATGTACAGCCAAAAATATGATAATTGAATTCAAAGAATTGTACTCAGGATTGTCCTGAAGTGGTATTATATACGTAGTCGATACACTAAATATTGAATCTATGTATATTGGATGTCAGAATGTAAATGTCATGATGACTATTATGTGATTAATGAACTTTTATATGAAATTTCAAACGAGCTGGCTGTTTATGTCATCTATACCGAACATGAGGTATCAATAGGTGGAGCTACGATACAGTCATACAGTCATATGCTGTGCGATGAACTGTGCTGTTGGTAGTTCTTCATTTCAGTTTAGCATTTCACAAGCATTTCAGTTTAGATGGAGAGTCAGTTTAGCATTTCTTACAACTTCACTGCTTCACTGCTCTCAAATTCTACACACTCCTTATATATATATATATATATAAAATATTTTCAGTTACAAGTCTGATTTAAATAAAGTTTGAAAATGCAGGTCACCAACGTAGATAACCTCGTGTGAAAGTCTGTGATTGTTCCCTTCGTTTATGTAACCTCATTTAATTTTTCAAATGACGCACTTGCACTATTCTGATAAAAGCACTTGTCTCCATTAGCACTTAGGTCTGAATGCATGTTTTTTTCTGTTTTTTTTTTTTTTTGGTTTGTTTGTTTTGTTTTTATTTTTGATTGTCTGACTGATGATGCCTTGTCTATGAGAGTACTCTAATGTGAACAGGATGTTTTAATATGAGTTTCTGTGTGCTTAATTTTATTACTTGCCTGTTTGCCTTAGTATTGATTCTTGTTCAATACCCGTTCCTGGTGTGAATTCGATGTAACGGTGAAGAGAGTTAGAGAGCAAGAGAGAATAACATATGAGTTCTGCAGTCATCAGTTAAATTTCATAACAATCAGTACCAGGTTGGATCACCTCTAAAAGTGTGATTTTAATGACTTTCTCCTAGTCTTTGTTGTCCCTTTATTTCCCATACTGTGATGTCAGTTGATAGGTGTTTAATTTAACACTCTTTATAGAACTGAGGTTCTATTTTCACTCTTTCTGGACTGCTAATACACAGGCTTCACATGCCTGCACACGGGCAGGTGTGATTTTGTTGCTTAATTCTTTCTCTCAGTGTAATAAACTGTATATAGTTTGGCATGACATGGGCTTGTGTATTCAAGGTAGCACTGCAAGTTTCATTATCACTAAAAGATTGCTTTTCCTCTTGTAATAAGGATGAAGTGATTGCTGTTGCTTTTTAAAGTATTTTACACAAATTATGCTCTACGCTGTAGGAAGTATATTTAAGTCTGAAGTCAATTTTGACGGAGAGATGGGGGAGAATAAATGTGGATGCAATGCAATACAATATCCATGACAGACACTTGGTGCCATTCACTATTTGTAGTGTTTTCTTTCCTGGGCAGATTTATTCATCATACCAACCGTTTGTGCCTATTGACTTTCAAAACAGCACCTGCCTTTATGCTTTCACTGTCAGACTTTTGTGCACTGTGTAATAGTCTCTATTAAGTGTCCATGATGGACTGAATTGATTTGCATTGCTTGACAGTAGTTTTAAACCTTTGACTGGCAGAGGAGTTTGGATGATACAATCTTTTAGATAACAAGCATCCACAGTATATGACAGATTTTAACAGTATTTGACACTTTTAAATAGGCTGTTATAATTGAAAGTAATAAAAAAACCAGTTTCTTATGTTGATAATATTGTGTGAAAATGTCCATTTTACTTTGCTTAAAATAGAAAAAAAATTACATTTATTAATGTTTTCCATTTATTAATTTTTTCTTATTTTTTATACTGCAGTATTTAAAACAAAAGATTTACTGCAGAATCTCCTCTGAGCACATTAATATTTTAAATATGGATGTTAAACAGTTACATTTTGGCTGAGGATTTCACTTCATGTAAGGAATAAAACATGACAGAGACTGTTATAAGAAATTAATCACTAACAGGGGTGTGTGATGCCTTTACGAACCAGAAGGTGTGTTATATTATTTTCCAATAATAGAATGTCTCAAAATGATTTATTACTCTTATACCACAGCAATTTGTTAATGATTACAATTTTTAAAATAAAGAACAACACATACTTTTTAGCTGTTTATAGTTTTAATAGTATTTAATGTAGTGGAAAGTCCTAAATACAGGTTTATGTTATCGCATACATTATAGCGCTATAAACAGTTGCTCCCACACAAACCTCTCTATTTTTCGATCTATTGACGTTAATAAGACAAAAATTGCAGCTTGTCATGTTACTGAGAAAGTGCAAAGCCTTCCGTCGTGAAGACTTTCCCAAGGTGGAACACTAATGGTTTCAAAGCGCTGACACTGGAGGCTCCTTCAAAAAATGTTAAACAAACGTCTCCATGCAGAAAGCTTCACCATATAAGCATGAATGGGATTTTGTTGGAGAAAGTTAATTAAATATTAAAACTGTATGCAAAGTTATATAATAGAAGATGAATAAATCATTAAATGAATTATATTTTAAAACAATTCCATGTAAATAGAAACACTACACTAGAAAATTGTACAAGCACAAGAAAATAAAATATCTTTCAATTTCATTTAAGTTCGTATTTTAACCTATATTTGACTTAGTTCCTTTTTACTTTATTCACAATTCACATTTGTTTCATAAAACAATGTCTTACGCAGCCATGTGGCCTCCAGACACATCGTAACGTGTCTGAAAGTCTTTAAGTTTCATAACGTTTATCGTAAATCTCTCAAAAACACTCCGTTCCTGTGATGTCATAGGCATAACATTCATCTGTAATATGCACATGAACATCTTATTTCTGAATATCGATCTGCATTTTCCCTGAAAGGTCACAAGAGAAATATGCAAGCCATCTCACTGATGCTGAGCTTGTGCAGGTTAAGTCAATGTGAGTTCAAATGTCTCATCCATAATGCTGGAATTGGCCTTCACTACAGGGAGGACATCAATAACACGTTGAAGTATGTGTCATTTAGATACGAATCATGCTTTGCAACATCACCCCTTTACATGCTATTTTAAATATCTGCTATGTTACAGTACAGTAAAGTGTATTGCATTAAATATTTTTTGCATAATCTAAATCAGATCATTGATTTCTATTTCCAGTCCTGGTAGCCCATTGCCCTACATGTAGTTCCTACATGTGTTTCCTTCTCTAATGCACCTCATTCATCTGATCAATTTCCAAGCATTGAAGAACTGATTTAAAACCACAGACCTAAATGTGCCACAAAAAAGCCAAACAAAATGACAATATTGTTTTCATGCAATGCTTCTGAACGTGTGAAACTGCCTTCAGTTATTTTACTCAGTGTAATATTTTTTTTTACTTAAGATATGAACTTTCATGTTAGTTTATTCCCCCCCCCCAAATCTTTTCTGCACTCTGCATTCCTCACGATAAAATGGAAGGCTTTTAAACTTGTGTGCAGAGCCACTAAAAATCACAATGTCCTTTTTTATAACAAATGTCCAGAGGTTCACAAGGTAATTATATTGTGGTCTTTATTAGCCACCGTAAGACGGCTCTCTCCCGCTCTCTCTCCCGCTCTCTCTCTCTCTCTCTCTCTCGGTCGTTCTCACTCCCTCTCTCACGGCCTCTTTCTCTCGCTTTCTCACTCTCTGTCACTCTTTATGTCTCTCACTTTCTTTTTCCTGCTCTATTTCTCTCTCTCCCCTCTGTCTTTTCTCTATATTTCTCCCTCTCTTCTCCATCTTTCCCTCTCTTTATTTGTCTCTCTCTCGCACTTTCTCTCTTTCTTTCTTTCTTTCTTTCTTTCTTCTCTCTCTCTCTCTCTCTCTCTCTCTCTCTCTCTCTCATGTAATAAAATTCAAAATGCGCACATGGAACTTTAATCAGCAATTTATTTTAAATGGTGAAGCCATCATTACTGACAGCTGTGCGCAGTAGTAAACGGTTATGGATTCATTATTCATTAAGAATATTGTGATTATTTTCTGTGTTTGTGTTATGAGGCGTACCATCATCTTGATAGAGCATCTGTGGAACTTGAGCATTGCTTTGTGTTTAGTTTTTGGGGTCTCTGTGGATATAGATGCACATTATGTGTAAGATTTATTACCATCTGTGTCTTCATTCCAGCCAAGAACCGAAGTGATTACTATTGGAAAAAGGTACGCAATTTAAATTCAAAGTGTTGCTTTCAGGTGTGTATTGTTGCGTTGGTTTCATATCAGTCATTTAGAATATTATTTCAAGGTTACAAAGGGGAAAATCAACTTCGCAATGTGCTTAATATAAAGTTCACACTGAGAGAAGCACCTTTTATTAATTTAAAATGAAATTATCAGAGTGGAACGTTGCAATGTTGAAAAAGAGAGAGACAGGAAGCAAGAGTTAGACAGAGATAGATAGATGCTGCCTCTCAATGCATGCTGTAATTGGAAGCACACCCAAAAAGAATGTGTGCATGTTTTTTCTGGACTTTGAAAACAGCTTTTCAAAGGGTTGAATTATATGCCACTGTAGGATTAACATAGTATGGAGATGTTCTCACTGAGTCATATATATGTCAACTCCAGATCTGCCCTTTTACCTGCTGCCTTTCTAGCCAGCTTTCTCTAGGTACACTGTACATATTTTCACTCTGATCTGTTTTCTATGAAACATCACACATACCCGAATTTGAGCTACAAAGGTATTTCTGTATTCAACAGTATGTAAATCTCTATATAACCTAAGGAAAATGAAGCTTGGACAACATGTTCAAATGTTTACCTTATTCACACGTGTTCTCAGGGTGAAAATCTGAGGCTACCATTTTCAGTTTTGTGCCAAGTGTACAGTACCTTCTACATGCCAAAGCACTGACACATCTTTGGGGAAGTTGCTGTCTTTTATGTGGTCAGCACAACTTTTCCTGGCTTCTGATGTATCCTTGGAAAAGTGTGGAAAAAGAGTTTTTTTATTCGTGAATAATAATGTTACTGCCCATAGGTTACAAAATGATTAATTACCAAAATATAAAATGAAATTTGCAATCAAAAGAGGAAAATATGCATATTCGTTGGGTTGTATGAGAATAAAATTTCTTCCAACAAAAATGTCTTCAGCCACTTTAACCCCTTCAACTTCCAGATGCTGTGTAGACTTCCTCACTCTCGTAACATTCCTCATTGTGGTAACTACATACGTTTTCTTTTAGTAGTACTGAATAAGTCAAAGCTGTCACTGGATATTAGCCAGGATATTAATGGTTTTATTATACTTACTTTTACAGTAATGATGTACTGAAATAAAAAAAAAAAAACTTGGCCACAGAACTGAAAATGAAATTTACAAAAACCTAAATTTTATACCTCTACTACTGCTTCTACTACTACTACTACTAATACTACTAATAATAACAATTTCAGTTCAGTGAATCTAGACAGTTAGACTGTTTTGGTGAGCCTGTGCCCACTGTAGCATTAAATTCCTGTTCTTCGCTGAAAGGAGCGGAACCCAATGTGCACTTCTGCTGTTGTAGCCCCTCTGCCTCAAAGTGGTTGTGCATTCTGAGATACTTTTCTGCTAACCATGGTTGTAAAGAGTGATTATTTGAGTTACTTTAGCCTTCCGGTCAGCTCGAACCAGTCTGGTGATTCTTCTCTCACCTCTCTCATTGACAAGGTATTTCCACCCACAGAACTGCAGCTCACTGGATGTTTTTTGTTTTTCACAGCATTAGACTACTAAACTGTGCAAACTGTGCAAACTTTAGAGAATGTCGTCTGTGAAAATCCCAGGAGGTCAGCAATTTCTGAAATGCTTTTCTTCATTCAGCTATATATTGCAATAACTTATAATAATACATTTTAATAAACCCTTTAATAAAACCCTGGTGTTAATAAAACCAGTCAGGTTTAGAATGTGATAAACCAGTCAAGCCCATGTGTAAACTCTCTGCAAATCCATGTGCTGACCTTTTGGCCCCAGTGAATAAAATATAGAGATAAAAGGAAATTACATAATGGATGTTATGTGACTAGTTTGGTCTGTGAGTGTTATCCAAGTTGTAATGAGGAAAGTACTCCAATCTCATGGCTGTATGATCAATATTTCACTGTTCATACATGTCAGGACTCTGGCTGCCCTCCAAAGAGAAGCCGTTGGAAGAGTGAACTGGAAACTTCTCCTTGGCCTAAGATTAAACCCAATTTATTTATCTTTAATGACACATTCTTTAGCCATTCTGCAGCTCCTCTGGAGCACTTAGCATGTTTTACTCCTCAACATAGTGATCGTGGGTTGGTGATGTCTTGATGAATGTGAGTTTCTGACAGAGTAGAAGAAGGAAGCTGTTTGCCTGTTTTGGTCATGCCTGCTTGCAAATGAAACCAAGCATGAAAGTGATTCAGAACTGCAGAAATGAACAGTGTGTATGGATGCTGTGAGTGAACACAGAGAAGAGCAAAAAAAAAATGTATTCTTTTATTAGTGTAATTAATGAGGAGGGCTATTTGGTTTATGAGAGCCCTTACAGTGTTATGTGACTCTCTCTTGTGCCAATGCAGCTGGACTCTTGATTCTCGAACATTGGAACTAGATACACGAGACATTGTTCTTTTACAGCCTTAAGCAGAAGACCATTTTGGATAGCTTTCCTGCTTGTATTTGTTTTGCTCTGTGAGTTTTGTAATAAACAAAGCTTTTCAGTTTGTTTCTAGAATCAGCGCTCATTTGTGATTTCCTGATTATGCCATTAACTTCGCTGTGATATAGCACAAAAATACGATGATTTATAGATCAGCAATTATGTCTGTTATTGTAGAGCTTTCTTCCCTGCAGAGTGAAGGCACATAAACATAATAGCTACTTAGAGAGTTAATCCTTAACATTGGGGTTAAAATATATCGCAACAAGAAGCTGGCTTAGTTTTTGTGACACTGGCTCACAGTGCATCGCTTTTTTACGTTACAGAAATGGAACCGAATATGTGATAGTATTTAGGGAGCCTTTTCCTGACCTAAATACCTTTAAAATGTATTTTATGCACATTTATTTTTTCACATATTGATGGACTGGGTCTGTTAAAGATATCCTCTCTATGACTTCCAGGCTTTCAGTTATTTTTAGCTGGATTGTTTTCACAGTAGATAAAGACATCAGCATTTTGGTTCAGTATTAAAGTTAATTTTTAAATACATTCGGAGTCACATTTGGAGGCTATTGTTTTAGCAGCAAATTTTGCCATCATAATTGTTAGCTAATTGCTACTAAAGTAAGATAGTAGTTTGAGGTTTTGTTTATACTGGTGTCCTAAGATGACAGCTGCTACAGATAACACACAGTTTCATACAGTTTTTTTAGGCTTGTTGACTTATCCAGCTTAATTAGCTAAGCTAACAGTAGCTATGTCTGCTGATAATGCAGTTATGTAAACAGCAAGCTCTCCAGCTCTGTTGCTAGCTAGCAAACTACTGTCTTACATCAACACCCCTGACAATTAGCTTGTAAAACAGTGAGAGTCTATAATGTGAGATAAAAGTGATAAATTTATATGTAACTTGGTTTTAAGTTCAAATGATTTTCACAAAATTTGCACTTATACAGTGCCATACATATATGAAGTGGGATAATAAAGACAGTGGGATAATAAAGACAAATGCCAGAGGCTTTTTTAGTTTAGTAGTTTAGTAGTCTCAATTATAGACTACCTGTCAGAGTAAGTTAATGGAACTCAATTTAAAATCCAACTAAAAATTCCGAACTCAGATGACCTACCAAATATTAAGATTGTTAGCCAAGAATTGAAGTTTAGTTAAAGAGGCGCTAAACAGTAATAAAGAGTAAACTCACCTTGCCTACCTGCGTTGACTTCTGTAATTGTGCCAGT
Source organism: Pangasius djambal (assembly GCA_022985145.1). NCBI lineage: Eukaryota > Metazoa > Chordata > Actinopteri > Siluriformes > Pangasiidae > Pangasius > Pangasius djambal. Next base: position 8,483,619 of record CM040997.1, read on the forward strand.
GATTCTTACATCCAAATACTACAGAGTGTGCCAGAATCTTCATGCGAATCTCTGTGGACTCAATGGATTGTCCCAACCAAGTTGGCATTGTAAGTCTCAGCTCGAAGTGGCAGATTTCATATGTCTTTTATAGCAGTGATATTGTCGATCCCATGGAGTGCACTAGATTCCCAATTTGAGAACACCATTTGAGATGTTACTTTTAGGACATATACTTTTTATGTTTTCGATTTAATTATACCACAGTGCTGTTGAATGCTCAAGTCAGATAGATCAGAAGATGCTGATTAATTTTCCAGGAGCATGGCTCTGACAGTAATTCCGGCTGTTATACTGTTATACTTCAACTTGCCCTTTCAAACCACCATGTCTATAATAGCATGCACATTCTGGTTGTATTCCTTACTTTAAACATTGATTTATTAATATATTAAGACATTAAAAGTTTAGGAAATGACTTATTAGGCATCTTAAAATAATAACTGAGTTCTTAAAAAGTACAGCCTCTCACTCCTTTAAAAGGTAGGTTCAATCCCCTGCTATTGTTGAATTGATTTTATCCAGGAACATGCTTTCACTTTTAAAATCAATATAGCAAAATTTACTCAGAAGATTTCCACACGTACAGTGATAGCGTGATTAGACTCATTGTGTGTGAGAGGTTGAAAGAGTGGAATGGGCCAGCTGAGAGGCTGAGATGGAGTGAACAGCTCCAGCCAAGCATTAAATGCAGTGCAAGCGAGCTGATGCATGAGCGGCAGCCGAACACTGTTTTGTTCCTCGGGAGCCCCGCCAGCACTTTCTTTTTTCCGCCTAGATGGTGACGGTCAAAAAAACGTCCTCTTGGCTGTGCCGCACATGTCTGACAGCTATGTCTGGCCGTTTTCATAACAAATGTACTCATGCAGCTGTTTTCTTTGTGACATTTAAAAGAAAGACGCAAGCAACATCAAGACTGCTTCAGGATTAAATAGTGCAGTAAACGTGTACCGCATTATATTAGACGAATATAAACCTCACAAACTTCTCAGTCATCTTGTTTCTGTCTGAAAAACCTGTCATGTATCCTAGAAAATTAAACCACACAGTAGAAGAGAAAAAAGATCAACACAATTCAATGTATTAATAATTGTTATATTTGCAGGACTTATTTTTCTGTAGGGTGGGCTTTTCCCTTGTCTGCTTGCAGAGAGTTATTTTGGTATTGTTTACCCTTGTGTTTGATTTATCATTGTAAAGTTTGTACCATTAATCAAATACAAAGCCATCACTATTTTACTTTTTTAGATGCCTCTATAAGGCACATTTATTGCTTTAGTAGTTGCCTCCAAGGACTACCACACGAGTTCCGCATTAAATTTATTATTGGGCTTAAGGTGGATTTCTGTCTGGTCTCATATGAAAAGGCTCTTTATAGAAATTCCTTTATTTTCTGCAGACAAATCTGCCAACTCAATTACTGTTTACTCCAGTCAACACACATATAGCCTCATCTCTTGCTATTAAATGAGGATAAGTACATATTTGCTCTCCTTCTAGTTATTTTATAGAAATACGTATTAACTTCTTACAATCTAGCTTTTATTTATTATTTTTTTAAATCGTGACTGCAATTTTAGTTTCAAATGATCTTTGAAAAAGAAAGTCCAGTTTCATTACTGTAGAAATATAAAAGACATCAGAACAAATGGACAGCATCTTCAATATACATGCAGACAGGTAAAAAGGTAGAAAGTTAAATCACTGTCAAATATCAAATAAAAAAGGAAAAGTGGCAAAAGGTCAGATCTTTCAAAGACATGACGGGCTTTCAAACAAGTATGTTAATTGGACTAGACAAACTTAAAAGCTAAAACCACATGAAGTAACAAAAATAGTGCATCCAAAACAGACTACCGTTAAGTGACGTTTGATACATAAAGCAGCATAAGTAAATCACATTTAAATAGTTCCATGTGTAATCCTCATCAGTTATCTGAGGTGAAATTTATTCTGTATTATCTATTTCACAGATGTGTAGTCTGTAATGTTATCACCATATGGCATACATTGTAGTTGCAGTTTGCTGTTCATAGCCAGGATACGCTTAACCCTGAATTCACCCTGGATGCTAAATGCAAGCATCAAGCCAAGGGTCGTGTCACGTGTCACCTCAAGCATCATGTCAAGGTCTCAGTCCATTCACACCGGGCGTGTTTCAGCTGCCTTTCTGTACAAGCTCCTAGCAGCGGAAAGAGCAACAGCGCACTTTTAATTTTAATCTGTTTTGGCAACTCCTGCATTCAGTTATCAGTTATGAGATCGTGGTTATAATGCATTATGAATTGTTAATACAATCCATAATGCTTTGTTTACATAATTTAATTGTTAACATAATTCTCAATGAATTGTTCGCATTATAAAAAAAATGTTTGTAACACATAATATCGCCAGTGCCAAAAGAAAATTTTAACAAGTAACTGAATATTTATACTTCATATGAGAGGAGATTGTTGACAGACATATGATATTATAACCTAACTATAATACCTTATTAGTTGTATTTTGAGCCGTATGTAAGGTGAGACATATTTTAAACAAATAAACAAACAAGAAAAGAAACCAAAACGAAACCAAAGGTTTGATTATTTCCCCCTAATATGGTCACTGGTATTATTGGGGGAAAAACCTCAGTGAGGCTCGATAATGAAATGCATATATACAAATATACAAAGTGGAGTTGAGTTTGTTTTGTTTTTGTAATATAATCTGTTACAAATATTACTTTTTATGCTATACATTAAGAATTCATTATTAATGAATATTAATAATGATTAATATTAATATTAATATTATTAATGAAGGTTGCTATACGGTGTAGTGTAGTTTTGTAGGTAGTTATAACAATGTGTAATATGCCTTTGAATGCATTATAACATGTTATGAAGGTGCAGTATGTCTGCGCACTAGTGTTGTTTTGTGAGAAACATGTTTAATCAACTTGACTCAAAAGTTACAGTAAAAAAAAAAAAAAAAAAAACCCAAACAAAACAAAAACAAAAAACTTTTAAAAGTGAAATATATTTTTGTAGCTGTGTGCTGTGAAATGTTAATGCATTGTGTTTCAGAAGCCTGTGGAGCTGATAAACTGTTTATTTTCCAAATTACTTTCTAAAAGCATTACTCTAAAAGCATGACTCAAAACTGAGGCTCTAAACAAGCCTTCCTGCTATAAATCTTCCATTCTGATATTTCTTAGTGTTATTGTTGTTATATATAATACCAGTCAAATATCAAAGGTACGTTGATAGTTTATTCCCCTTTATGAAACAGGAAAAAGCACCAGACATTTCCTTAGAGCTGAAAGATTTCGTGTTCCTCTTGAGATCCATCATCTAAAATCCATCATCACCATTTAAAGCAGCCATAAGAAAAATGCAGTCAGAGAAAGCTGCCTTACAAAGAGTGCCTTGAAAGTGTGGAGGGCATTTAGCTGGAGCTGAGTAGCTTAATCTGGACACCCTTCTGCTGCTGAATAGGGCAGAGAACGTAGAGGTCAGGCGGCATCACATATGAATGGAGTGCCCACTGAGTAGGACCAAGAGACCAGCATTGAAGAGGTTCACTAGTGCACTTGACATTACTTGCCTCTCTATATTCTACTCCTTTTTTTCAATTTTTTTTAGAGATAAAGGATATAGGTCATATAGGATACATTGCTTCACTTCCCAGAAGGACAAGTCAATGAGCACACTTTAAGGTTAGACCTATTCTAATTCCTGTTAATCTTTTCATTCTTATCTGACACTCAGTTCACTTATTTAAAAATTACAAGTGATGAGGAATTTATCCTCCTTTTTCCTTCTTCCACATTCTTCTGCCTCTAGCTGTGGGTTTGTGTTTTTGGGGATGTAACCAATTACGAGTACATTATTCAGTATTAACTCGTGTGTTAAACAAATACACACACACAATATGACAGATAAGCTTGCAGTAATAGTCGCAGGCATCTGGTTGATACTAGAGGTGTGCATCAGGACTGGGAAGCACTTTCATGGGGTGAGTTTTCAGAACATGAGCTCGCTGGATGAAGACCACATTCCTTAACACGAATGTGATCAGTGCATTTACAGCAAGGCATTTACAGCTTTCTTCCATTCTTCCTTATTAACTGCCTGTTTTATTAACTGCAGTGGTTTAAATTAGGCTGTTTTTTTTTATATACATATTTTGGGAACAAGAACCGACTAAATTCTTTTATTAAATATTGCAGGCTAGTACAAACAAACAAAAAAGGATTAAAGAAACAGTTCCACGTACGTCTCTGTTTTAAAGTAAATAAATAAATAAATAAATTCAAATCTAAATGCAGATACAGATATGAATATTTGGAGCACTAAACAGATATGGAAACAGCTATAGATAGTGCCATTGCTTTACACCCCTACTGTGTTTGTATGTGTGGTTCACTGGTAGTGACTGGTACTCCAGTGTTCCTGGGATAGGCTTCTCAAGCTCTCCTGAAAAGAAGTTCGTAACATCCAGCACTTAATTGTACAATTTAGTAGGTTGCACACCTGGACAAATGTAGTAATAAACTGGATCATTGGCCAGATACTGTGGTTTCCCTTTGTGCTTCATGTCCACATTGACAGTCCTACATTCAAGAAGGTCAAAACTGTGTGACCTGATTGACAAACTTGATGGAACACTCTGACACTTTGACTGGCCTGCAAAAGCTCTAAAAACTTGTGATTATTTGGAGCAACCAGTGGAACAACAGGACAAGCACCCGTGAACTTTAGCCGAGCTGTGCACCCAATCAGAGCAAAATTTGACAGAAACTTAAGACCCAAGATAGTGGTGGAATCCTTACCTGACACTGTTGGTGCTCCTATTAAGGCAAGTGGAGGTGTAACCATTATTGGGGGAAAAATGACAAATGCTAATTTTGGTCCAGATGGTTTACAGAGGAATTTGGTTTACAGTCAGATGCATCTGTAAACAACTTTCACTGACAGACAGTGCAAGCTGTAACACCCTAAGGCATGAAAAGATCAAGAAGACACTTAAACTCTCAAGCAAATTTTGTGAACAATCCAGTTATGGGTCAGTGAAATCAGGAAAATAGCTATCCCTTTCCGGAGCTGGAGAGGGGCACAAAAAGATTAAATTTACCAAAAGTAAATGGTATACTTTAGAAAAAGAAAAGTATGAACACAAAGACACAACCAAAGAGAAGAAGAAATATAACAGAGGAAAAATAGCAGAAAACCTAAATGAAGTTCTAAGAGGCAAGTGGAATAAGTCGACATTTACACATTCGCATTCAAAAATATAGTTTTAATTGACATAGACATAATTAACCTAGAGAACATAGAAGCTAGAAAACAAAACATAAAACTAGAAAACACAAAAGGGAAGGTTAATATATTAAATTGAACAGTGTAATAAAAGAATCCAATTTTAAGCTTCTCTCAATACAAACCTGAACTACATGATCGATTACACTGATTGGGTATTACAGGCATTATTGCCCTTCCAACGTAACAGAAAGGTAATATATGAAGACAGTTTATGAAGTTTCCACTGCTATCTGTGTGTGCTTCTTATATCGAGAAACTGCTGTCAATATATTGAGAAAATGCTGTCAATTTGCTATATTAACAGTGATGAGCATCTGAACATCTGAGAGCTAAATAATTAACACCAAGAGGTTTAAGTGCAGAGAAAGCAGCATGGCTGTAAATTGCATCTTTGAAAATCAAAAAGTGATAGGAACAGTGCCTCTGTGATGCTAGTTCTTCAAAATTTGTAAAGATACATCATCAGCAGGAGGCTTTACCCAATATACAAAACAGGAAATACTGTTCTTGAGATGGCTGTAAATGCTGTAAGAAGCAAATAATAAGCAAACATTTGATTTGAGCCACTTTTATTTCTTTATGTAAACCTTGCACATGTAATTTAAAAGAGGTCCCAGTTGATAAATATGGCTGGATATTTTTGAGAGGTGGTAAAAGTATTAAAATGATTTACTCAAAAATGCAATTATTCATCTAAATAAGTACATCTTCAAATTATTTACTCAAGTTAAAGTGGAAATATATATAGATTTTACAATTTACTAAATTTACATTCAGTAATTTAAAAGAGGAAATTAAAAGAGTACAAATACAAAAGACGCCTACCTTGAGTCAGACATTCATCTTAGTTACTGATGGTTTATTAGTCTGCATTTCACCAAGAATCCAAGGAATGTTGGAAAACAATAGGTATTGCTAAATAACAGCAGCTTAATTCCTAATTTATCAAATATTAGGTAGCATGATAGTAACCCTGACTATACAACCTAGCTGAATGCTAATAGCTCGCTGTTACAAGATTGCCTTGATAAATACAAAGTTTACATGACAAGATCACGTCAAGAGAGCCAGCTTGTCATTAAGTTGGCTGTGCTCTCTGGGTGGGAGGGATGGTATTACAGTGACACTAGCTAGTCATGGACATCTGTATGCTCATGTATGCGGAACAGAGCAGATAGCACTTTCCTTCGAGTGTGTTAGGCTGCCCTGTGACAAAGCACGAGCAGCAGTTCAGGAAGATGTGGTTGGCCGGCTTCATGTGTCTCAGAGTGAGCACAAGGAAGCTTTTGTTTTGCCATTTTTTATTTTTCTCCTATGATGCTTGACTTATGGGGCTGTTTAATAGCAATACAACATATTAGTTTGATTGAATTTATATACAAATATATTTAATAATACTTATTTACAAAGAATTTGAGGCAATTTTATTCTCTGATAGAAAGTCATCAGCAGCATGAAGGCCAAACTCAACTGAACTACTTCGCTTAAGCCAAGTGCTTGAAAAGGCAGAACTAATTGTATTAAAGTGTTAAATGAAATAGTGACCTTGTTCTTGTTCTCGTTACTACCTTCCCCCAACAAAAACTGAACAAATAACAATTAAGGCTCTGTGTGATCAAGTGGTATTTGCCACAGTTAAACAGTTAAACAGTAGGTGTAGGGGCTCAGTAACTGCCAGGCTAAAACCTGAAATATTTTACAAAGGGAGATGAACATTAGGGATCTATGATTGGCATTGTAGTTTGTTCTATGTTTAATGAGCCTTTATCATTCTGCCTCATAAAGCGGTAAAGACTGATCATAATCAAGGCCATTTCCTGTTTATCAGCTGACACGTGTCATTTCCCCCTTTCCTCAGTTCCTATTATTTGCCTTTAATTCCTGGGCTAAGTGTCCTTGATTTGCAGCAGTGTGCATGCGCCAGTATGAATTGAGCTGAGAGAAGCTAGAGCCCATGTGGCACTTGGCTGACTCAGAGCTGGATGGAAGATGGATTAGGTGCAAATGTGACTCGTCACGACATAGGGCTCAGCTTGGAACGGAAGTATGGGTCAATGAATCAGACTCTGGGAGAAGATGCATTGGCTTAAGACAGATAGAGGGGACTGGTGGCGTGGTGCAGCGTTTCGGTTAAGTGAAATCACACATTTATCTCAAGGGTAGCTCAAGGGTAAGCACGCACGACTAAGACAGGTAATCACCAGGATAATTCATATTGTCCAGCCAAGATGAACTTTAGTGCTCTGAACGTTGTTCGTTTGGTCTGTGAAGTAATAAAACGGGATAATGCAGTGCTTTTGTTTTTAGCGGACAAAATTTCATAGTGTTCTACTGTATAGTTTTTAGTCTGGCACATCAGATTTTAAATGAAACAATGACAGTGAAGTTAAATGCAGAATATTTAAGGTTGTTTATGTGAACCTTGGAATGGCAGTCATTTTATACATACAGTATTTCAAGAGATGTAATTTAATAAATAAAGGTGATTTTAAGAAAATTGTAACGTTACGTTGTTTTATAAAATGAAATTTTCCATGATACTACATTTAATAACATTTGCTATTATACTATACTATACTATATTATAAATACTAGTTGGCCATCTATTCTGGATAGATTTCAGGTTAGATTAGTCTTTAACTCAATTCAGTTCAATTCAAATCAATTCAATTCAGTTCAATTCAATTCAATTCAATTCAAATCATCTGTATAGCACATTTAACCAGTGAATGGTTAGCCTGTTTACTGGGCCTACTTGTGTCTACTTTGTTGTTGCAGTTGCAGCTGTGCTGTTTTATCAGTTATAACGTGATTAAAAATAAATTACTGTCAAATATCATAGAAATAAAAGCCCTGCCCCCTCTATCTGTGTAGACAGGACCAAATCATGAAACAATCAGTGTTGATGTTATTATGAATATTATTTGTATTCAAGGCATATCTTATACTCGGTTATCAGGACACCCATGGTCTTCAGTGCAATGCGTACTGGAAAGGATTTGGAAGGATTGACTGACTTGGACAGTTAGGAACATTACACGCTGTAACCCTGAGAAGCTCCTAAGTTGCTTTAGTAGTGTGCTTTGGGCCATTTGAGTGCTGTAAAATGAAACACAATCCAGTGCATTTTCAGGCATTTGGCTTTCTGAGAGCATTTAGGATGGTGCTGTACACATCAGAATTCACTCTGATGATTTTTCCCATCATCAGTGGAGACGAGTCAGACAGTTTTGCTCTGAGACCCCTATGCCAACGTGTTTCACATACCAAACAGTGGTGAGTTCTCTAAGATCATCTGGTGGTCTTTGGCATATCTGTTCCTGCATCATGCATATCTTTTCCTGCTTAGCGAAAGTTGTTTTGCTTTTTCTCAGCTGAACAGTCCATTTCTACCTCTTAACAGCACAGAGCATTTTAATTTGACACACCTGGACTGTGTAGCCCCAGTAGATTAAGGTTCAAATTGGATTCAATAAAATTTTATCTATTAATCTATTTGCGGCAAACTTAAAACCTCGGTTGAAACGAATCTGGATTTCACTGAAGCCATCATTTAATCCTGGCTTATGAGGTACATTTTAATTAACTTTATCGCTGTTGCTTCATTACTTTAAACTCACGTTTCAATTTCAGTTAAGTATTCATTTTAGTTCATTGCAGCCGATGTGGCTTTGATTTTTAAAAGGGCAAAATATATTAGATGAAAAGGATGGAAAGAGTTCTGCAAAGGATTGTTTTTATCCTAGTTTTCACTCAGTGGAATAAGAAGTATTGTTTGGTCCCATGAGCTAATGTACCTTGGTGTACTTAATACTTGATTGACTTGATGCTTTATGGTAAATGACTGAATAATAAGATGAGATTTAAAGGGAAGAACCCCAGATCGCATTTTTTGTCAGAGATTAACATGTTAGTCCCAGGTTATGGTTTTAATTGATTTTTTTAAGATGTTTAAAATTAAGTAATGCAACACAAAATAAATTCAACTAAACAACAAATCTTTGATTAACTCATCGAATTTGTGTTGTTGCAACCCACCCATAATGCTGTGTGTGTCTATGTGTCTAATTGTTTTGTGCTAGTTTTTCATGTTGCCCTGCTTTACTGTCACTGACACATCCTTTGTTTTTGAGAGACAACAAAATGATGAAAATGCTCTAACAACACAAAGGCGTTAAAGTCACCACTGAGTGTATGTGATAAGTTTTTATTCATTCATTCTTTCATTCATTTTCAGTAAATGTTTTAACCTGGTCAGTGTCCTGGTGGATTCAGAGCCTGTTACAGGAACACTGGATGCGAGGTTAGAATACACCCTGGAAGGGAAGCAGAGCACCATGCACACACACATTTACACCCTTGTTCACACATCTGGCAATTTTACCATAGCCAATCCACCTGCCAACATGTTTTTGGCAGTGGGAAGAAACCAGAGAACCTGGAGGAAACCCACGCGAACACGCAGAGAATGGGTCAAACTCTGCACACTCAGAGTTAGAACCTTATAATCCCAAGGTCTAGATTAATTTTATCTGCCTAAAATGGAAGCAAGGTGTACAAAGTGTGCATCTGATATGGATGTACATAGACTCAAACTATAGCAAGCATAGCATTTAGCATTGTTTCACTTCATACACCGTCTGCTAGAAAACTGAGCCAAAGCAACACGAATTATCATTCTGTCCAGTAGTCGTTGGGCAGACTGTGAATGTCTTCACTTGAAGGCTTCCCTGACTAACAGCAATGATGCAGCATCACTTCTCCTCAGCATCACCCTGGCTTTCTGAACCTTCTTGTGAAATAGTATCTGTCATCAGATATTAAACCTGAGAAAGTCCACTGTGCATCACATGAGATGCTGAGCAGCTTAGTGATAGAATTCCTTATCACTTTAAATGAAACTGACACACTCTGATAGAGCGAGGCCTGAAATTGCACCCTTGCCGTGTGTGGGGGAAAAAATCCACAAGACATCATTACAGCACATCATTACACAATGGATCTGGAGATTTCAGCTGGACAATTTTAGACAAGTCTTTGTCCATGTGGTAATGCTTCCAGATAGGTTTCTTGTTCCAGCAAAATGCATTTCAGACAACCCAACACCTAGACAACCAGCATTAAGACAGCATTTTGCTTTAATGGCAAAACGTCACACCTCATCAATTATTTGTCACATTCTAGGCTAGACTTGGTTCAGGAAATCTGAAAAGTCCTGTTGAAAGCTTGAAACCATCAGTTCTCTTCATCTCTGATAAACTTCATAACTTTATCACTTTCTCATCTGAGAAAAGTATGGGATCATCCAAAAGTGACAGCTCTTCTCTCAGTCCCATCATGAATGTTGATGCTGAGCTGGAAAGGCACTAGATGCTGTTAAAACACCGCACAGCTGTATGTGCCTGCACTTGATCTACAGTAAGTGCATCAAGTATAGCTTTGCTGGGAGAGAGTGGCACACGTCTCGCTTAGTAATTGGGTTGCTGAATTATGGACAGTCCATTGAATGCATTTTCGTGTCTACTTGTTGAGAATGCTTGGGTCCATTTTGGGGCTATATACATGTCATACCTATTAAACCTGGTTAATGGCTCTTTGCTGTACAGGTGCTATACTTTTTTGGGTCGGCTGCAGCAGGGCTAATGGATGGAGAATTTTCATGCACCAAACACTCTAAACCAACCATAATGGTGCTTTTCTAATGGGGCAATTGCCTCACGGTATGAAATGGAAAATAGAAACTCAAATATTGAGGCAAACACACATATGTTAGATGAATCACCTAGCAAGCTTTAATGCTGGGGCACAAAGAAAAACTGCAGGGCTTAAACCATGACACAAAGTAGATTGCGCTGTGTCTTTATTGTCAGCTTCATCACGCTGCTTTGACCTTTGGGGGATGAATCACACTAAGCTGGATCTCTTCATCTCTAAATAATGTTTGCTGTTTTTGCTTTGTGCCATTGTGCATCCTAGGCATTCCATCACAGTTGACTTTAATGACTGGCAATTCACTTACGCCACATTTTCGTAAATGAGAGATGATTCCGATATGAGCTGCACTGTCATTTCTCTTCTCTCAAATACTATCTCAGAAATGAAAAGGAGCCGTATGTCTCTAATTAGGCTCAGTCCTCAGCTGCCAGGTAAAACAGAAGCAATACTGCAACATTGAACACAAAAGACTCAGTGGTAGTTCAGACAGTCTGATTATATCCTTAATCGTCAGAGTCCTTATATGTCTGTTTTTGTAGTTTGGGAAAGTTTCTGTATTCTAGACCTATGATGCATCCACAGAAAGCATTGCACCTTTTAATGCAGTATACAGTACTGTCCTAGACTACAAATTATGCTAACAGTAATGAATAATGTTCAGAATGAAAGAAGTGTATTGTAAAGAATACAGAACAGCAGAGATGATAGCATCGATTAGTTGGAGCCAATTAAGGCCTTAGAATCATAGTAACTAAAGGGGAGTCACTGCTAGCAGAGCATATGTGAGTGTATTTTTAAAAAGGTTTTAAGGTACATAATTTCCCAGGCATCCAATTCTAGGTTCAAATGGAGTGTTTATTTTATTTTATTTATTTTTTTTTTTTTACTTCTATACCCAGTACATAATTTACCATCTACAGTTACGTGCAAAGGTTTGCATTCTCATGATAACTGGGTGAAAAAATGAATCTGTACTTCTATTTAAAAATTTATCAACAAAAAAGGAATTCCAACATGCAAAAAATGAAATAGTGTGGCATGGTGGTGCAGTGCATAGCATTGCTGCCTCCCATTTCCAGGGCACTGGGGTCGACTGGGAGCTCAGGTTACTACATGTGTGGGTTTTTTTTTGGCTGTTCCTCCCATGTCTGTGTGGGTTTCCTGCTGGTTCTCCATGTACCTCCCACCTCCATAGACAGATTGTGTGATACCCTCAGATGAACTGGCTTCCAATTCTGGATGTGAATAGGTTCAATGAATAGTTAGGATAGTTACAAATGTACGGAGAGTGCAAATGGGTGTCTCCACCAAGTTATAGCATAAGGTAAAGTTGTTTTTCTTACCTAATGCTATGACATTGCCGATTAGTATTACTGCAGTACTATACACACAGTGAGAGGTTGGTGCTGTCCTGGCAGGAAATCGACTCATTATAAAGGGTTATTGCTTTGGGTACAAATTACCTGACTTGATGCACAGGTGTATCAGTCAGTCACTGACAGAGCATCTCTGCTTCACCAAAGTGGCCTACTGCAGGTGCTTAGCATTCTCCATTATGGCTAAAAGTTTGTTGAAGGCTTCAACAATTTTCAGGGTAAAAACGTGCAAATGAATTTGCAAAAATAAAACAAAACAAGCAAACAAAAAAAAAAGCGCATACTCATTTGCTAACAAGATATACTGTATACAATATATGACCCACATCATGCCCACTCACTAATCTATCAGGTTGCACAGACATATTAGCACATTTATTTGGAATGTTAGTAAATTAGAGTCTAAATGTCTTGTTGTATAAATTCAATTCTTCTTCACTTTCTCCTAAGGGCAAAACACTATAGAAAGTATTTTTCTGTTAATCTGAGACAAACAAAAACTTCTTTGCCAGGACTGCAGAAAGATCACTGTTTGAGTGTACTGTGTACTGAAGTGCTCTCTAAAAACAGTGCTGTTGTCAAAATGTAATATTTTTGGTGCCGGGTTGCCAAAATTGCATCTACAGGTTTGAGAGTGAGAAAAAAACAGCAACACAAAAGTACAGGTTTGAAAATGACGTGAGTGTAAAGATGAATTGCACATTATCGTAATATGCAATTTTATTCCCAGCCCAACTAACAAAGGGAGTAAGACCTCTGGCTGTTGTCGATTAGAGGCTGTATCAGATGTCAGAGTGGATCTAGAGGCTTTCTGGATTGTGTCTATCAGCGGTGCTACCCGCTGAGGTGCTGAAAGCAAACACGCACTGAGGGAGTCTGGTTACGCGGCAGAGTAATTATCTCACAAAAAGTGGATTTACAAGGTGTGACTAGAAAGATCCGTTGGGAAAGGCAGTTTGACAAGAAGCCAAGTGCCTGAGAAAAGCCAAATTTACATCATGCTGATAACACAATCTTGATTGTTTAATTCATTCATTCATTCATTCATGCGTCTTCAGTAACCACTTTATCCTGGTCAGGGTGGTGGATCCAGAGCCTAGTGAGCAGGTATACACCCTGGATGTGGCGCCAATCAAATGAAAGGTATCACACATGTACATTTACATACTCATTCACACCTAGGGGCAATTTAGAGTAGCTAATCCACCTATCGGCATGATTTTGGAAGGTGGGTGTAAACTGGAGAACCCAGAGGAAATGAGAAGAACATGAAAAACTCCACACAAACAGTAACTCAACAATAACTCAAACATCAAATCTTATGTTAGCCTGCACGTAATATCTGTCAAACACTTTTCTCTTTCTTGTCTTTTCAGACAGATAGAATCTCAGAGCATGGGTTGGAAAGGTATCTACTGGCTTTTAATGTCGTTTGTGTCGGTGAGTATGGAAAGATTTTATTCATAGTTTTGTAAGCAAGCTTATATCTATTTGCATAACTTAGGCTGTATAGAAAGATACAGAGGTTAAGCTTAGGGTTAGGAAAATCCTGAACCCTGTAAATTATTTTCTGGCAAGTTTTCACTCCACTTTTCCACTTTGCAAATCTGTACCTAGAAAATGATTAATTTGATGTATTTCAGTACTCCATCAGACACTAATTGCTTCAGTTTGTTCGGAAATATGGTATGGCTCTCCCCAAAAAATGATGAAGAAAAATCACTCCAGGTACAAACTCTCCAGTGTGTTGCTTAGTGTCAATACTGAAGTAGGCAGGTCTCATATGGAACATGTAAAACCCTCCAAATATAATCAGTTCTTTTACAGTGTGGCAGTGGTGTATAGCGGTCTGGCAGGAGAGGAAGCACTCGCCCAAAATGTCAAGTGCTTTTCCTCACCCACTTCTCCTCTTTCATTCATGTTCACTGTGCTTTTACACAGCCTTTGTTTTGTTCAGGTGTGCTTAATGGACTTCTGTCACCATTATTTACTATCTATCTATCTATCTATCTATCTATCTGTCTGTCTTTCTGTCTGTCTTTCTGCCTTTTTGTCTGTCTGTCTGTTTTTCTGTCAGCTTCACTGTCTGTCTGTATATATGTATGCCGATCTCTGTCTTTCTTTCTGCCTTTCTGTCTAAAAGTTTGTAGTAACTTGTCATGTTTTATGCAGCATATTATTTTATTCATTTAAACTATATATTGTAGAACTAAATATTCTACACTAGATGCCAAAGTGTAATTTTAGATGATTTATTTTGCATTTAGTTAACATTTGAAATGTTTATGGGGCTGTACTCATACTTGACACTTTCTTTCTTTCGTTCTTTCTTTCTTTTTAAATTTAGAATTTTTAATTCAGAAAATTGATTCCAACCTTTCGAGTGGTATTGTATAATAAAAAATATATAATGTAGTATGTTATTTAACCGAACCAGAAACAATGCTCTGATAAATGCTAAGAAACCAGAAAATATTTTTCACATTTTTAACAGTGTTAGAGCAGCTTTACCGTCTTTCTCAGCTGCAATAAATACCTCTCAAACTGTGTCTTAATCAGACTAATGTAAAGACAAATAGAAATACTTTTCACCCACTACATTCAGAGAAATCCAGAGAAATTAAACTGCACCATTAATGGTGTGCTTGTTCTTTTCACAAATGTAGTTTTGGTTTATTTTTTTTTTGTTATCATTATCATTAGACAAAACAGCTGTCTAAATGCAGGCCTTGGCACTGTTGTGACATTTCAATTATTGGTTTGGCAGTGTAGCTGCTGCATTTAGAAACCTTGAAGCCACTGGTAGGTATGCATGTGAAGGTCTTACCTATTAAATGGTGTGAATCATAAAGAATTATGTGATGAAATGTTAATGTGTGCTATAAATAATTGCTTATTTTGGATGCTTAGTAAAATGATTTTGTTCAAAGTAGCAGAAAGTGGTAAGTGGTCTGGTTGCAGAGGCTTGGCTTTTCCACTGTGTAGGTGTGCTGTGGAACATGTTGAGTAGATGTGATGCGATTTAGCATTCAAGATCAAATTTTGCTGAGAGGCGAAGTGGCTCTTTGAGCTGACAAGAGTGGTGGCCTGGTGGTCGTATGTATGACGTCATTTACTTCAATGTTTGGAGTGACATCATATGTACGGCTGCTAAACTGCTACATGGGACATCAGAAAATCTCTCAAATGTGTTTAATTTTTAAGCGTTTAAGATGTAAAGTAAGAGCAGAAGGACTTTCTTTCTGTTGCAATGCAACATTCTTGTGGGTAATATATTTTGACTTCATTTACATGCGATGATTAAGAGGAAGACAAGCAGGTTGCTTCTGAATTACCTCTCATCTTTCTTCTGAATTATAAATGTGATGACTCATACCAGATGCCGCTACTACAGATGCTATCTGAAGCATTGCAGAAGGAGCATTAACTGTCTGCTTTAGAAAAAGCCTGCGCTTGATCTCAGCCACTCTGGACAACACAATGATGACACTAGCTGAGCTCTTGTGTCCATGAACCATTCCTATCTTTACAAGCACACTTTACAATACTTTACAACATCTGAAGTACTTTTGAAGAATGAAAGGCAGAACCTGCAGATTCAAAATTTCAAAGTTATTTAGTGCTCACACAAGTTGTGAAGGAAAATCTATTATTCGTTCTTGTTGTCAGTTCTATCTGGGGCAGAACATAAGCCAGTGTACTACCTGCCACATTCATATCAAGAGTGCATCTCTTTTTTACAGTGGATAACTACTGTGGGCGGAGCGGAGCCTAAAGCTGAACCAACCACAGACTTTGCTCTCGCTCCTGCTATGGGGGTGATGGAGGGGGAGCGCCAGATCATGACTGAATCTCAGTATAAATGTCTGGAGCTGCTGAGCAGAGATGGACCACGCAATAAAACAGGTAGAATAGGAAACATTTTATCTATTACATTAACTGTATATGTATGGCGACCTCGGAAAACCCTTCACGTGATGAAATATTGACACTCACTACTATACATAGTTCCCGAAAACTACAGACTTTCCTGAACTGAAATAACAAGTAACATGTCAGATTAAAAAACTGAAAGTATTAGGCTTCACTACAGCTATCCAACACCTTGATCAAAGCCTGATATTCACTGTTTGAGGAAATCACACTTAACTTATCAAGTTTTTAGACATCTTTAGGCAGACTGACTGTTTTAACTAGTGTTTGTTAAACTGGTTCCTTAACCAACAGGAAGGCAAGGTTAAAAAGTAAATAAAAACATTTCCATGTCGTTTTGGTGAAATTTATTTATGGTTAAAGGCAAACAATTTTGTTCAAATCCTGATTCTTTTGGCTATTTGCTTGAATTCAGCCACAGTGACATCCAGTGGATTTTTCCAGACCACCACACACATTGAATGAGAGCTGACTGAAGTTGTATCTTGTTGAGTGTGTGATTTCAAAACTTTTGCACTGTGCCAAGTGAAATAGAAATGTAAACATCATCAGTTCATTAGCTAGCCCACTGGGCAAGTAAAATCTTCAAAGTACTACCCAGTCCGATGTTTTGGTTGCCCAAAAAA
>CM040997.1:8500713-8594486 GCA_022985145.1 Pangasius djambal
TTTTTTTTTTTTTTTTTTTTTTACAGATTGTTTTTAATTCTTCTTTAAGGATGATAGAAGATATTGTAAAAGGTTTTTTTTTTTTATGTTGCATAAATGTTTTTAAAAGTTACTCATGTGACCACTCAGAAGGACATCATGCATTTGTGTGTTGGTTTACATCTAATGGACTAATGACTGAACAGTCAATTATTTGGAAATGCACATTTTCATGCTGTAAAACATTGCATAACATTGTAATGCTCTGACTATTACAAAAGCAGCAATAACAACAACTATAGTCCGTCGCCCTGAGAAGATATTGTATATTTGTAGTCAAATATTAAAAAAACTTTTGTTTTTTGAAAGTAAAAGGTTTTTTTTTTTATCCTATGTGTAAATCCATTCATCATTCATCTTAAGTAACTGTTTTATGGTGGTCATGGTTGCGGTGGATCTGGACCCTTTCCCAGGAACAGTGGAAGCTAGGCAGGGACATACCCTGAATTGGACACCAGTCCATCACATGACACCATGCAGGCACACATTCAAGCTTTTTGCACAGCCAATCCACCTACTGGCATGATTTTGGGAGGTGGGAGGAAACTGGAGAGCATGGAGGAAAAACACACAGAAATGAGGAAAACATTCGAAACTCCACACAGACAGTAACCTGGAGCTGTGAGGCGGCTATGCTATCCACTGCACTCCTACTTGTAACTATGAACTTAGGAAGAACTAAGAACTTACAGCCCAGACACAAACTCTGCTTTGTCCCAGCACATAGGCTAGTGATTTGTCCAACCTATACAACCTGACAACTAAAGCTGTTATTTAGCTGTGAACATGAATTTGGGTTCGAGCTCATGTTTACGCCTGGGGAGAATTTTTAAAAAATCTTTTTCAATTTCTTTCTTTCTAGCTTCCTACTGTAGCCGGTTTTGGGATGGCTGGCTATGTTGGGATGAAACTCCCGCTGGGGCTTATACTTCTCAGAGCTGTCCAGACTACCCCACCTTTGACACCTCAGGTAAGCCTCAGGAAGCTATTATCACACAGCCTGTCTTGACATGTGACCCTTGAGGTAATTGGAAAAGCTGTCTCAAACAGATATTTAATTTGCAGCATGTTCTTCTTCACCCTCTAACGTGAATTGCAGCAAAACAGCACCAGGTTTCCGCAGGTAGTTTTCGTTTTCTTTTTCTTCCCTAAAGGTGTCTGGGAAAGCTTGTCTGGATTTTATTTGGAACCCAAGAAAACAATTTATTAGCTGTTGGGAGATAGCAGAAAGCAGTGCAGGAACATCTTGATCTCGCTCCTCAAATGGAATCACAAGAATAAAAAACCCGAAGGAAAATTCCCTGAGTCCAGACCGATCATTCCAGAGTATGGGGGATGGGGAGTGGTTCTACAGTATAAGATCTTGTTCAGTATAAGAGCTTGAAGATCCCACACAAGCAACATTATAGCTCATGACAATTTATTTTATAGGATTTTCAGCTTTTGTGATTTTGACAGACCACTTTGTCCTATGAAGGGTTAGTCAACACTGTTAACTAGACAGCTAGGTCGCAAACCTAGCTAACTTATGTGTCAAGTTGAAAGAGGAAAGAGAAGAATCACAGCTATCAACAATAAAATAGAAGTTGTCTATTGATTTTACAATGACTGTATAAGAAATGATCTACATTTCCATAAAATTATAGTAACAGACCTTTGCTTTGCATATTAATATTACATATTAATACACAATCATAGCATTATATATATATATATATGGATACTTTTGTTAAAGAATGAACAAACCCAGGAGGTTGTTGAAGTGATTTAAAATGGCCTCACTCTTCTTTTCTAGTCTAGACCAGTATACAGTTTACAGTCACACACTGTGCTAATGCACTGATTGATCTCAAGGTACAGCACTAGCACAGTTACTGCTACATGGCAGCTTGAATGATTGCTTTTTATGTTTTTTTTCCCCTTACACAGAAAAAATAACCAAATATTGTGATGAATCTGGTAATTGGGCTCACAGCATGTCAATAAATAATACCTGGTCTCAGTGTCTCAGCATCTCAAAGGACAAATTAAAGGTAATTACAGCAGTTCTGGTCTGGCTATGTACCATTTACTTTGCATAAAAAGCCTTTTAATAGTAACAGAATGAAGTAGTCAGTTTATTTACAGTTTCCCCTAAGATCATAGTTCAATAGTTCTATAGTTCAAGTACTACAGTTCAATAATTTCTATTCTGTTGACTGTTTCTAACGACATTTTTGCAGAAAGGGTCTGTTAATAGTGAGATGGAGCCAGAGGCTGATACCACAGCAGAAACCCTGGTCGGTCCTGTGGAAACTCAGAAAGCAGAGGAGAGGAAAAAAATCATTGATGGTCAATATAAATGCTTTGAGAAAATGAACAGAGACCCACCATATAACAAATCAGGTAGTGGAGTACTCTTATTTTTGAAGAACTGTAATGTGATGTAGTTCAACATGCTCTTACATTCACTCACGTATTTCCGTGAGATAGAAATTTACTTAAAAACTGTTTGCAATCTAACTTCTGTTTAATTGTATTTATTTAAACTTTAGGTCTGTACTGTAACCGGACATGGGATGGGTGGCTGTGTTGGGATGATACACCTGCAGGAACATACACATCTCAAAACTGCCCCAACTACTTCCCTGACTTTGACCCCACAGGTAAAAGCAAAAGAAACAAAGATCTCACAATATACACACAGTGTTTTTTTTTTCTATGCAATGATCATAGCGTAATATGATGTGACAAAATATTATGAATTCTGTTCTTGTTGTTTGTTCTCAAGTCTCAAGAACATTATAAAACTCTACAATTTCTCTTTGGAAGGAAGAAACTCCCCAGAAAGTTTTCTCCCTAGTTAATTTCTGTCAAATGATTTCTCTTCTTACATTAGAGAAGGCCATAAAATATTGTGATGAGACTGGGAACTGGTTTCTACATCCTGAGACAAACAGGACATGGTCCAACTACACCCTCTGCATTGCCTACACTAAGGACAAGTTAAAGGTAGGAATTCATGGCATTGCTTTTAAATATCTAAATATTCAAAGAAGTCTGAAATACCAGTGTAGCAGCCTGAACAGTTTACTTTAACACCAGATGGAAGAAAACGCACTTGGTTGCCTTTGCAGGCTATTAATAGTGAGGAGTGGGACTGTAGGACTGTAGGATTTGGACACAAGTAAACAAGAGAGAGGGGAATAAGCCACGTTTGGCATTGTATGTGTTGTTTAGTGTTGTATTAGCTAAAAAAAAATGTCGCAGTCATATCTTGTGAATCTGTAGTAATGTGTCTGTATTTTGCAGAATGCATACATTCTGTACTACATGGCAATCGTGGGTCACGCTTTGTCCATTGCGTCCCTCCTCATCTCTCTGGCAATATTCTTTTACTTCAGGTAAGTTTAGGTGCTTCCTTCCCAACAGTATTGTGGAATATACTCATAGCTGTCTTTTATAGCAGGGTTTTTCAACCAGGCAGTTGCATAGCTAGGTAGTGGATTTTGGGTTTGAACCTCCCCCATCAAATACTTATTTGAGGGTAGTTAACATTATACACATATAGTGCAGCTGATTAAATACATGTCACATAATATGTTTTGTGCAGTAATTGCCCTATAATGATGTTCATAAAAGGAGATCATCAACCAAACGTTTCTCTTAATTTGCTTAATCATTTAATTTTATTGGTTACCAGCTGCTATGGTGAGAAACAGGATTAGCCAATCAGAATCATGCATTTTTCTGGTAGATCTGGTTTTTAAGGTAGGTACTTACTAGCATGTTATTTTAATCATTTTCAGTGGAACTGTCAAGGTGTTTTATTTCCTATGCATATTAATGTTATTATGGCAAGATTGTAAGAGGATAAAACTATTTCTACTACTGTCTGGCATCGACCCAAAATGCATGAGCGTGAAACACTTACTGCACTTACAGTTGTACAGATCATGGGATAATTTTATTTAGCACCCCCCCTTAATTTTCACCAGTGTCAAGTACTGGAGCAGCATGACATGGAGCATATTGTAAACACTAAAGCGGTTTGTAATTTCTCCGATTTGTTCTTGTTGACACTGAAGGGGTTGAATTGAGTCTTGGTGACTAAGATTTATTTAATTAATAAGGCTATGCTCATCTTAGAGGAGTTTACCGGGGACTCATTCTAATGCCGTTCATCATCAGAGCCCATTAACAGTGAAATGAAAAGATGGATGTGTGTTTCCAGTGGAGTAGCTCAATGCCGTACTGAACTGCCATTTTTGTCTTTTTTTTTTTTTTTTTACATTTTTTTTAAAAACCTTTATAATTGCCATGTTGTAAGATCCAAATTTAAGTTTACATCACATTTGGAGAAGTGCCAATAAGAAACATTTATAAAAATCATTGCAAAGGCTTATACTGAAGTTGAATGGATTAAAAGTTCCTCTGTTCTTTCCAACTCATTTGGTTCTACATTCAGAACCATATTTCTTAGTTTCAGGCTTTATTGCCTGCTAATCCTTTATGTCCATTAGCTTTGCTGACTGGTTTGTAAGCCAAATGACACCCAAAAGCCAAAAGTGTTTTGCAGGTTTTTGACAGCATCATTTCATGCTGACTTGGTTTCCCTCTTAACTTTGATAGATAGTTACTCGAGCAAACTCAATTTCGTGGGTTGATTCACATGGTATAGTCTATAGAGAGATATACCAATCTCTCTCAAATGTGTTCCTACCCTCAATGTACAGTTATACAACTGCATTGTTTTATTTTGTTCTTGTCATTTTTTGTTTTTTTTTACTTTTTCAAACATTGTTTGAAAATGCCAAGTACCCATTAGATTTTGGGAGCATTTTGACCAGAAATAGTCCAGAATGACTTCTCTTTTACTCTGTATGGCTGTTTGGCTGCAAAATCTATCAAACCTCTTATCTCCAAGGACACCACCCAAAGTCAATTAAAAATTCATTTCTAAAATTCATTTCATTGTCTTAAAATCGTATCTAAGAAAAAGAGTATTAGACCAGGCAATGTTTTTCCAACCTTCAAATGTCCAGTTTCCATGCCTGTGCCCACGTTAGCCTCAGATTCCAGTTCTTGGTTGACAGGAGTGGAACCTGATGTGGTCTTCTGCTGTCGTAGCCCATCTATCTCAAGGTCTGTCGTATTGTGCATTCTGAGATGCTTTTCTGTTCACCATGGTTATAAAGAGTGGTAATTTGCTTTACTGTAGACCTCTTGTCAGACTGAACTGGCTATTCTCCTCTGACCTTTCTCATCAACAAAGCGCAGAACCAGCTTGTCAGACACCAACACCCGTGCTATGGTTAAAGTCACCAAGGTCACATTTTTCCCCATTCTGATGTTTGATGTGAACATTAACTGAAGCTAAAATTGGGTTTTTCTGCCTATAACATATTTTGACAACTTAAATATATTTCGCCAAAACAGTGTGCGGTGTTGTAGGACTAAAGGCACTTCTTAGGATTATGTGCCTATGTATATATTTTTCACATTTATTATTACTTCTTTAATTATTCAACTTGTATAATATGCACAAAGTAGTCATTTTAAGTAATATGTGAAAGATATCTGTTCAGGTGTTAGTAATTATTGCATTGTAGAACCAAGATCATTCAAAAACCTCGATATAAGTCAGGGGTTCTCAAGCTTTTATTTGGCCAGTGACTCTATTTTAAGAGTCAAAATGCCCCCAAATAATTGCTGTAGAGGCAATTAGTAGAAATTGATAAGCCCAATATTTTACAAATTCACAATGCATACTCTTATGTTGTAAATGCATACACAGTGCACAGAATGATCTGTAGCAGGTGGTAATGTGCTTTTTCTTATACATCATATTTCTTATGACAGAAATGTTTGCCTCCTTTTAAGAGCTTTTAATCAAGTTCATAGAAGCGGATTTTGGAGTCATCTCTAACATAACACACATCAAAATTAATGGGGTCATGATAATAGTCCTGCATTTTTTCCTCTGTTCAGTTACAACATCTCATCACTTGTTAAAACAAAGGACAATCATTGAAGTTAATGAAAAGCCATTTGGAGGTGAAATTGATTTTTCCTCCACCCATGTGGTAAAGTTGTAATTGTGCTCTGCTGTATTTACTGTTGTAATTTGCTTCTGCAGTGTATATGCCTTGATTGATGACTGTGGTATGAAGAATGATGGGGAATTGTAGGAGCGAAAGAACCTAGAGATCTCGGGCTGGAATTCCAAAAGAGAAATGTAGGAGTGACAGAGAAAGGAAGGCAGAGTTGGGAATATATGGGAGGAGTGTTGGCGTGGTCTTTCTGCAACACGTCAGGTTTTTTTTTTTGCGTAACTCATTTAAACATCTCCAGCGGTGTTAAACATGTTTAAGAAATTTGTGTTGAAATTAATGATGAATAGCTGAGGCTTTGTTTGTGTGCACTTTCTTTATATTATTGCTAAATGTGATATGTATTATTTGATCACTCCATGGTTTTAATGTTACCTTATTGCATCCAGATGTGGTGTTTACAGAGGAATGTGACATTACACCACAGCACAAGGCTTTTATTTATGCCCCTCCCTGATCACTGCCAGAAGAGATTGGTTAGAAATGTGTGATTCAGTTTGGAAAATGAGCACAGTTTTCCCTCAGGTCTTGCCAGTCTTCCAAGAACAGTATTACACAAGGCAGCTGATTTTTGTGACTGCTTTGGGCCATATGGGTGAGGTCATGTGAACGGGATGACTCTGCGAATGGGCAGGATTTGTTGCATCTTTAAAATATTTTTGCAATGTACTTTTTGTTTGCTGGCTTGCTGAAACTTACTGAGACAGCTGATAACAAACCACCATCTGTATAACCTGAGATAGTTGTTGCATCTGCCTTACAATTATGTTAATCTATTTTTCCCTGCCTGGATGATTACAGAGCAACAAGCCTAATCTCTTAGCAGCAAGTGGCATGCATTTTAATTTTGAAAAAAAAAAAACTAGGTGTAAATCATCCACATAGATTTGTGAATTTTTTAGACATGTATTGTTTTACTATATGCCACAGCATTTCTGAATTTTCAATTCTGTTTGGTCAGAAGGAGTTGATTAACTTTCTATAACAGCAGTTTTGACAGTAGTTCCGACTGTAAGGCCAATCGCAGGTTTATAATAATGCACTTTTTATAATATGTTATCATTTCTATTCTATTCTAACAGGAATGAACGTGTTTTGTGGATGTTGCACAACATTAAATGTTAATAATATGTATGATAACTGTCTTTCATTAATAAATTTAGAAAATGAGCAGTAAAACACTTCATGCTCTGGTAGGAAAGTAATGAATTTTGGAGTGGTAACAGCAATCCATCATTGGCAGGTGCTCGTATTTAAAGGTGGTGGTAATTACACACAGATAATTTGCATAATCTGAACAGCAGAAAATCAATGCAGGTGTGAAACCTGTCTCTGAATACATGTAAAAATATATGCAAGGATTTTAAAGACTGCGTTCACTAAATGCATTTTGGGTCAGTAACCTATAATAAAAAAAATACATATTTATAATTTAGCCCACATTCAGTGCTGCTGTCCTAACTAAACACGTGAACTGGTAGAGACTAATGCTTGTTAGCAGTTGTAAAAATCTGTATGACATGTTATTTTAGCAAACTGAAGATATTAGTGTTGCATTTAGTAGAATCCTTATCCTAGAATAACTCCCATAAGACAGTTTAAGTTTACGTTCTTATGATTTAATATCACTTTGCATAAAAGAGAGCACAGGTAGCATCTGACAATCACATTATGCTAATAGGAGCCAGGATATTCTTGCCAGGGTTTTCTGATTTATTGTTCTGCTTACTGCCTCAGAGCTTTCACATTGTGTTTGTAAGATGCAGTGTGGACATTTCTAGGACATTTCTCATCTTTTGTGTTCCTTTTTTTTTTTTGTTGAAAATTTATAAATCATACTACACAAGTACTACACATGCATATGATAATTATTTTATATCAAGGCTACTTCATTTCATATCAATCTTAAATAAACCTCTAATATTCACTATTTGACAGAAAACACAAACGTGTATGTTGTGTGGCTTTATTATTATTATTATTATTATTATTATTATTATTATTATTATTTTAATAAAATGAAATTTCCTGTAAAAACAATGGATAATCAGTTTATGCATGTGCATTTCTATGACTTTCCTGTTCTTTTTAAATAAATGATTTTTCAGTTTCTTTCATTATTGTCTGTGGACTTCTGTTGCTAGGAGTCTAAGTTGCCAAAGGATCACCTTGCACAAGAATCTGTTCTGCTCTTATGTGCTCAATTCAGCCTTCACTATAATCAACCTCACTTGTGTGGTCAACAACCCTAAAGTGGTGGAGAGGAACCCGGTAAGAACCCTGTACCACAGATCTCAGCACTGCTACACATGAGCTGTAATGAATGGATAGAGTATTTCACACACTGTTTATCCAAGAGGTGTTAAATGTGTATATAACAAGGCTCCAGCTGTTTGAACTGTGTGTGTGCGTGTGTGTGTGTGTGTGTGTGTCCGTGTCCATGGAGTTTTACTGATCCAAGAATATGTCTGGTGATTAAACACAGAGCCGAGTTCATTTAGGAGGCTGTTCTATTTATACACACCATGAAGCTCATCCTGATGGGCTTTTAACAAAATGACACATTGAGCTGCTTAATGCTACATGTGATGAAGAGCAAAAAGGCAATGTGTGTGACTGTGTGCTCAGGAAAGAACAAACAAAAGAAAGAAAGAAAGAAAGAAAGGGGGAGTGGGAAAGAAAGAAAGAAATAAAGAAAGAAGGGAGAAAGAGAAAGGAGAAGTAGAAAGAAAGAAAGAAAGAAAGAAAGAAAGAAGGGGGAAAGAGAAAGGAGAAGTAGAAAGAAAGAAAGAAAGAAAGAAAGAAGGGGGAAAGAGAAAGGAGAAGTAGAAAGAAAGAAAGAAAGAAAGAAAAGAAAAAGAAAAGCACAAAGAAAGCAGATCAAGAAAGAAAGAACAAAAGAAATAAAGAAAAACCGATAAATAAATAAAAAATAAATATCAGGAAAATGGAGAGAGAGAGAGAGAGAGAGAGAGAGAAGAAAGCAAGAAAGAAAGACAAGGAGAGGAAAATGAAGGAAAAAAGAAAAGGAGAGAGGTGTGTGAGTAGATGTAGATGTAGTGTTGCATGAAGATTAGCTGGCAGGTTGGAGTAAAGTCCAGCGCCTTAACATTATGGGGTAAATGGAGCAGAGAACAGTTGTGAGGTCAGAATGTAAAATCAACTCAGTCTGGATTTAATCTCACTTGTGCCTCTACACACACTATTGTGTTCTTTCAGAGGAAAAGACCTCTCATTTAATCCATGTGGTAAACTCTGCAGCCAGCTTTCATTTTGCCCTCTGACTGCAGACATGTCAGACTGACAGCGCTCAGCTCCATTCCAAACACACAAGTTTTAGTCAGACTGTTCAGCAGATTCTGAGCTCTGCACTGCCTTCTTTGGTCTGATGTGTTTTTTTTTTTTTTTTTTTTTTTTTTTTTTTTTTTTTTTTTTTTTTTTTTTTTTTTTTTTTTTTTTTTTTTTTTTTTTTTTTTTTTATAACACGTGGAGAAGTTCAAGCAGTTCAGTTTTGAAGCGGTGAAAATTCACAAGAAATAAGTGGGAATGCTATTGAATAGTCCAGCCTTCAGCAAGTTGAAAATGAGCTTCATGATCATTGGTCGTACTCCGTGTAACTAAGATTTTTGTTTCGAGAAGGGTATTATTTAGTTGGAGTGCTCTGTTCATTCCATTCCTTTTTTAATTTACAGTATTCTTGTCTATTGGTCCAACTTTAGTGATTTACTCCCTCTCCACCCTGCTGAAATATTCAGCTTGGTCTGATCAGATCTTCCAAAACACAAGCTAATCTGGTCAGTCTGGTGGATCTGTTCAGATATACAGAATCGGTTTATAAACTATTACTGCTACTACAACACTGCGGACAAGAAAATAGCAACACTTTGACAGTTAGAAAATTCCCAACATGTGTTAATCAATTTGTTCAAGTATTAAAGTAGCTGGAATGTAAAGAAAAGGTCTCTAAAGCTTGTGAATGTGTCCAAATCAAGATCATGTGAGTGGTGACCTGGGAAAACCCTTCAGATGGTGAAAGTTTCTACTATACTGTATATACTGTATATTAGATGTGGAAAGGAAGTGTAGTTAAGTAATAGGAAAGGAAGTAATCACTGAATTGTTGCTGTTTAATTTTTAAGACTGGAAAAACCACTGTGCTGAACAATCAGACTTAATCCCAGGTTAAGATTTTATTTTTTTATTTTTTTATTTTCACACGTCAGTATTATTTATCTACATTCACTTTGTCCATCAAAAGTGCTTCAAATGAAGACAACAAAATGGAATGGAAATGTGGTAAAAGAGACTGCATCAGAACCTTGTTGATAAGGCAGCTGTTTGGCAGCAGTTAGAAACAAGTGCTTGTGTGAATGCTATCCAAGTGACATGTTTTTTGGTGTTTTTGTACAAACAGAGAGCTTTTCTCAACATAACACATCATCATGGACTAAAAGTTCAAAAATAAGAGCTGACAGCTGTCAGAAACACTGACAGTACGTTGCACTGAACTGTAAATATAAAGGCACTTTTCACTTCTTCCTTCTTTCCTCTGTGCTGTTGTAGGTTGGTTGTAAGGTGCTACAATTCTTCCACATGTACATACTGGGCTGTAACTATTTCTGGATGCTGTGTGAGGGCATCTATCTGCACACTCTTATCGTGGTGGCGGTTTTTGCTGAGGAGCAGCATCTTCACTGGTATTATCTCTTAGGATGGGGTGAGTTTCAGCATGGACTGCACTTCTAGCTAAAATCCAAACACAGATCATGCATATTTTTTCTCGTTAATCTGAGTGTTATTATCCTGGGGTAGGTTTAGGGTAAATCAAAGGCAACGCAGACAGAGCACAGAGCCAGTGACCAAGAGGCGTGCATCCGTACTTGGGGTTGCACGAGCATTAATTTTACTAGTAATTCAAAGAAGCAGTTGATTAGTTGCATATTCCATAGTCAGAACAGCAACTGATTCCAGACATTTTAAACAACACCAAAGAATGTGTCAAACCACACTTTAGTTAACAGCCAGACACAGGCTACGAATTATATGTTTTTAGGCTGCATTGATAACTGTGAAATACACAAGTGCAACAAATATGCTATGAATCTGTAGATCATATTACATTGTTTAAGGATGTACAAGTTCCAAAAACACACTCGTGGACACTCTTGCAGCTCATCTGAAATAGATAATTCTGCAATGTGGGAGCTAATGTCCATCAACACAGCACTATCTTCTTATCTAAATGACTGTCCTTGTTCAGATGGATGATGCTATGTCTACATCAGCGTCTGGGATGTTTTTCCAGGCTGATAAAGACCTGAGAGTTGAAATGCTTTGTACAGCCCTGGCCTCAGTATAGTGTCCAAAAATGAGTCTGAAAAACCAAAACTACACTGCCATCCTCAAAGGTGGCCCGAGTGAGACTGGATAGTGACATGCAACCCACAGCAGAGAAATACTACAGTGAAAGAATCTTATTCACATTTTAATTAGCTTTAAAGGAAAATATGTGTGTGATGGACAGTTTTGGGAGTGAGCAAGAAAGGGGCTTAAAAAACAGTCTCATACACACCTCTGCACTTGATAGTAAGTCGTGGCCTAATAGAGTCAGACTTGTAACCTGAAGGTCAACCTGAAGGTCGTGGGTTCGAGTCTCAGGCCGGCAGGGATTGTAGGTGGGGGGAGTGAATGACCAGTGCTCTCTTCCACCCTCAATACCACGACTGAGGTAAGACCCTTGCGCAAGGCACCGAACCCCCAACTGCTCCCCGGGCGCCGCAGCAAAAAAAGGCTGCCCACTGCTCCGGGTGTGTGTGTGTGTGTTCACTAATGTGTGCGTGCACTTGGATGGGTTAAATGCAGAGCACAAATTCCGAGTATGGGTCACCATACTTGGCCACACGTCTGTCATAAGAAAGTGATAATATTCTATTACAGTGAAAACTGGAAAAGTGGAAATTAAAAAAAAATTCCAGAATAGTCTTAAACAATGTGCAGTTGACTCTAGAATTGGATTCATCCAGTTTAAAATATTTCAGACTAACAATGTACATTTAGCTTGCTGTTGTTAGCATCTGCCTCGCTGTTTTTCTTCCACAGCAGTGACTAGGGAATGTATTAGACAACTACCCTATACAAACCCTAATACATATGCAGCTACTCATCCAACTGCTTATTGTGCTGCTAAGCACAGTGCTACAAGCCAGAAATGGATAAGGTCATATTTTATGTAATGTCCCCTTAATACTGTACCTGTGTAGTTACACCTAAAACATACAGACAGCTATAATGTACCTGAAGATGTCTGCACTATCATAGATTGTTACGGTGACATATCTTATGGAAATACATGTCTATTAACATGTCTATTGTATACTGTTTATACAACTGTATAGAGTATATTGAAGTATGAAAGAAAAGTGAAGTATGACTTTTATATTCCTGTACAAGATTTGTGTTGTAACATGCTAACTTCAACATTCAACCTAAATTAAACATTCCAGTGTATTACCGTATAAATGTGACACTACCTACATCTTCTAATTTTGGGACATCTGATGGGTTGTCCCAGACCAGCAGAGATATATAAAAAGTGTGAAGAGTTTGTGCATAGTAGGACTGTGAAATACCTTTAAATTGCATTAAAATTTCAATTACTTAAAAGATTTAGTATTTGAATGTATTCAGATATTATTTAGGCATAAACTTATTGTCAATTTTTTACCGACACCGGGTGAGCTAGAACAATCGCGGTCAGCAGAGTTCTATATTAACTCCCATTCTTGACTTTTTTAACGAGCCATGTCATCACTTCACTAATCAGACCAGAAGATAAATGAAATTAGAAAAACTATCTTTTCTCAAACACGGAACCGACGTGTATAAATGCATGTTATTAGATAAGACACAACAGAGGATCTGCTACAGACGCCGAACTGGGTCATTTAAAAAAAAAAAAAGTCCCTGAACTAAGGCCAGGTTTTTTTTTTTTTCATACGTTTCTTGACTTTGCTACAGTATTTTTTGAGTGTTTGGTTTGGTCTGCTGTAATACTTTTCTGGGTCTGTATCTGTACTGCTGTCCTCCAGTTGGCAATCCCTGGACTGCAGCATCAAACTCACATCATTCACATAGACAACAGCAATGTTTAGACCATCCGCTGAAGTAAAAAAAATGCGATATGGAGTTCTTGCTTTGTTTGAATTCCTGGCGTCTCATTTGGGTTTGGCTGAAGACAGTATGTTGAGAGGCAATTGTAATTGCAACATTTTACACACCTTGTGCTGTCCTAGCGACACATGCCACAAAACACAGAACATGTCTACAGTATGTACTTGCACCTAACTCTCATCTCATGGGAAAGTTTTAAGAATGAAAGAAAATGATGGTTGGATTTAATGTGAGAAAATATATGCTGTAGCAACACCCTCCATCTTAACCTTCATAACATATCACACAAATTGTGTCATGTGAATTGCTACAAATTTGTAAGAGTGAAATCAAGCTATTCACATGTTTTTATCTCTGCAAATTGATCATTCAGTGGTCCAGCATTGCAATATGTAATAACATTGAAAGTGGGAAGACCTTTGGTTGTTAACAGGAAAGCTTAATCTACCGCAATGACCTTGAGGTTGTGTCAGCTGTGTAATTTGTTTCCTCAGCCATTTCATGAATGTGCCATCCTGGGTATTTTACAGAGAGAACATTGGGCCATTCTGCAGACCCTGATAAATTAGCTAATCCACAGGCAGGACACATTGTGCATTTGTAAATGTGTCATCTCCAGCAGTTGGGCTAAATTCATCCTGGTTCACTCATTGCATTGCTCCTTGCATTGTTGTTATGACAACTTATTGGAAATAGCTAGCGCATTTTGGCAGCTCTGGATGTTAAAGAAGCCAAGAGATTGTGGCAGCTCTGATAAAGTGGGCAATATAGGTATGAATAGGCAACAATTTAAAGATGGTGCAATATCAGTGGACAGTATTTGACATAGGTCCCTAAGGGGATAGATCTGGATAAATCTGGATTGTTTGTAGTCAGAGAATCTCTGGGCTTTTTACGCTGTTCTGATTCATAGGTTTCTGTCTATGCTAACATTGTTAACACTTTACTGTAAGGTCCGCAAATAAGTAATATATTAGTACTTAACTGAAGCTTTAATGCATGCACTAATCTTTTGTGCATTAAGAAATAATGAAGCTTACACAATAACAGACATTGAGTCATGTACTGTATGACTAGCCATTAATAATGGTAATAGTTAAGTATTAACATCTCATTAACTCATTCGGTTAATCATTATCATTTATATTAGTATCATTATCATTTATATTAGTAACATTTTCTTTATAATGTACACAATGTAGGTTAAAGCAAAGTAGGCTATTCGAGTAAACTCAGAGTTTAGTTTAGGATTGGAGAGGCTTTACAACAAAAATATAAAAGGGTCTCAAATAATTTTTTTTTTTTTTCATCTCAAACGTACATTATAACCTGGATTTACCAACATTGTTTGCAAACGCACCTTACGTTATGGAAATGATCTTTATTAATACTGCAAGTCATGATAATGATTAACAAAATAAGTTAACAAGCTGTTAATAGTTAACCATTACCATTATTAATTGCTTTTTAGGCTGTTAATGTGTATGGATTCATTAAGGATCAGTGCATGTATTAATTCATGATTATGTAAATATTAGTTAAGTATTAATATATTACCTATTCGTGGACCTTATAGTAATGTGTTCCCCTGACAATAAAAATCCCCAAAATTAAATGTATTATGCCATTATTTATGGATTATGCATCATAGATAATTGGTCATTTTATTCCATTGTGTTACTGGCACATGAGTAGCTTTTGTTGGAGTATGTTATTCTATTTATCTAGTGTCCTCTTTCAGACATATAATATATATGATATTAGGTGTTTGTACTATTTATAATAATAATACTACTACGGTGCATATTGTGAAGAGAGGAATTATTTGTTATTAACCACATTGAGAGCTCTTTGTGTTCTTGAGAAATGACTTTTTTTCTTGATTATACACACAGTGTAGACAACATGTCTGTGCTATTTTAAAGGTTTTCCCCTGGTGCCTGCCTCCATCCATGCAGTGGCAAGAAAAAAGTATTTTGATGACAAGTGAGTAATGATTTTTTTTGCTCCTGTGCTATAAATACTGAGTAGATTCCAGGCTCAGTGGGCACATACAGTCCCCTCTGAAAGTGCAGCAAGGCCAGTTCTTTTGTTTTTGCAATACACTGAAGACATTTAGGTTTGAGGTCAAAAGATGAATATGAGATGACATATCAGAATTTCAGCTTTTATTTCCTGATATTTACATCTAGATGTGTTAAACAACTTAGAATATGGCACCTTTGGTGGCAGACCACCCAATTATTTGGTGATCCAGAGTATTGGAACATATTATGTATTAAAGTAAATAATACGTAATATTTGGTTGCGTATGCCTTGCTTGCAATAACTGCGTCAAGTCTGTGACCAAAGCAAACAAGATGGCTTGCTTTTCTCCCATACACAGCTCTCTGGTCTTTATGTTGGTTTAACAACAAATGTAGTTTTCACAGGCAAAACCCAGGTCTCAAACCAAGAGTAGACATTCAGAGCTTAAAAAAATGAATTGCTTAAACAATCTAACAGGGTACACCTTGGCAACAAGAAACACCTGTCAGTAACATGTTCCAGTATTTCTGATCACTTGAAAAATGGGTGGGTTCAAAAAAAGGTGTCATGTTCTAAGTTGTTTAACACATCTAGATATAAATATCAGGAAATGAAAGATGAAATTCTGATCAATCTTATATTCACCTTTCCTTACTCATTTTATGGTCTCAAACCCAAATGTCTTCAGTGTATAGCAAAGAATTGGCCTTGCTGTTCCAATACTTTTGGAGGGGATTGTGAGCTTTATGTGACAAGCTTTATTGTCTTTTTCCACCAGTTGCTGGATGAGCGTGGAGACCCATCTGCTATATGTGGTTCATGGACCCATTGTGGCAGCTTTATTAGTGAGTCTTCACCTTTAATATCATGTCACCTTCTCCATTTATGCATTTTGTTTTGCTGCTACTGAATCTACACTTCAAAAATATCATCTTAATATCTTGCAAGTGAAACTGTCTTCAATATTGTCAAATTTAGGTAGTATTTCCTATTATATGATTACAATAAACCAAATGTAAAATGATATTATTATTATTATTATTATTATTATTATTATACATAATTTTAAGCTTTAAATTGTCTTGTCTTAAATTTGCAGCTATTTGTGCTTCTTTGTACAAACAAATGCTTAAAATTAGTAAAATTATCTGGCAATAAAACAAGACTCTATCAAGCTTGAAATGAGTAAAAAAGATCTAGAAATACTATAGGTTTGCTAATCTTGTATTTGGTTAATTGTAATCTTATATTAGGAAATATACATTTAACTATTTTCAAGATATTTTCAGTCAATATGTCATTTAATAAGACGAAATATTTGTTTGCAGGTGCGCTGATTTATTTCTTAGAAATGTTGAATTGTCGACTCGTATAGTCAACTCCAAAAATGCATGCACAAAATATTCATTACACTCTTTATTGTTGACTCTTTATCTTTAAAAGAGCTCACTGTACCATATGTTGGTGAATTATTTGTGCTTTTGTGACTTGTGGTTCAGGATTGATAGCATTGTAGGATTTCTCCTACTAGAATATTTGATCTCAAAATCTGGCTGCCTCTGCCAGGTGGTTAAGATGTGAGTGTAGATGGATCTTTCAACAACTGTGCATTTAAATCAACCTGGAAATGATGCAGGAACACCAAATCAGTGTTTTGCAATGGTCATCTTAGTGTGAATCCAGGAGGGCAGTCTAATCATATATAAAAGAGTTTAAATATTTTTTTTGCATGGAGAGTTCAAGGTCATCTCCAAGTGTCTGCAATGTTGTTAGACATTAAAGCAAGGGACTCAGTGCTGCCATTCTCTCCAGGGGAGTCTTTCAATATTTTTCTATGTTGCAAAAAAGGGCACTACTTAAGAGAATTCCTTAGGTCTGAAATAACATTATGTGAAATGAACAATTTGCACCATTCTCATTTAAAAAAATGTACTTTTTAATGTTTTTTATTGAAGGATGCCAATAATTCTGGGGGCGACTATTTTCTTTCTGCTGAACTTACCAATTTCTTAATATTCATAACTGACTGCTATTTCGCTAAAATTTTACTAGAATTTGAATCGCTGCCATGATTTATTATTCACAGAGGGTGAAGCTTTATAGCCTTTCTGTGTAAATTCAAGTAATCGGTGCTTACTGTTAGAAATATTCCTTTAAGCAGTGAATATGAATGAATCTTCTGTCATCATTCTTCATCATAGGTGAACCTGTTCTTTCTGCTGAACATTGTGAGGGTTTTGGTGATGAAGCTGAAGGATACCCATCGTGCAGAGTCCAACATGTACATGAAAGCAGTACGAGCCACTCTCATTCTCGTGCCCTTGTTAGGAATTCAATTTGTCATATTTCCGTGGAGGCCAGAAAACCGTTTGGCTGGAGAAGTATATGATTATATCATGCACATATTACTGCATTACCAGGTAAATGAGATAAATATGTTTGCCTATGTTTTATTTTCTGGTTGGGTGAATTGTGTAAATAGACTTTATTTGTTTGCCTTCATTCTTTTTCCAATTTTAAGGGCTTGCTGGTGGCAACAATATTCTGCTTCTTCAACGGAGAGGTAAGCATTAGTGTTGTTCCTGCTAAATCCTCTGCTTAAAATAATATAAATAATAAGCGGGATGGCACGTTGTCACAGCGGGAAGCATTGTTGCCTCAGTGCACCAGGTTCCTCGGGTTACTGTATGTGCTGAGTCTATATCTGTGTGGGTTTCCTCCTGGTTCTGTGATTTCCTCTCACCTCCCAAAAACATGCCTGTAGGTGATTTTTCTACACTAAATTGCCCCTAGGTGTGAATAAGTGTGTAAAAGTGTGTGTGTGTGTGTGGTGCCCTCCACAGGACTGGCATCCCATCCAGGGTGTATTCCCACCTCACACCCAAAGTCCTGTTGATATCCTGATGCTCCACCATGACTGTAACCAGAATAAAGCACTTACTGAATATGAATGAATGAATGAATAAATGATGAGCTATATATCATGTAATAGAATAAGTAATTCTATAGAAAAACACAAAGAACTGCTGTAAGTGAATTTCAGACACTGTAATGACATGTATGAATGAGACATTTGTCTGAGTTTAAAATGTTTGTATATGCTTAGGACAAAATATTTTATTCTAGTACAATATATTGAAATTAGATATTTTAGTTAAATCAGAAATTTTAACACAGGACTTTCCAAATATAAGGCATTGGTTTAGCTTAGCTGTCTATTTCCCATGTGGATCCACTATTAAGAGCGTCATTTCTTCAGACTGGTGCTATTGTTTTCACCTGTAATATACAATGTAGGATTTCTGTATAGAAATAAATACTTCTTAAATATTTCATTTAGAAAAAAAGAAAATAGTGGTGGCAGCAGTACTGATGACTGCAGCTTTTTCAGCACTAGCCACATTAGATGATATACTGAGATTTTCAGCTTATTAAAGTGTTAAATTTTTTGGCTTTGTGCAGAAAAGCGCAGTGTCTTCAAGTTATTTACAAAGAATTATTGTACAAAATTCTCAGGACTTCTTGGAAATCACATTTCACTGAATTTTATAAAGCAGCTGTTTTTCATATTATACTCTTAACGTTTGTAGTTCCATACAGCATACTAAACCACTCAGTGTCTTTCAGCAATCTCTTTGTAAAGTACTATGTGAATTTTGTTTATCACAGCCTAAAATAAATTTAAATTCTAGCCACACAAGACATATGTTGTATTAGTAAATGTGTACATGAAGTCCATAAAGTAGGCAGAGCATTTTCATTTGAACAAGAAGAGCAAGAAGAATTGCCATGTAGAGTAGTTGGTCTAGTATTTTCACTCTGCAGTGTGTTGATGCTGGTGGCATTTTATTTACCAGTCAAGTCTTCATTAACTTTCTGGGTGAATTTCAGAGTTTACCCCCTTTTTTAGCAAATACTCTGGCTCATACCTCCCTGAGGTCACTTTTCCCTATAGTGCTGACAGAATGACAAATGACAAGAGCAACCACTTTAGTCAGATTTAGTGATGCTTGACGCAAAAGAGGGTTTTGGGTCAAGCAAGCACCACTGGGAAACCTCTATGACTTTAAAGCATTACAACCCTGTGTTATATTTCCACTGGGGTCCATAATGTGAAATACACACACACACACACACACACACACACACACACACACACACACACACACACACATACCACGATTATTGATACCCTTCATAAAATAGAACTACATTTGAGTGTTGAGTGCATAGTGTGTACAGTAGTTTTTTGTTTTTTTTTAGCAATAAATAATTTTACTTAATTAGCACATAGCAACACACAGGTTTCAAATTGATCATTTCCCCTATAATTAATATTATACTTGAACGTCTGCCACATGCTGTAAATGACATGAGAGCTTTTCCTTGTATGTAGTCCCCATTTTTCATGAAGCAGACCAAAAAATTTGATTTTACAAGTTTCACATGTTTGTAACCTGATTTGCATTTAAAATGTTTTAGGGTGTCGATGATTTCGAGAGATTATTAATTTGAGAGAAAATAATAATAAAAAAAAAAGGCGTTCCTATGATAATTTTTTTTTTCTCAAATTGGTGGTGTGGAAAATTTTGATTATTAGGTGTACGTAATATAAGTTTGTTTTATATAAGTTATTAAGTTTATGTAATATAATTTTTGTCCATTCTGTTGAGGGGTGCCATTAATTAACTCAGCTGGACCTTGGTAACTTCTTTTGCACAATGAGCTACTGAACTTGTCCCAGGCTGGTCCGTGTAGCTGTCAAGAGTTAGAATTACATCACTGAACGTTCACTCGTTTCACTGGGCATTAACACATTGACCAGACGCTTGCAGTTAACGTCAGATGCATTTTGTGTGCTCAGCAAGGTGGCAGTTTGCGTGAGCAGAGCACCGAATCCTGACAGGTACTGCCTGACCAGCCAAAAGAAATTTTAGCAGACTTATAGTTTGCACATGACTAAACAAGGACAATGCAGATCACTCGGTGATTACAGAGGTCGCACTTGAATGCTCAGCATGTGGTTACTGGCAGCAATAAGAATGCCGTGAATTAGCAGCCCTCATCAAAGTCGTGTTTTATGCAGGGAGAATTATTTCTGGGTATGGAAAATGGGTCAATTATTAGCTCATGCATGAGCAGCCAACTCTCATCAACATCAGTGAGGGCTTGTAAACTATTTGGACATGTCCTAAAGACAGATCTCCTTTCGAGAGGACAAGAGGTGCACTGACACGGGATAATGGAGCTTTTGTGAGGAGGTTTGTTTGTCCCGGCCTACCGATTTGTACTGTGTGGACCCTGTTTCCACAAGTATCCCTGCAGAACTATGTCTTATTCCATAGCACTAAAATATGGAGAACAGGATTTATAGCAAACAGAACTATGTCTTATTCCATTACACTAAAATATGGAGAACAGGATTTATAGCAACAGAATCAGGAGTTTCTCCTTCTAGAAAATGTATGTAGGCATGAGACAACTACAATTTAATGTCATTTTAGTGCATCATTATGATGTTTCCTGTGTATTTGCAGTAAAACTAGGTATTGTCCTTTGTTAAACATGTTCAAAGCACATTCAACTTTTATTGCATCCCATGTATATACTGTATATGTGTACAGTCGGGTGAAATATTTTGTGTCAAGGACTAGGGTAGGAGACAAATAACTAGGATTGCACAAAGTGAAAATAATATGAAACATATAAGATAAGAATAATGTACAAAAATGACAGTTACATTAGAACGACAAGGTCAGTCAAATTCAGTCAGTATATCGGCATGCAGGGAACAAGAGTGCGCACTACTCAGCCTGCAGTGAGTCTTAAAATGGTTGATTTTGGCATGTATGGATGCCAAAATGGATTATTGTCATGTACAATCAGCTCCAGTGTTATTGGCACTCTTCAAGAGAACAAGCAAACATTTTTTTATATAAAATATTGATTACACACAAACAATTACCTTCCAAAAAAAATCTATTTTTATATGAACTCCCTAAATATAGTGGTGGAAAATGTATACTTTTAGGATATTATGTAGCTGGTGGATGAGGAGCTCTTGTGAAGACTAATGGCACCATGAATTCTGCTAAGTACCAAAATATTTTAGACCAAACCCTGGTTGCCTCTGCCAAGAGGTTAAGATTTGACAGTAGATGGATCTTTCAACAAGATAATGGCCCCAAACATGCATTTAAGTAAAGGGCAGTCCATATTCACAAACCCTAGAGCATAAAGGAACTGAAAATGTTCTACACAGAAGACCATTCAAGGTTTTCATCAGGATATCTTGAAGCTTTTCTTTGCCTCAGATTTTTGATTGTGGGGAAAAGTATTAACCAGTAACATCATTTCAGGGTTCACCTCCTCCTCCTTATCAACTAGGTTGCATTGTTTTTCTTGGAATTGTCACAAGATGGAAAAAAAAGCATTATTATTTTAAAATTTAAAATTTCTCACAGAAAATATGAACCAGGATCAAGACAGACTAGGTGGCAATTTTGCAACAAATTCTGCAGCCTTTGTACTAAAGAGACAGTGACCTTTCTGACCTCCTCCTGCAGGTTCAGGCTACTCTGAAGAGGCAGTGGATGCAGTACAAGGTGCAGTGGGGTCAGCGACGCCGTGAACACTGGTCCATGCGCTCCACATCATACACCACCACGTCCATCACGGAGGTGCCTGCTTTCATGTTCCACTACGACAACAACAGTGAACATTTGAATGGCAGGCACGTCGATGACTAAGCGTGAACATGTGGCTCTCAAGGTCAAACACATCTACACCTGAGGCGCAAACCATCAGAGAAATATATGAGAAACAATTTTTTTTTTCAAAGAATGCCATAAGAAAGAAGGAAACCAAGGAAACTGGAGACTCTATTACTAGGAGATCACATGTACAGTCCTTGCAGATTCTCCCATCTCAGGGCGACAACATGACACCCAGTACATGTGTGTTGGCAGCAATGTCTCCCTGAGACGTGTCCCGAAGTGTACACTACCGTTCAAAAGTTTGGAATCATCCGTTATATATTCAACATACATTTTATTTACTAAAAACATATACCATATATTACACACAGAGAAGTATTTTTAGAGGTTTTATATAGTATTTAAAATATTTTGGGAAAAACAGTGTTATTAAATGATAAATCATATACAGGAAGTATTTACGTTTATACGACAGCATTGTTGAATTCTCAAAACTGGTTGGTCAAAAGGTGTTGATTAATTTTCTATAACAGCAGCTCTGACAGTAGTGCCGGCTATAATTCAAATCACACGATTACATTAATGCATCCATTCTAACGCGTTATCATTTCTATAGTAACAACTAATTCACAGGGACTTGTGTGGCGCGCCACATAATTTAATGTAATAATAAATAATTAAGTAAACTTGTTATTTAACAAAGAAAAGCATATCATTGTTAATATGGTGAAGTTTTCTTTAAGTAGATGTTTATTTAATATTTATGGAAGGAGTCTCCGGTGTCAGCATGACAAGCTGTGTTTTTTGTCTTATTAATTTAACAAAAGAGAGGCTGGTCAGGGAATGAGTGTTTATAGCTGCTATAATGTAAATCATAAAAAGAGCTAACTTGTTTCACATTCCACAGCATTAAATATAACCATACACAGATTATTTGACATGTCATTCTTTGATAAATTAGCAATTGTAATAATTCGGAAATTGCTGTGATATAAGAGGAGTAAAACACTCTGGTACATGTAGTTATTAGAAAATGATCAACTTCAGGGTGGTACCAGTTTCTCTACTTAATGTCAGGCCACATCACCCCACTCCATCATTGATTATTTTCCTATAACAGCATGTCCCGTCATGTTTTATTCCTTACATAATCATTTCCCCTCGCTGATCACTGATTTACAAATATTAAGCTATTAAGCTATTCTAGATAAATAGATAGATAATATTCTATTATCTAAATATGTATTCTGCAGAATTTAACATAACATTTATTATAACATTTTCAATGCCATACAGGTTTATCAGACATTTTGGAGCAATCACCAGTGTTGTACATAATTATGGACATATCCACATATTTATTTTCGGTTTTCTACAAATAAAATTGAAACTTATGAAGCTATAGTGGTAGTATGATAGTAAAATGATTTTTATATTACTGAGAGTATTAATTCCAAATTTTTGAATAGTACTGTACAGGATATATGTATGTATATATGTTTTCTCTACAGTTCTGCTGCTTAAAACAGGCAAAACACTGAGGTGGCATTCCTGAAGAATGTGACGGATTTTAGCTGCTAATCCCTCCTAGATCTTTTTGGACCTACACTCACAAACACAAATGTTGCTTCACCGAAACCAAAGGGTGTGTCGGTTTGCTGGAGGTCAAGAGGGCGATATGTTTTGGGATTTGAATGACTAAGATGATCCTCCAGAGGATATGGGCCACTTGTCTTAAAAATGTGGAAAAGTTCCTCTGTGCCTACATTCTGGATTCCTGTATATAAACTCATCAGGTTGAATTTTAAAGTGTCAAAGTATGTGGTGAGGAGTTTTGTTTTTCTGATGTTTTTTTTTTTTTTGCAGCTCCTGTGTTGTGAGACTTCTGACTTTCCTGTTTGTAGCAGCTGTGCTTTTTGCTGTCTGTGTCACAAGAGAGAAAACAGAGGAAAATTACATTCAGTAGTGTTTCAAAGCTTGTTTGTAAGCGCAGAGTGCAAATGCGTTCTAAAAAAAAACAAAAAACAAAAATTGAAGTCTAAATGAGTATGTGGTAAAAAGCTCTTAGAGTTTCATGTTTAAAGGCGCACTCTGTTTGATCAAGG
This sequence comes from Pangasius djambal, assembly GCA_022985145.1. Taxonomy (NCBI): domain Eukaryota; kingdom Metazoa; phylum Chordata; class Actinopteri; order Siluriformes; family Pangasiidae; genus Pangasius; species Pangasius djambal. Next base: position 8,524,864 of record CM040997.1, read on the forward strand.
CCAATATTGTCCAAAAAGCTTCTCCATCTGCATTGAACGTGATGCATAGTTTATCAGGAAGGCCATTTGTATGTTCCTCAAAGATACACAGAGAACTCATCCAGCATTTAACATAGGCACTGTGGCGTAATTACTCTGTCCAGTTATATATCATGACATATTGACTACAATATGTTTAACATTTCTTTCACAATTTAGTGTTGTTGATTTCATCTGACTTGCAGGTCTACTTCTTTTTATTTATAAAAAAAAAAGTGAAGTTTAGCTTGTATATGTGCATTGTGTTATTGTGTTTTGAGAATTTGAAACACTCTTGACAGGTCAAATTTCTTTGTGAATTCTGTCAGTATACTGGACCTGATATTTACCATGTAAATGTTTATAGCTTAACATGGTGTTGGTTTATCATGGTGTACATACTGCCAGCAAATCATGATGCTTGTTTGAAGTGCATATCGTATTATAAGCTAGAGGTTTCTTAGACATTCATCTAATGCCTGTTGCTTTTGCCATTTCTGTTGAGTAAATGGGCCGGCTATCTGACTATTGGACTTTCAGACTAACGGATATTGGACTTACTATTGTGATCTTGAAGTAATTTTTTAAAATCTCTTAATATCTGTTTTTTTTTTTTTTTTAATTCAAGGTAGGTTATACTTAGTTATCTCCATTATCCCCATGAGTTCACATACATTTTTGCATATTAGACAAATTTTACTAGCTCCGGATCATCAATAATTAATGCAGTGGTTTATTCATGTAATAACTATAGCAAAATTAACACAATTAGGGATCTAAAATGGTATTATTTTAAGTTTAATATAATAGTATATGCCCTATATGATATATGATTCTTGAGAATGATGCTGTTTAGATGCCTCATGAGCAAGTACAACTGAAATTAATTTTTTACCTTTGTCATGGGCCCTGATTTGCTAATGATTCCTGGTAGCCAGAGTGAGTTCAGATCTCAAAGAGAAGCTGAAACCCAAGAAGAATGTAGACTAAAGGCAGTGAAGCTGGCCAAAAACTGTTTGAAATATGATAGAACTAAATGAAGTTTTTAATTAATTTTGCATCTGCAGTGAGATTTACTGCAGCCTGAAATTTCACTGTTAGAACCAAGATTGCATGATACAAATGAAGAGCATGTATTAAATCTGCAGAAGCCTGTTTCCATCAGAAGAGGACAAAATTATACCATTTACACAAGTCTTAATAATGAGAAAATCTACCTAAAATATGAACAGTAATTTTTTGAAAATGATGACTTGGTTTCATATTATATATTCACCACATGTTTGCACATCCTTACATCCAACAGCATTTAAACAGAGCCATTGAGAAGGTTTTCATTCATATGGACCTTTCAGGTGCTATACCATTCGCATTTAACTTATTAACATAGTGAACATAATTGTACTTATAGGTAGAAAGGCCCCAAATTGCAAATCCATTAAGCCACACATGCTAAACAGCACATTATTTTGTTCATGTGAAAGTTCCAGTCCTCTGTAGAGCCTGATAGTAAATCAGTTTGCATGCTTTTTTTTTCACACAATCAAATTTTCAGGGTGAGGATTATTATTATTATTATTATTATTATTATTATTATTATTATGATTATTTTGTAATTATTTGTTTTCAGAGCATCTCTACAATCACTTCCTTCCAAAACAGCATATTAAACAGTGCAGTTGTAATCAGCAGTTGTACTTTTGAAATTCCTGACTGTAGCTTTAATGCATGGTGCTGGTATGTATTCTCAAATCATCTGATATATATGTAATGCACTTGCTGATGCCAGCATGTTCCATCTCTGTATGACTGAACATTCCAAGCCTGCAGAAAATGTCACCAGTCAAGTCACTTTGCTCATTTAGGTCGCAGATTTCAGTTGCAAATTAAAGATTATTTTTATTTATCTACTGCTGATGCATCTTCAGTGCGGGCAGAAGCACCTAGTATTTTAACCTCAGTATTAGTTCTGATATTTTAATATAAAAAAATAAATCATTTTTTAAAAACTGTACCTTATCATGAAGATGAAAAATGTATATTAAATTAAATTTGAATGGTTACACTCCATGTAACAGCATTGTCACATGATGCTGATTATACATGTATATATATATATATATATATATATATATATATATATATATATATATATATATATATATATATATATATACATATACATATACACACACACACAGAGAGAGAGAGTTTAATATATTAAATAACATACTACTTTTTCGAGAGAGTAGTAAGTGACCTACCAGCTGATTTCTTGAAATAAAAATAAAACTGCACCACAGTGTATCTCAGAGGACTGATATTAACAGAATTTCTGTCTGTGTCTTAGAGCCAATTATTGTGCAGTGTTTGGAAAAAACTGTCATCAGATGTCTCTTATCACGACACTTTGTTGTAACTTAAAGGTCTAACATCTTGATTAATTGCGTTCAGCTATGGATCTGTCCCATGGATGTCAAACTACAGACAGCAGCGTGATATATTTTTGGTATATATGTCATTAAGCTTCTCCATGCACAGGTGCTTTAAATTCGGAATAACAAACACTTTGTAACTGATGTTCGTCTTTTCAGTAGTTGCTTGGGGGCAATTAAGCCCTTATGTCAAAGATAAAATACAGGGAGGGTTTTGATAGACTTTTCCCTAAGGCCTTCTGCATCAAATAATTTAACAAGAAATAATTTAACACATGCACTAAACCCGTTGAAGGAAAGTCTGCAATGGATACTTAGGATGTCTTTACGCTAGTGTTTCTGAGTGGCTGTGGTGCTATGATCACTTAAAAAAACCCAGCATAAAATGTTATGACTGAATAGTTGTTCTTTTAAATATTTCTCAAAGCAATTTTTTTTGTTAGCTTTCTTAAAAACTGAACAGAAATATGTATAAATGTGTTCAGATGTATATCTTAATTTGTTAAGGGAGTGTAAAGGTCTGGATACATTAAGGAGCAAGAACAGATGCTTGTCTCATGCATACAGTGTAATATATAAGCAGAATACTCGCCACAGCCAGCATCATAAACTGCATGCAGAGTTTACAAACACAAACCTATCTCAATTTTATTCCTACTGGTTATATATTCACATATGCCGCTAGCCACACCAGCAGAAATATTCAGTTTTTCCATAAAAGAAATTCCCACCAGTGGTTCTTTAATATGAGCTGTTTTTTATTATTATTTATTTATTTATTTATTTTATTTTATTTTTTGCATACTTAGAGTTCTCTGTAACAACCACAAATTATCCTGTGCAAATAATAGTGGACTAATTATTGTATCCAGGCCTTAAGAAACAACCAAAAAATATGGTTTCTTTTCACATTGATTTCTACACACCTCACCTCTACAGGATAATGAAAAAACGAGGGGGAAATGATTAAAAAAAAACAAGGAGCGTAAAAATAAATTCAGTGACAATCAATTTACCCCATGAAATCGTGAAATGACGAGCATGTCTTATGTTTTCAATTTTTTTTTAAGCCTGAACCAATAACTTTGCAAATGATGATTTGTTTGTTGACAAACATTTTGTATGTGATAGCTGTTACACTGTGAAAATGTTTCTTCTTCATGCGTTTCCCGTTTCTTTTGCTGTTATTCAAATAACTGTCTACTGTTTCTTTTTTTGCCAGTGGTTTGTAAAGCTATTCTTATAAATAGACTCATGAAAATGCTGTGCTGCTGTGCTGTGTTGTGTTCCTTAAATTTTTTTTAAACTATCTAACCAGCAGAATTATATTATAATAATGTCCTAAAGATGACGGTATTTACTTGAGTAATCATAGACGTAATTTCGAATGTAGATGATGTACAGGTCATTTTCTTAAATTATGATTCACGCTAATAGATTAACTGTTACCTGAGAACAGTTAATAGTGATATTCGGTATTCGGTAAATGGAATATAATTAACCATCATCTGAAGGAAATCAGATATACTGTTTAAATCCTCGCATGGAAGTCAGAACACCGTAAAACCACAAAGCAAGTGTAAGAATATTTTGAGGCAGTGTATAGAATGTTAAAGCTCGATATCTAAGGAACAAGCCAAGATAAAGTATGCCAAGTGTGGAACACAAATCAGGGTTACAGTGAAAGTATGAGTGCACCTCAGCATTACAGCCTCTGAACATTCAATGAATCTTCAGTGTACTATATTTTTAATAATACACCCAAACAACATAGGATTGTAAATAAAACCCACGGCTTGTGTTAATTTGTTGTTAATGAATGTTAAGTTGCCCTGCAGCAAACTGCCAAAAAATAAAAAAAAAAAGAAGTGAAAATGCTACGCATAGGGAGACAACAAGCATAAAACCAGTAGCCCACATGATACTGCTAATGTTTTCACACACATGCATCTCTGACCTTTTGCTTATTTTTTATAGTGGATGAAAGATTGTTTTACGCCTATTTCCTTATAAAACCAGTAACTGAATCCATGAATTTAAAACAGCTGTTTCAGACCCAGGTCCTTGAGAGCAAAAGCCAGATGTGGAAAGTACTTTATTTCAACACTCAATCATGATTTAGGGGATTTTATTTATTTATTTATTTATTTATTTTTTTTTTTTTTACAATTGTACCCTAAGTCTGTTACGTTTCCTTTGAAAAACAGTTCACACTCTTTTACTCCCTACATTTTCATTGAAACTTATTCGTTGAAATACAGGCAGAGAAACTTTTATGCTACAATATATTTGTCACAGTGAGATAAAGGGAGAAAATCTAGCCATGTTGCCATATGTACACAATACTATAATAAATAATGCTGCAATAAATAATTTGTAATAAGTATTAAGTCAATTTTAGTTTTTCTTATCCTCCCATAATACTGATAATATCCTCTACTGATAATAAGCATGCTAAGAATACTGATAATAATAATCTCTGATAAAAGTAATGACAATAATACTATTATTATAATTATCTGTATTATTAGTAGTAGTATATAATTAGTATAATAATACTAATAATCCTGATCTGCTAATGCAAACATTGCTTATAATAAGAATCCCAACAGTAATGCTAATCCTGAGTGTGAATCTTAATAGTGATAACAGTATTTCTAATAATATTTAGACATTAAATATTTCTTTATTTTGATCTCATTTGATTTCGTATTTACAAAGTTGTAAGAAAAGGTAATCTGGCATTGGCAAGGAAGAAATTTGACCTGGAAGCATTGTAAACAATGCACTTGCTCTCTTATTGGCAAACACACACTTACAGCACAAACACAGACTCAGTGGTTAGCCACAGAAGTGAACTAGCCAGGGAAACTAGCAGCGGGTAACAAAACCCAAAAGATTTCCACTGGACAGTAAACACAAACAAACATAAAGCATCCCCTGACGCAGGCAACTGATAAACACATTTCTCTTATAATAATGTCAAACACTTATGCTAATACAGCAAAGACATTAAGCACTAGAATAACATGCAGCCACAGGGGCTCATGGGTATGTAAAGAAATCCCATTATGCAAAAGCACTACAATGCTCCAGTACAAATGCAATCACCACCCTTAACTCTAAGCCTAATGTTCTGGATTTTTCACATATATTCATTATTAGTCCAAGTGCATGAACTATTATTATTATTATTATTATTATTATTATTATTATTAACCTTACTACATTTAAATGTGGACAAATATTTAAGTATAATTTTGACTTGCTATTTGACTTGCTACTTACACTCTTTCCATCCCTGGCCACAGCACTGTGGAATTTCATTTCAACTTCAACCTCATTTAACACACCTGATTCACATCAACCTGACTATCACAGCATCTACTGAGGGCTTGAGAAGTTGAATTTGGTGCTTTAGGAGGGAAAAGAAAACACTGATCACGATTATCACGCTCCACGACTAGAGTTTGATTTAGAATATGATCACATTTGCACTGGTAATCAGCCAAAATTACCAAAAACATATATAAATCAGAGAATATTTTTATTAATATTAATATCTATATTTAAGAGCATTGCAATACTGATTTCTTGTCTATCAGACATTGTGTCTTGATCTAAAATGGATAGAACAATCAACTGCAGTGGTCTTGTTACACAAGATTTAGAATTATTCATTCATTCATCTTCCAGAACCACTTTATCCTGGTCATACTGGATCCAGAGCCTATCCTGTGAACACTTAGCACGAGGAATAGACCCTGAATGGGATACATGTTCATTGCATCGCAGGGCACCATGCACAAACAAGTTCACTCACTCATTCAGACCTAGGGGCAATGTAGTGTAGCCAGTCCACCAGCATGTTTTTGGGAGATGGGGGAAAAAACCCGAGAACCCAGAGGAAACCCACACAAAAATGGTTAGAGCATGAGAAACACTGCACAGACAGTTAACCAAGCTCAGGGTTCGAACCAGGGGCCCTGGACCAGCCTATTATAACTTCCATTTTTCCAAATATATCTTTGCTTACACATATATCCCCTCATAAACCCTTTTCATCTGATGTGCTTAATGGTACTTCCACACACATTTGTGTTATTATGAAATTTACAAAGCAAATCAGCTCTCAGAAATTAAGTTAATTAAATAAGCAAGTGGACTCTTAGAAACCCCTCTTGTATGTCTGCTGCACATAGATTAGCCTACCAATGCTTTTCTTACATCATTACATCTCCTCTCTATCCTTTCACATGTGGACTCAATATGGGTATGTTTAGCTATTTATGCATAATTTAGCATAAAACAAAAAAAAGTTCATTGAGAACACAGACAGCAGGAAGGTGGGAGAGGGAAAGATCTGCTCATGTGGCATGGCTGTAAAACCGTTTAGTCGCAAAAAGTCTTGGAAACAGATCTGAAGCAGTGATAACTGGATACCATTTATATCCAGAGGGTACAAAATAATCCATGCTTATAGCAACAGGAAGCTTTAGGCTGATTGGCAAAGCAGATTAGCTGAGCTAATTCTGTCAGTCACCAGAATACTCTGATCCTGATGTGGTAGCTATATAGAATATCTGTGCAAAGACACATCACAGTGAAACTACAGGATGTTGTATAGTGAAGGAAAGGTTTACATACAAGCCTTCTCAATGCAAGATTTAAACAGCAACAATATTTTCCTATGACTATGCATCCAACTGAGAATCAACTATAGCTCCATTGAACAACTAAACTGAGCACAATTTGCAAATTTAGAAGAAGAAATGAAGTTTTATATAAATGCTAACCCAAACTGTAACTCTAACATTAAGCTGGCTTTTAATTTTCAGCCCAATTTTGCTGTTGCAGGCAAAAATCCCACATCATAAAAGAATTCTTTAGTCGTCGCAGTTGGAGGTCTTAGAACGCATAATATGATGTGCTTAGTGGTGGTCTCTTTAGCACTACTGCAACCAAAGACAGTCAACAAAGTTCTGGCAGTGTCAGAAATTTTTTATTAAAGTCTCAGAGTGTGACCGCTGCTATGACACTCATCTAAAAGAGACCAATGGTTTCATGCCTCCGAGCCGAACAGTTACAAACCCGTGCTGCATTGCTGTGCATGACCAGTTTTAACCTTTGTATCTTTTCATATAACTTGTTACGGGTGTGTGAGACCGTGTTGTGAACAATGACTAGTTGGAAATGGTTGATGACTTTACATGGTTTTAATATTAACTTGAAAAGTTTGTAGATTCCTCTGGAACTGTATGTACTTGTTCTGCCCTGAGAAAAGTGCCAACTTTCCTTTCTTGTGTTGGTGCTTACACAACAAAATGGTACGACACACTGTGACAATTATAAACGACCATACTGACAGACATGCACAACTTTCAAAATTTAAGTAATGCTTGGTCAGATGAGGAACATAGGTCAAGTAATTTACCTTGTGTTCTGCATCAAGCCCTCAGGAGACTTATCAGAAGAAAATATTAAGTGAGTGTGGTTTTTGCTAGGTGAATAAATTATGCTGAATTAGGCTTAGAAAGTGAGCAAGTGAGCAAGCAAGTGAGAGAGAGAGAGAGAGAGAGAGATTATTGTACAGTACAGTATTGACAGTAAACCCATAAAAGATGAGGAAATAAGAAAATAAGATGCCCTCAGACCAACACTGAGTTGTTTAATGTTCTCATTGATATGCTACTGAGGTGATATTCTACTCTGCTAGTCTACTTCTTCGTGGGTAATAAAAATGTTGAAACAGCATTGTTTAATTTGTTATTATATGGAGTCCTACTTCCTTTCATTCCAGACTGCCAGGGTGATTTCCTTTGGAACAAGTTGAGTATTCCCACTGGTTTATTTCATTGCCGAGTACCAATAGCAAAGTCATCACCTCGTTACTGTGACCGGGACCCCACATGGGTATCCTATAAATGGTTCTTTTTATGTCAGGCTTGTCTTCTGGCCATACTCATCTTGTCAAGGAGTTGAGTAAGTGGATTCAATATGAGATCCTTTGTATCTTACTAATTATTAAATTTAACTTATTGTTAAATTTGTACCATCACAAGAGTGTGCACTGACACACACCTTAATGGTAATTATAGTGTTTCTCGCCATGGTTGACACCTGTCTTTAGAACAGACATGTGATCTATTGCTTGTGTCTGCATGTAGCAACAAATTTCACAATTTTATAAATTCCTAAATTAATAACTTGTAGTGAATTGTTGAATATTCCCAACCTCCTGTATTTCAGGGAAGGATTTTGAACAGCTCAGTGGAGTTGGATGACGGACAATGCCATCAATGCTGATCAATGCCGAAATCGTTTAAGATTGGAGCATTTGGACAAGCACATACAGACCCTTGCAATAACTGCAGCATAATGTCAATAGTGATGTGTGAAGCTTGCAATCAATATAAATACTGCTGAGTATTAATTATCCTTCCTCTGATGCTGAGTGGTCGCAGTAGGGAGTAATATGAAATTGCAGGCATGGCTGAAGAGCCCTCTAGGGAGGAAAACGGTAAGGCATCCTTTGCTGTGGTTTTGCGGCAGAAACAGAAACAGGCCAAAATCTCAACTGCCCTTCCCCCCTAGAATGGGAAAAGTAGTTGCCTTTACAACACTGAGATAAAGAGGCGATAGCAGGCAGCAGACAAATGCTTCTTTGCGGCAATGCAACAGCATACAGAGACAGACCGGGATGTACTGCATCTCATACTCTAAACTTGAGCCCAGTCTATGTGCTGAAGATTGATTTAAAACTGCCCTAGTGAAACTGATGCTGGATGTTACACTTGGAACAGCTGATCAAATGCCTGACTCATTCCATGGTATAGTTGCCCAAGTGCGTAACTGAGCTAACCCACAACGTATCAATTCCATTAAAGACCCCTCATACTCACACAAAAGCATGAACCGCTGCACAAAGGCATGGCTACAATAGCAGAAGCAGAAGCACTAATATTGAGATTAATGCCTGTAGTACAGACACAGCGGTCTCACTAGTGATACAGGCTGATAAAGCTCTCTGTGTAAATCCACTGTTGATATGGGTTGAATGTTCAGCTCCCGCAAACATGTTCTTCTGTGGCTGAATTTCTACCAAAGATATTATTGCTATGATATATTAAGAAACCTACTAATCTTCTCACCGTATACATATGTGACTACGTGGATGACCACCAGAGCCATTTGGGTCACTCAAATTGACAGAATGGACAGAGGATGAGCATGAAGTAGTGGGGTCACGGTCAGTGTCATAAGGTGGTGACTTTGCTGTTAATACTTGTCAGGGAAATGAGCAAACGGGAATGCCCCACTATTTCCGAGGGAAACCACCCTGGCAGTCCTCCGCTCCAACATAGCGCACATGTAACTTTCGTTTTCAACACTGATATCATGGAATTGTGATTAAAACAGTTTCCTTATCAAAATGTCATCTGATTTTTTCTGGCTAAAGTACTCTACATGATATTAAGGCTTTTTTTTTTAAGCTAGTCAGATGAATACAATGACCAATTGTATATACACATCAAAAATGGCAATTTTACAATTTTGAAATGAAGGCATTTTCCGATAAAGCAGTATCAAACTACATTACATAATCACTATTATTAGCATTATGTCATGTTGTGATTTCCATTTACATCAAGTTATCCGGAACTCAGCTCTGCTTGATTACAAACCCAAGGCTGGGGAGCTCAGCTCCTCTGTGGCAGATTTGGCATAATGCCATATTGCAGCAGTAGTTGAATTCAATTGATACAGTAGATCACTAAAACGTCAGCTGAAAAGCTTAACTCGATAAAAGGAATTATTACTTTAGGTATGGGCAGATAGATTAGCACAAACAATACAAAGATCTACATAGGCTGAAAGATCACAGACTAAACCCTTTCCTTGCATTGTTTGCATTCACAAGACTTTAACTACAGGCTTGGAGGTGAATTTTAATGTTTGGGTTTGAGATACTGGGATACTACTAGGGCTAAGTACATAGGAAAGTGTTTGCCTTACAATTTTCACATTGTTTCATAGAACATGATTTGAAATAGAATAGAGGAGAAGATTTATTGCAGTACAAATGTAATAATATTTAGCAAATAGAGCAGTTTTTTTTTAAATGTGACTAAATCAAGTCATTTTTTATTAGACTTTTTCACTTTCTTATTTGGTTTCACATCAGTGCAAATAGTTTTCAATGTTTGGGACATTTTCAATGAAAAATATATGTTATTACAAAACAATACCGTGTTCTGGGATTTGGGTCATAAAGGTTAATTTAATTTTAGAATTGTGTTCATATAATGGAATAAAAAAATCCAGGTGTAAGCAAAACTTAACTCCTTCCTGTAGCGTGACCAGGAGACAGTTATGAAGAATCTACAGAAGCTTTACAAGAGTAACAGCCCTCTCTTTATTTAAAACACTGGGGACCCAGAGCTAAATATATTTTGGTAGGGGGAATTGATTAATTATGAGATGCAGCTTTATTATTATTTTTATTTATAATTTTTTTTAAAAATTATTTATTTATTTAATTTTTGTCGACCCATGTCCTGGGAAATACCTGTTAGTGTCCTATCACAATACATATTTCTGAAATTCTATCTAATATTTGATCTAGTACAGAAATAAAAATCCTTACTTTGTTTTTTTAGACAATAAAGTAAACTTGCCTGAACATGTTACACAGTACAATATAATACAATTTTGAAATAGTTAATAAATTGAGTGGCTTTCTGGAACTGCAAATACATTGAAGACTTTAGCTTTGGGCTAATGTGAGCGTTTAAAGAACCGAGTCAGCTCTATTGTGAAACCTTGGCTCAGTAACTACACCATCTGCCTTGAAAAAAAACTAATAATAATTATAATAAAAACACTTTTACAGTTAATGAAAATTTTTATATAAGAGTCAAGAGATATGCATAGCCTGTCAGGACTGCTTTACAGCCATAAACACATTGACATTCATGAGAGAGTATGCCACATGAATGACTGCTCCCACAGAACAATAATGAAAATGTCAAGCACAGATTTGTTCTCCACTCTTGGAAAAGGGGAACTTATTAAAGTTTGATACTTTTGGCAGAGCTTTACCAAGCATCTAGCGACAAGCCTTGCTGAGAAAAAAAAAAAACTTTCATTGTCTTTAGTTTATTTATAATAGTAATAGTATTCAGGTGCCAAAAGATTAAATAGTTTAGACTCAGTGGTTTCAGTGATGTCCCTCTGCCTCTTAGGGGAGTTGTAGGATGTTTGGACTTATCTTGGAAATCACATGTCTATTATTTGCTCCTACTATAAATTACTATTCAAATGTCATGATGCTACAATAATATTTCATCTGTAATGTAATTCATGGTAATGAGCATTCGCAAATCAGGGGGCTGGGAAAGCCATTAAAGTGCAGTTAGTGACAGCGAGTCAGCTTCTGAGGATTTATTAATCACATCCAGTGACTGGATATTAGTACAGAGGAAAATCTGTGACTGTCCTGAGGAAACCATGGCTCCTCACCAACAGCTGTCAGTGCAAATAAAGTCAGAAAGGGAAACTCACTGATTCAGAAACGTACAGATGGATAGCAGGTTGCAGCATAAAAAAATCTGATTCTATAATGGATTGCAGTGGGGAGAGCTTGAGCAGTGTGTTGCACCGTCTTGGACTGATGCATTTAAACCTAATCTACTGCAGTGTTCCTTTGGCCTCTGTCATCTGTTTAAATCAGTCAGATTTTTATGATTACTCGCAAAACACTCTGACAATAGAAATTACATAAGCATATGCAGAAATAAAAGGAGAAAAGAATTCTTCATGAATAGCCAATAATGTGAAATCAGCATTTTTTTGGACAGAAAAGAAGGAGATAGATGAGAAGCAAACGACTCTGAGTGCTTTAGTGTAGGACAAACGTATGATAACCATGTCACTAGAGAATGTATTGATTTTAGTTCTGCTTTTATGATTGTAGGATATTGAGTTTCTTATGAATAATCACATTAATTTTTTTTCCTGTTTTTAATATATTCATACATTTATATATACATACGGCAAGTTCAGAAAAAAAAAGTAATTCAGCGGAGAATTAACATCTTACCATGCTCTGTGTGGGATGTAAAAAAATGTATAAAATGCTCAGCAGTCTCAATTGATCTCTAAGTCACCTCAAGGTCTAAGGGACTTGGAAAGACAATGCATTACTGAGGCACTCATGGCAGCGTTGCTGTGCACAACACCTCGTTACAAAGATAAATTCCCGTTTTTGATTGCAGTGGTGAACTGAAAATCAAACTGGCATGCAAAGATGTGAGTGAAAAAAGTCATATGGTCAGATGAGTCACCCTTCACCATATTCTCAACAAGTGGGCGAGTATATGTGTGGCATACACTGACCGAACAGTACAGGCCTGAATGCTAGAACCCTACAGTGAGGAGAACTGGTGGCTCTGTTATGTTTTGTGTCCACTTGTTCCTTTAAAGGTAAGAGTCACTGCAAATCAATACAAAGTTCTTCTTATTATCACCTTTATCCTGTGAACATTTCTGTCCTGATTCGAGTGGTCTCTACCAGGGTGACCCCATCTACAGGGCACAAGCACTCACGGAATGGTTTGATGAGGATGAGATGATGTAAATCATATGCTATGGCCTTCGCAGTCACCAGATTCTAACCCAACTGAACACCTTTGAGAGATTTTGGAGTGCCATGTTAGGCAGCCTACCATCATCAAAACACCAACTGAAGGAATATCTTTTGGAAGAATGGTGTTCATCCCTACAGTGTAGTTCCAGAGACCTGTAGAATCTATGCCAAGGCACAGTGAAGCTATTCTGGAGGCTGGTGGTAGCCCAAACTGATAAAACTGCACCACTGTGCAGTTTTATGAGGAGACCAGCTTGTCAAAGTCAAAGTCAAAATCAAACTTTAATGTCAATTCTGCTGTATGTACAGGACACACAGAGGATTGAATTTCCGTTCCCCTCAGACCCATGGTGTGAGACACCAACATAACAAGACAAGTAATTAAAAAAAAGGAAAATAAAATAAAATACAATATGTACACTGTATGTAGCTTGTAGGTTGATCCAAGCATCTTGGAGATCTTGGCAAAGTTCACCTGCAATTTTTTTTTTGCTTCTGATTTTGCAAATAATCCTGAACAGCCTCAATGAGGTTTTTATCTGAAAAGTGAAAGGGGTCTATTACTTAATATCTGTCTTCCTTTAAAAATAGCAAAATATTATTTATAACCTTTTTATTATTTATAACCTTTTTTAAAAAAGGTTTGTGCATTTAATTTTTGTCATATTTCACTGACCCACTTATGCAGATGACATACAGTACATGCACAATACTGTATATATGAGGGCTGGAGATTAACTTGGACTTGTCTTGGACTTAGCAACATTTAAACTCGGACTTGTCTTGGTCTCGACCGAGATTTTGTAAAAATAATGCCTGTGCTGTCTTTTCTTTTTGCCTGCCCACATTTTACAATAAGTATTTCCTTCCAGCAGGGCTATGCATGGGCTAACCTGGGCTGTAGCACAGGGCTCTGGGTGAAGGGGGCCCCCAAATGATTCAAAACCTATGAATAAACATTTACTTTTGATTTGCTTAGTTGTACATTGGTCATATTTGGCTTGTGTTTATTGGTTTAGGTTTTGACAATTGGTGGGAATGCAGGTGCAGTCAGGGCATTTGAGATTAGCTAGCTAATTGTCTTAATGTTAGCCAACAGACATTATGATGGTAAAACATGCAAAAAAGGGAAAATAAAGCTTTTGGAGAGCATATTTGACATGGATTTTAGTGAGGTGGATTTTTTAAAATGACTTTGCAGAAAATAAATCCTGATGACATAACTTCTAAAAGCTAATGACATGTCTGTTAACAGTCCAGAGTAGTGTGTGCTGACTGTGTTGTGTGTAGAATTTTGACACTAAACTCATGGCTTGGGGTCAAGTTAGTTTCAAATTCAGACATTTGGATATTCCTGGTCAAATACATGAGGTGAATGTGAAATTGAAATCAAGTTTAATCAACTTAAGAAACTCCTGATTTGGAGTTAGTAAAACAGTATCTGTGTCGCTGAATTGTTAGGGATCATTGCAAAAGTGCAGCAAACTAGAACATTTTGGGAAAAATCTGACATTCAGTAGGCTCTTGCTGTATAGGAGCTAAATGCGACATGCAAGCCACTCCAACCAGCTACTGCATATGCAAGCAAACTGATTAACTGAATTTATTTATTTATAATTACATGAAAGTATAATTTAGCTGAAGGTATTAATAAATACTTTAGGTGTTGTTTTTATTATCGGTTGAAATTGTGATTGTTTAACCAATCTCACCTTTCTAAGTACAGTTTTTCTTTGTGACTTTGAAAGCATCCTAAGCATGTACAAGCATTTGAAGCTTGTTTTTATGAGGAGTAGAACGTAATTTAGGCTGGAAAGGTCAGATGGAAATTTGTGTGGGGGCAGTGTGGGTCCTTAATTCAAAATATCTCACTTTTCAACATCTTTTGCAATAGGATCTCTGTCTATGCAGTGGTATTTGCACCATGCTATTATAGTGCAACAGGCCATTAAAGTAACTTAAACACACACACACACACACACACACACACAGAATACCAAATAGTATATAACCCGGTCTTTCCATGTGAGAGGTGCTCTAACAGCAAAACCTTAATTTTCTCTCCACTTCATCTTTTTGTCCTCCCTGGGGGAACAGGCAGGGTCATGGCTATTCCACATACAACATGGAAAGAACATGGAAAAGTTGTGCAACTAAGCAGAAACAAAAGGCAAACAGATCTCAAAAAAGAGCTCTGAGTTGCCAAATTGTTCAGCTGTGACCCTAGAACAATGCCAAGTCCCTTCTTCCTAAGACCATTTGTGCTGGAACATCACTCACTCGTGCGCCTCACGGGTCCAATTCATTAACACGTGCTACATTTCCTTGTGTCAACACACATCCCAGACAAAGGTTGACATGAGGTAATTATGTGACAGTTCGCAATACACTTAATTTATCTCAAATATTGACATGCAAAGCTATTAAACAGATTATACCTAAAATGTATCAAATTTTTATCAGATGTACCAGAGTGAAAATAAATGCAAGTCTATTTGAACAAGGAAGCAATGCTTTTGGTATTTGTAGGGATACACATTTTTCCCTTTTGACCTTGCTGGTACCATCCAGAGGGCATCACTGATATCTACATCGCACAGGGCAAGCTAGCAGGTTGAATGTCCTAGCCTTATTCTCTTTTGCCTCTTCAATCAATCAGTAAGAATGAAAACCTTTATATATTTTTTTCTGTCTAAAATAGGGATGTACCTAATACAAACACATTATTTGGAAGGAACAGATCATGTCAGATATGAATAGGAATGTTAAAGAAAGTTTGGTAGAAAAGGTCACAGGACATCTGGTTGAGACTAGAGACCTGCATCGGGATTGGGCTCCCATACGACGCAACAAAAATGTCAAGCAAGCGGGAGGTTTTTACTTTTATTTGAATGTGAGTGAGCAGTCAAATATGAAGCTCATGGGACAAACAAAGACAAAGGTCATTAACATTGACGTGATAGATTTATAACTTTTATTCATTCATCCTTAGTAACTGCCTGGTCAGGGCCAAGGCGTTTTAAAATAATATATTGGGAAATAGAGCTAGAAATGCATTAGAATAGAAAAAGAAATTCATTAGAAAATATCATGAACAAGATTTTAAAACACAGTCCTGTGCACATCTCTAGTTGAAACCAATTATGAACTTGAGTGATGGAGTTGAGGTCGAGGAACTGTCAGAGCAAGAATTCACAGCCCATGCTGACACTGCTGGAATTTCTACATCTGTTTTACTCCCCAGTGTTTTCAGGGGCATAACGTGTAAGGCAAAAAACTATTCGGATTAGACCATGTCCACTTCAGATTTAAATCCGAATACAGATACAGGTGTTTGTAGCACTAAACAGATTCAGAGAGTGTCACTGTGTTACATCTCTAGTATAAAATGAGGGGACAGACTTGTTTGTCATACAGTTTCTGGAAACACTTTATTTTAGGACAGTATTTATAGTGCTACATAAGCCCTTAATAATAACTGACCTAAAACTACTTACGCATTTATATAGGACATCATAATGAGCGCGTTATGTATGTTTTCCTAGGCCCTTAATTTCCTAATTAAAGTGTGTTTCATTTTATTATTTGTAAGATCCATTTCATGGATCAATACCTTTATGTGGTAAAGAGGCTGTGTGAAGAGGATTCTGTGAACCTCAGGGGTATATCACAGGGATTTTAATGTTTGCTATAGGGCCACACTTAGTGAACAGATCTGAAAGGAGAGGTCATAAAAAGAGTGATCTTAAAGACCCACATGAAAAGTAAATGAGGATAAAGAAGTCTGGGCTGACCTCAGTCTGGTGCGAAAATGGATAAAGGATCATGGATGGAATGGCTAAAGATTCATGGACTAAAAGGTTGTTTAGGAAATTAAAAATAATCTTTCTGTGGAATGGCTTTTTTTTAAGTAACTTTTTTTTCCCCTGGAACCTTTGCATGTATAATAGAAATGAGTAGAACTGCAATTAATAATGAGTATTTTTCCATTTAAAGAAGGTGAATGTTTTTCAAGCAATTAGCTACTAAAGCTCAGACAGATGTAAGAGCTATGTGACATCTTAGAGAATCCCATCATGCTTCTGTTCATCCAAAAAACAAATGGTTTCTACCATGTTGTTCATTTGTAACACAGCATACATCTAAAATGACTTTAAATATGTTCTCAATATATGCTTTTTCCAACAAAAACATGAAAAGCATTTTAAAAGAAAATCGAATCCAGTGGGCTAGATCTCCATGGTGTAATGATAAGGGTAATGAAAAGGCACTGAGGCCAAGAACGTCAGCGTGTCAGATCTATTTAATTACCCTGAAGGAACGTTATGTGTTTTCCCTTTTGAATTCTGATTATTATTGACTGTGACTGAAATAAGACAGTGCCATATCCCACTTAATTTTACTATTTGTAAAGCCTTAAAAAACTGTGTATGGGAAGATTGTAAACTTTCATTATTTGTGTTACCCAACACACACTTTCAGAATACCACGCTGTCCATGTCTGCTCTGCAAGTGTTGCAATACCATCTGGGGCCAATAAAATTCAGTATAACAGCGAGTTTGACACATAGCAATAAACACTACTTCATGACTTCTGATGCCATTTGAAACATGACCCTTATCCCCTAAAATGGAGGCAGGTGGGTTTCTGGCTCACTCATCTTCCATGTCTGACAGCCAAAATGGATTTGCATGCAACAAGTAGGTATTTAATCTGCATATAATAACAAACATGACTGATTTTACAGGCTTCCTTTTTGCACACTTACCAGTCCTGGTTACTGAGAGCTCTCAGCTAAAGCAGCTCAAGAGGAAAAAGACCATTATTAGCCCTTGCTCCTGCCAAGTCTTAGTCACTAGAGGCTATGAATCACACCAAAAACAAAACCAAACACTGGTTATATCTAAATGGTTTTGAGATCAAGAATAAACATGTAGGCTCCTAGCCGAAAGACAGATCACATTTTCCATTCTACTTTTAGCATAACAGTAGATAAATTCATGAGTACCTGAGACTCATAAAGTTTAATCACACACCCAGTCCACTTATTGTATATACACAGGGGTATGCTCAGGAAATGGTGATAAAATATCAATAATTAAATCCTACACTAGAATAGCAACTTCTGAAATGTGTGTAAAAATGGAAAATATTCTTGTATTACACACATGATTCTCTGTAACTTTAGTCTGTTGAAAGCTCCATGCTGGTAACAAATTGCTATAAAGTTATAGATGTGTGTAACAAAGTGGTTCAGGAGCATTTCCAAGCTTCATCATATACAGTAAGTTTAGGTAAATAGTATTCAGGTGAAATGTAGCTGAGTTTTTATAACTGCAGCAAGTTTTATTACACCCAAAGTTTAGTGCCCACTGATCTGTAATTAAAAATACAAAAAGAATGATGTAAAGGAAAAGGATTAATATGAACTAAAAGAAAAATGATAACGATTGAACTTTCTGAAACGCATTGCTCCTCTACAGTCATTTGATAACTTAAAATGTAGAAGTTCTAATTAAAGAAAAAGTTTTAATTTGCCCTGTTTTTCCTTATTGAACGTGTTCTTCTGAACTCCTGTTTAAATTGGAAGTGCAATTAAAACACCAAATCAATAAAAAGAAATAGACTGAATGCCCCTTGTACCAGTGGTTCCCTGGTGGACTAGTGGCTAGCCTGAGGCGCGCTCATCGCTGCGGTCTGGGTTCAATTCCTGGTCAACCCCAGCCACTGGAGGGTTGCACGAGCCAGTGCACTCTCAGTGCCAGTCCCAAGCCCGGAAATGGGGAGGGCTACATCAGGAAAGGCATCCAGTGTAATCAGTATGCAGATGGGTGATCTGCTGTGGTGACCCCGAATGGGAGCAGCCGAAAAGGGGGAAGGGAAAAAAAAAAAAAAAACCCTTTGCACCAGCCTGGTTCAATCATCCACACTGAGTTTACCGACATTATTTTGGTATACACATTTTTTTTTTTTTAAATTGAGCCAAGTTTTCTACAGTGATTCTGCATGTTTTGCCTTAATAAGATAAGAAGCTTTAGGAGAATGACTGGATGACTGATCAAGTGATTGACACGTTCTTGTGTCAGAGTGTCAGCTCATCCCAGAAACCATTTATCACACGGACGCTGAATGAAGGAAATGTTGTCAGAGTCCTCAAGCTGTCCAGTCTTGCTGCTCAATAGATTTATACAAGATGGAGAGCCAGACAGAACATACCCTCTGTGCCTCGGCCCAAGGGTCCAACTGTTCAGGTAAAAAGCCAGGACCATGCACTGTCAAACTAATCCCTAACCATGAGAATGACTGGCGTGTCCTTGATTCACACAAATGCCGTGCACTAAAAACCAGGCCTTTTCCTATCACAAAAGCATATTTCTTTCAAAGATTTAATTTAAAACCTGTTCTAATATAATACTAATGACATTATCCATCTCAGTCAAATCATTACTATGTTAGTTGACTAAATAAGAGTCCCATTAAAATAAAATTTATTTTAATGAATGGTAATGCATCCCCCACTCATATTTTCCAAATAAATTTTACAAAATTCACAAATAATTTATAAATGCCTAAATATGTAGCATATGACAAAGGTGGTAATATCATGCATTAATTATCAGCCTGCTGAAGGTTAATTAGTAAATAATAAGAACAATTACAAATAACAAAAAGGTTAATCGGGACATCTGAAATCTGGGAACGGCATCAGCCTGTGAGGAAAGTGGCTTTTCCTTGCATCTCCTGACATCAGTTTCTTCTTATATGTGGAATTGAGTATAAGTCACAAACCCCACTCTGTTAAGACAACCCTCTGTAGTAGGCTTCTAATAGAACCCTTAAGTCCCACTTACATACATAGTATGTATGTGTACAGAAGCTTCAATGTGCCATGCCATAGATTCTATGAGTCTCTGTGATCTGCCTCACTTCATACTCATATAATATACCACAGTGCCAAATGTGTACTATACCAATTGCTCGTTTATGTTCTGCTATGTTACACTTCCATTCTTAGCTAAAATTCTCTGACTCAAGTTAGACTGTTCAATTTTACTGAGTAATATAATTTGTCTTACAGTTTTTTCACATATTAGACTATATTCTGCCACCAAATTATCAAAATGCTATATGGGATGGAGGAAAAAAAAAAAAAAAACTCTGCCAGGACTACCAAGGTCTGGACCTCAGTATCCTCATAGCAGTTACAACCATGCTAACACAAGTCCAAAATCTCCCACAGGTTGGGTTGGGATCTGGCACTGTGAAGGTGGTGCATCCTTCCAGTACAATCCCAGAGACTTTCCTTTGTCTCCTCTCAGTGTAATACATATATTACAAACATTACATTATAAAGTAAAAAAACAAAAAAAAACAAAGGAAGAAAGAAACAAACAAAAAAGATGAACTGGTAGATATGATACATTTTCATTGCCTCAAGCCCAAAATCATTATCATGCAGTAAACACTGTGATCTGAATTAGCTGCTTGGCAGACAGAGACGAAATGTTCCAAAAGCATGTGGTTCTCAGTCGTTGAGATAAATTAAATAATCTGTTTCAGCGTACACAGAAACAGATGGTGTTAAAACAATGTCAACAGTAAGCGAAGTGTAGCTGTCCAAAACACACAAGGCTGAAAGGTGTCCCTTTGATCATGAGTGCACGGCTGAGTGGGGGTAAGCGATAAGTCTCTGGCAGAGAATGCCTTCATATCGGCCATGGAAGGAAACAAAACAGCCCACTCTGAAGACATTGGAGCTAGCACCATGCTTTCTATGTGTACATACATGATTTACATACAGTGAGGCTATAATAATAATAACAATAATAATAATTTTATTTATTTATTTATATTTTTTCCAAGTAGTTTTGAAAGCCCCAGGTTGGCCTGGACACTTAGTCTTGCCTTTAGACACTTAGACAGCTCCCCTGCAGGACCATTAAAAAGCCATAAAAATGCCTTCTGCTCTCTGTGACTCATTATCGAATCAATACAGCCTCTCCATTTTCCCCATAGTACTTAAAACTCTGCAGGAACTCTATACCAGCTCTACAGGAAGAGGAAAAGCTAATTAAATAAAAGCCATGTAACTTTTAGGGATTTGGAGATCTCTCCAGTTACTGTGAGCAACAGAAGACCTCCCCATGAGAATTAATCTAATCGTTGCAAGTGGCAAGTCAATACACACACAATGAGAATTCAAGTATGAAAATTCAAGACGTCTCAGGAGGATTTAATTATCTGTTGGTGTTTGTTGTCTCCTAAAAACCTGCTAAATAAGACATATTAACATGACACCAACCAAGTACAATTTAGCTAGGAAGATTTTTCCTAAAGTTAGACATGAGAGGAGCTAGTCCATTGACTGCAAGACCAGCGACAGCTGACAGCCTTTAGCAGTTAACTAGGAGAAGACGCCAGCACCAGAAAAGGGTTGCATAACAGGAGCTATAGCTAGCTGGGTTTGCAAAGAATAACAAACAATAATTTCTCACTTTTGCTGTTGCTTTATGGCATGCTGTAGCGCCTTAGAGGATCACGCCAATTAAGCACATGTGCACCACAAGACTGGGTGGCCAATTATAAACTGAAGTGCCAGATCTGAGTAAACTATGATCTAACTAAGCTAGGCTGTATTTGAAGACATTGAGGCATGTCCAGATTTAATGTTTGCATAGATTGCTGCCTTCTGAGTTGCCTTCATTTGGCCAATTTTTGAAGGCAGTGTATTCCTTAATATGCTATATCATCTAATTCTGTGCATCAGCTGGTCTTTACAAGAACGGTAGTAGAAAACAGAGAAGAGACGTGCCAGTTTGTTGACATACAGTAAGTTATCTGCTGTTTTTTTGTTGACTTAAAAAAATACCTGTGTAGTCCCAGACTATCTATTCTGTTATTTTCAATAGTCTTTGATAGTATATCAATATTCTAGCCATAGTAGATCCAATAGTATTCTAGCTCGCATTATTCCATCTCTGACTTAGCAACAGTTAGTGCGTATCAGTCTCTTGGCAAAGTTGTGATGTACGCTGCCTTCGAGGCCTGTCTCAAAACATCTGAATAAATGTACCTCCAGGGGCAGCTGATATAAACGGGCTACCAGGGCTATGTTTTTCTGAGAAAAAAAAAAGGCTTCAGTGTGAGGTTTCATTTTTGGCATGCCCATCAGATTATTTGATGCAGATAAATGCTTTTTTTTTTTTTTTTCCTCTCCTCTTTCTTATTTTCCCCCATTTTCTCCCTAATTCAGCCATGGACAATTCCCACCCACCGGTTTGGTCACCCCTATCATATACCAGTTATCAACCGGGGAGGCTGAAGCTTAACACATTTTTCTTTCAAGATGTGAAGTCAGCCAGCTGCATCTTTTCGAACTACTCTTTGTGCTGCATGACAGAGCAGTATAACACACTTTGAGGAAAACGCTGTCTGCCCCCGTATACATTAGCTCACAAAACACCCACGACTGGCTCGTGGTGCTGTGATTGACAGGGGGAGAGACAGCATGGCCAATTTTGCTCTCTTTGCAAAATCACTCACCCAGTTCAGTCTCTCTCCTGGCCATGAATGGCTGTGACAAATAAATATTTTAAGGCAGATTCTTTTGGACTTTTGTGGAACCAAGCACTATAGCACCACTAATAGTGGCATGAAGAAGTGGGGCTGGGGCTGAGTTCTTTCTAGCCCAGACTGTAGATTCATGAAGCATATCGGTGACAGTCGTGGCAGGTGAATACAATCTTTGGTGTAATGGATGTGAGTGAGGTGGATTATTTACTCTGTCATTCTTTTTCTACAAAAAGCATTTGGACAGGAACAAAAAGTAGATAAACTGAGCACACATTGTCTAATCACTGTAAAAATTACACAAAAGGACAGATGACACAACCCTAAACTTCTGTTATGGTTCTGTTATTTTTTTTGCTTTTTTTTTTACTCTTTAGGTAAAAAACAGCTTTTCTGTTTACCTTGTTTGATATTCAGAGAGCATTATGACTTGAAACACTTAAAATATCATGTCAACTAATGTATATAATATAATATAAAATCATAATGACCAGCTGTCCCTGGGTATGTTAATAACTCTCAATTACAATACTGACTTGAGAAGGCTTCAACACAACTGCCTTTTGCTTTGGACACGTCCAATCTCACCACTCCACATCAGCTAAATACTCTACAACAAGGTTAAGTTGGCTAGCTATTATGACAGCTAGGGATGTATGAGGATGAGTCAAATGAAAACCTTAAAAATGTGATATAAATTAAACAATCTTCGTAGTAGAATGTATTACTGGTCCATTGTTCTCAATAGCCCCTTCTACTGCTTAAAACCTGATGGACGTACTGACACTTATTTGCAACAAACAATGAAAAAAAACTTTCATCTCACTCACCCACGGAAATTATAGCAAGTTACCTGATAAGTAAGAACTAAAACGCTGCAACACACTTGTATCTGGAATTATTGTTACAAAAGCACAAAGCCAAAGTTGGTCACTCTTTTTTTTTTTTCCTTTGCTTACCGTGATTTTTTTTTTTTAAGCATTAACCATTGGTGATGCCTACACAGGATAGTGGAGGTTGG
This sequence comes from Pangasius djambal, assembly GCA_022985145.1. Classification (NCBI taxonomy): domain Eukaryota; kingdom Metazoa; phylum Chordata; class Actinopteri; order Siluriformes; family Pangasiidae; genus Pangasius; species Pangasius djambal. Next base: position 8,548,557 of record CM040997.1, read on the forward strand.
TGTTTTGGATCCTCGCATCAGGTTTTTCGTTCAGTGCCAACCTTGATAGTGGCCTTTGGTGTCTTAGGTTTGGCGTGATGTGGTACAAGTGCTGAAAACTGTGTCATTATTATTTTAGGCTTTCAAACACAACTCACAGCAGTGCAAAGTCCCAATGCTTCGGTTTTCTTTTCTCTAGTGACTGAATAATGCTACTTCTTTCATTTTTAATTACTGAAGTTTCTTACTGCTAAGTGCTCTGAGGTATAAAGAGGAATGTGGAAAGGGTTCTGTAGTTTACCCAGACCCAGGAAGGAGGCTGATTGGTGTTTAATTATTATTTTTTAAAGCATATCATTTAAAAGGCAGCCGACCTGCTTCGCAGCTGGAGGTCTGTCCCGAGTTCTGTGCTGAGCAGCCAGTAGTGTGTTAGGGGAACTTTATCAGCATGTTAGCAAAGCCTTTGAAGTCCAGCAGGGTTTCCTGACTGGATTTGGTACACAATGACACACAGGCCTAATTGATTACTTCCTATTTCCCCTCTCAGCAACCTCCAAATGTGATTATGTGAAAAGATTAGGAAAAATGATCAAGTTAAAAACAGCTCACTAGGCAGAATAGTGCAAAGGTGAAATAACAGTTTCTAGCAATTATTATAATTCAGTTACAGGCTTAACTCTAGAGAACAAATGTATTAAAATAATCGAACAAAATTTAAATACATACTAAAAAAAATGCACAAGCACTCATTCAGAATGTTAGTGTATTTATTTTGGGGCCTTGGATTTCATCTTGTTACAGTAAAGTAGTAATATGCATAAAGTAATATTGTGGTTCAGACAACTACACACTGACTGCTTTTACACTCTGATGTTGTTTTTATGAAAGCTGTAACACCCAGTAGCTGGAATAAATACAATGGTGCTTTGACATTCACATATACAGTATAAACTATGTGTCACAAATTGCACGCTAAGTCCTTCAACCGAGTGTTTTAATCTATTTTTTTTTTCAAAAAAACAAAACTTATACAATGAAGAAAAAATTCAAAATGTCCTAATCTATCAATTAGCTGTGTCCATATGTATAACTGATATAAATAATAAAATCAGTATTTTTGTTTAAAAGGAACAAGCAAAGAACATAATAACTTGGAGTAACAGGGTTAAAGAAACAGACATTAAGACCACATCATGAAAACCACAAGTTTTTTTCCCCCTTAGCAAATGAAAAGGCTTCATTACCAGTTCTAAAATGTACATGTAGCGCATTTGAAAGAATAGACCTACATCTACAGATGGAGTGTTTCAGTTTCCCGAAATTTCTCATAGTAAAGCATATTATTGCTGGGCAGCTTTGCAAAGTCATCCATTTTAAAGAATTGCCCAGGGGATCCCTTCATTTTAATGCATTACTCTTTAACATATTCACCGAACCGATATTGATGCACACTAACATTAAAGAGCTCTTCATCAACAGTATGACCATGAATCACTTACATTCACACAAAAATGTACAGAGGCAACAAATGTTTGTCAGGAGTGAAATACTGCAAACTGATAACTCCGTAGTTGTAGCAGATTTCCATTGCGGTCACGCATTCAGCCTGGGTGACCTGCTGTCATTTATCTTTTTGGTCGGTCAATGTCATCAATAGCTGCGAGGAGCTTCTGTCTGGCCTTTTTGTTGATGTGGGAGCCGAGGCAGACGTTGACCAGGTTGGCCAGCTGCTTCATGGAGTATTCCTGCTCAAACACAACACACAGCTTGAAACAACAAATACATTTCTGAGTGGTCAAGACCTTCACTCAGAGGCCAGAGATGAAAACTGTGTAAGACTTACACACATTCTGCAATTGTGTGCTGTTTTTAAAAATCAAACTAGTGTCATTTCTGTTTTTTGTTTTTGTTTTTTGGTTATGTCAATCACAATCAGTATGTTTGATCAGTTGAAGATTAGATGTAAACTATCTCTGTAGTTCAAGTGTTTTCTTTCTCGTGCTTGGTGCCGGCATTTTCAGCGATCCAGATATATCTGGAAATATGGAAATATAGCTGCACCTGTCCCTACTGTTTAGGTTTAAGCTTTTGAATGAGCAGATGGAATTTGCTACGTTTTTTCCGTTTTATTTTTGTACATCATTTGTCAGTACTTGACTTGAAATATCTCACCTTGAAGTATGAAAGGTTTTGTTATTACGGCATGTTTCCACTGTCAGACCAACAACCCAATCAACCCTGAATGAATGCTTATGAAGAATCCACATGGGCCATTTATAAAAGCAAACACATACATAATTTACCTGCCACTTTCACTATTATCTAAGAAAGAAACCGTGCTCACCCTGTGGTTCTTAATAAACTGCTCCATGTCATTCTCAGTCAGGTAGTAGGCTTTAATATAGGTCTCAACAAACTCCTTATCAGGGATGGGTCTGAGGTCGGTGAGCTTCTCCAGCTTCATGAGGAACTGCTGGAAGTCCAGCTGCATCAGTGCTCGGCCCTCGTTACTGCACTTCTTTACATTAGCATAGCTGGCAGACAGCAGAGGATAGAAGTGTGAGCTTCACACACACATACTGGACTACATAGTGCATTCATTAACTTTGGACATTTTCACCAAAATCCCCACAGTACATACACACACCAGAGAGAGAGAGAAAGTGCTGACAGTGAAGATGATTGTTGTTGTTGTGCTTTAACATTCTGACTACAAAATGTGTATATCTGAAGAAAAAAAAATCATATCACTTAAAAAAAAAACTGGAGCAGGAGAATTCTAACCCAATAATAAACTGGGGATTTTAGACAAAACTTTATTAGATTAAGCTACATATAGATAGGGGTGGAGTAATACCTGGGTAATACTTGAGTAGTAATTTATTATTATACTTTAGTATTGTTGGGGGGATATATAGTTTGCTTGATATATGAATTCAATACATAAATTTATATATACAATAAAAAGCTAAGATGCAGCCAAAAACTCTGCTCTGGGTGCATAGGTTCCCTGCAATCTTGGAAGCCAAACTTCTAGGTACATTGTCACTAATCATGGCCAAAAATTGCCTTCTTTCACAGGAAGAGGCCTTATGACAAATGGGTAAATACAAACCTTTACAATAGGCAAACACACAAGGCTATTTCATTTCCTCCCCGCTGCTTTGAACAAAACTTTGGAATAACTTTATAGACATGACACTGTGAACCTTTTTTCAATCCAATAACTATATCCTGCTCAGAAAAACTCATCTTGCCAATGTACAAAAGTTGGTTTTCTTATCGTAAACACTGGTGTATGGTATATATGTAGCACATATATACGGAGCTAAAAATAGACAACCACTTTTAATATTCTGAAACTTATGTGTAGAAAAGTTCACAAAATGTACGAGTTACTCCACTCACAGCCAACTGTGCGTCTGATACCTTTTGTTACCCTGAAGGCTGCTTGAAGTTGAAGAAGGCTACCTGTCAGTGTTAAAAATTTCTCACTGGTGTACATTCATATATACTGAGGTGAGAATAGCCAGTCAGATAACAACTATGAAGATTCCGATGCTTTGGCCACAAAAGTGCACAAAAGGTATCAGATGCTTAGTGGGTTGTGGTGGCGTGTCTGTAGATGAGACAAGGTTTCATGTAATCTATATTGTATTTAGGGAGAGTGCAGCGCCTGCAGGAGAGTCTCAGAGCACAGTCAACTACTGCTTGTGGATCTTTCGCAAATATTTTGCACTTTTGTGACATTTACTCCCACCATGTTTGGTGTAAATGTCAGCTTCTCTGGTCTTTAAATATTCAGATTCAATATCACCCTGAGTTTGACGATTAAAAGACACCAGAGGGCTTCAAAACACAATACAAAGATACTTCTGCAGTCCATATGTTAACAAAAAAATGTATAGTTCTGAGACATACAGAACACACACTCAGCCTGGCAGGTCAACACCATCTCAAAGCTAGTGTATGCTTTCTGAAGGGTAGTGGTACACATGCTTACTGTCACAAAATGCTAGTATGAGACACACCAAGTACATCTGCTGTCCTCCTCATACCTCTACATGTCCTGTAAGAGAGCAGCTGTGCTGACATGCTGGGAAAGTAAATAAGCATGAGTCCACTCAGACTGTCAGACTGAAAAAGACACACGGACTCAGTGGACAGTCAACAGTGGGTAAAGCTGTCACTGGAGCAGAACAGCTGGCTGGGAATTATTGTAGAAATACTCACCATGACAGCAGGTCTGTTGTAGACAGATGTTTTTTTAAAAAAAAAAACACTCAACCTGATCTGTATATATTGTATGAACTAGAATGAACAAGAATGAAAAAGGGAGATATCCCTGGATGTTATTTGATTACATGTGAAAATCTATAAAAAAGGCACAAGCGCTAACTCTGTACCTACTGTCTTTCGATGATGACTTGAGTCTGCAAGTGTGAAACCAAAAAAATGTTCAAATGATTTTGGGTTTTTTTTTGGGGGGGATGCATGCAAAATGACCTCCCATAGTATTTAACTGGATATGCAAGAACAAAAAACTATAATAAAACATAAAGAACCTATAATAAAGCAAGCTTCTACTTTATGGTGTCTTATGGTAAAATCTGACAACAAAATATTGCAGAAAAAATTAAAGGTTGGAGATTTGCATATTCTCCCCATGTCTGCATGGGCTTCCTCCACATTCTCCAGTTGCCCCTAGGTGTGAATGAGTGGGTAAATGTGTGTGCACATGTTGTCCTGGAATGGACTGGAATCCTTGACCCTGATCGGGATTAAATGGTTACTGAATATGAATAAATTAATTTAAAAAATGTTAAAAATAACATGCACTTTTTGTGTGCAAAGTGGTGGATGAAACTAACTTAATTCAGAACCAGAGCCAATTATGCTTGGGTGAAGCAAATTTGAGTGCAAGACGCTTGAAGCAAGGTTTGGCCCAAGCATTCCTACATAACAAACCACAGGAAGTCACATTGGGCTTCCAATGTGCATTTTTATGCTTTTCATTTCCTCAGGAAACTATGCAGTTCTTCCCCTCCCCATACTCTCATTGGGCCTCATTCATCAATCTTTAAGTAAAGCTGTGTGTAAATGTTTGCATAATCCAAACCAATCAAAAAATTTACGTCGGATTTACAAAAGTTTTATAAACGCTGAATTTCTTTGTATTTACTTGTGCATCTTGATAAATGGCAACCACCTGCAAATTACCAGGTGCATACACCCCACAGCTGATGTGAGGCAGAAACTGAAGTACTTTTGACTCATGTCTACGACATTAAAATATTGTGTATCCAGGTACAGAATGGAAATGAACAAAATGATGTTGTTGAGCTCACCAGTGCTTTCTTCCTTTTGAAGAATGTACCCAACTATTGATTTTTTTTAGCCTAATGATGGCCTCCTTCACTTGCATTGAGATCTCCTTGGACTTCATATTGGTAGCTCCAGTCGAACAGCTGCCAAATGCCAACTCAATATCTGATATCAACTCCAGACCTTTTATCTGATTCATTTGTCTTTAAGTAACGAGGCAATGGACCGCAACTGGTCAATTAACATCTTGTCAGTCAATTGTCCAAATACCTTTGAGCCACTGAAAATGGAGGTACTTTGCTGAAAATGGCTGTAATTCCTAAACAGTAAATGCCATATTTTTGTGGAACCTCTTAAAATAAAGCTGAAAGTCTACACTACATCCTGATTGTTTTATTTCAAATCCATTGTGGTGGTGTATAAAGGCAAAATCACAAAAACTCCGTCACTGTCCAAATACTTCCGGACCTAACTAATATATATATATATATATATATATATATATATATATATATATATATATATATATATATATATATATATATATATTTAATGGAAGCTTTGTGATGTCAAATACTGCCACAGTAAGCCCTTGACCTTGTGTATGTTCAAATTACAGAATGGAAATGAAGTGCACGAAAGCGTCTTTTCTGTACTGAGCACTCTGATGCTCTGAAGCCTGGCTGTGGACATATGGAGCAGATGAGTGAAGGAAGTGAAGAGGAAAGTATAGAAGTGTAAAGAACTCCAACAGTGCTAAGGAGTGTGTAGCTTCTTATTGCACCGCTTGCCTAACCACTCCTTGGACTTGAAAAAGGAAGGCTTGTAGTTGATATGCAGATGTTTAAACAACTGAATGACAAAAACGTCCAAAAATACCAATAAAAAAGATGTTGTCTGAGAGGAAGGAGAAAAGGGAATATAGGAGCTGTTTTTCATTCATCTCTGCAACTCACCAGCGGCAGTCAACATCTGAAAAAGCATTTACAAACAAGCCCAAAGGATAAGCCTCTTACCTTCTCCCAAAAACACTAACTACACCAGATAATAAAAAGCTGGATCAAAATCTCGATGGATGCAGCAGCTAAAACCTCTCTATCAGTCAAAGCTAGCTGTCTATAAATGTAGAATTCCACAGGTGAAACTGTGCATGCTACCTCAAATCCACTACTTTACAAACATGATTTAACGAAAATCAGCAACAGGTCTTTTTTCTTCTACATTTTAGAGTATTTATAGTATACAGACGGTACAAAAAAAAACAGCCAACCAGACCATCATTCTCTACGTTAGATGTGACCACTCACCCCTCCACTAGTGTTCGGTTAGCCAGACGGATGCAGTGCTCCCAGAGGACGTTTGAAACAGGGAGGGGGATCCGCACTTGTTTGGAGACATCACCAAGCCTTTTATTGAACTCCTCAAATTCCTATAACACAGAAACAGAGTGTTCAGACAAATGTCCATCATTGCAACATTTATCTGCCATTTAACTTCCATCTGTGCTGTGGATTCAAACTTGTTGAATGTGTTCTGGATTGTTAATGATACGCAATGATATGTTATATTGAATCAGCAGTAGAAGCCAAATTGATGACTTTGCTTTTTTCCCCCACAAAATTAAATCCTCCTTCTAGCCTGTGAGACCATGTCCTCTGTATTTCTATTGTAATGTACAGATTCTGCCATATAAAGCATGCAGCTTCCTCTGTAATGCAGTAAAGCTTTAGTGCAGACCAATAAAATGTTAATAAAATGTGCTCTGTCAGTGGAAAGTTCAGGATTAATAACTCTATGGCTCCAACAAATATTATGGTACACATCTGAAGAATGTGCATAATGTTAGAATAGTTGGATTATGTTCATTAAAATAAATCTGTGTTGGGGCGGGGGTAGGTTTGGGCGGGCAGAGGTCGGTTTACAGCTAAACGTCTGAGTACCCCTGTCTTAAAGCATGTCAGGAAGTACCAATGTTATTCTTGCTCTTTTGTTAACAATGTTGGCAACCCAACACAAGATTTATTTTCTAAATGATGATGATGATGATAATGATGATGATGATGATGATGATGATATTCTCTTACAACTTGTTTGTGCACAGTAAGAGAGGATAATAAACAAGAAGTTTACATGCTGATAGTATAGATCATTACTGTATATCATGATGCATTAAAACTCCAGAGGAGCCATGAAACAAAAAAAGCAAATTAAACATGGTTATGTACATCATACAGTCATTTGCACAGCAACTATCAGACAGGAAACAAACAATAAACACAGTAATCAAGCTGAGCAAACCTGGAATAGTGTCTTGCCAAGCTTGATCATCTGAAATCTAGTCAGGAATTAATGTGAGGATTACGGAACACAGACTATAATCTATTACTTGTTGATATTAGCTTCGTAACTCAGCATGTTCCTCTCTGAGTTTCACACCATTCTACCTGAACATAATAGGTCCTCTAACTAAATAAAGCAAAGCTCACCCCAGCAGAGATTATAGCAGTAAGTAAAATGTTTTACACTCGGCACAGATACTTCTAGATAACCAGAGGTGTCAAACATTGTGGCCTGTGCCACTTAGAACTGTGGTTCTCAAAGTGGGGTCCAGGAACCCCCAGGGGTCGGTGAAGCATAGACAGAGGGTACACCTTTTAAAAAAAAAAAAAAAAAAAAAAAAAAAAAAAAAAAAAAAAAAAAAAAAAAAAAAAAAAAAAAAAAAAAAAAAAAAAAAAAAAAAAAAAAAAAAAAAAAAAAAAAAAAAAAAAAAAAAAAAAAAAATTGTTACAGTGCTGTAAATCACATTATAGCTAATATCCTGTCAGACACTTTGAATTAAATAAAAATAAGTAGGCCTATAAATAATTGAACCTCGAACCAGATGAGTTCTATTGGCGGACGTTTTGGAAATAAAACATTTTACGTCTCCAATAAATAGCCAAAATATTATTGTACACATATAAAAAACAAGCCTAATATTTGAACAGTTGGACTATGTTCATAATATACACTTACTGTCCACTTTATTAGGGACACCTGCTCATTTATGCAGTTATCCATTCAGCCAACAAGAATCTGAAGCTATCATGGGCACAGACTGGATAGTTGAAGACTAGGAAAATACCAGGTGATTTTTTTTTTCTTCTAATCTTCCACTGTCCAGTCTGGGTGAGCCTGTGCCCATGATAGCCTCAGCTTCCTTTTCTTGGCTGACAGGAGTGGAACCCAGTGTGGTTGAGATGCTTTTCTGCGCATCATCTCTTATCAACAAGGTGTTTCCACCCACAGAACTGTCACTCACTCAATGTTTTTTGTTTTTCCACACCATTCTGTGTAAACTTTAAAGACTGTTGTGTGTGAAAATCCCAGGAGATCTGCAGTTTCTGAAATACTCAAACCAGCCCATCTGGTACCAGCAATCATGCCATGGTTAAAGTCACAGAGATCACACTTTTTTCCTATTCTGATGTTTGATGTGAACATTAACTGAAGCTCTTGACCTGCATCTGCATGATGTCATGCATTGTGCAGCTGCCACATGATTGGCTGATTGGAAAACTGCATAAAAATGAGCAGGTATACAGGTGTTCCTATTAAAGTGGATGGTGAGTGTAAATCTGCACTGTGGGGGTCAGTGGAATTTATTTGAAAGTTAAAGGGATCCCTTGCTTACACAAGGGTGAGCATTAAGTTTTTATTAATACCCAACTTTTCTGAATCTGCAGCAGAACCTCTGCAGTATGGTTGAGGACGTATGCAAATTTACCAAAGGACACATGATTATACATATATTGGGATTGGGAGTGGGGGTGGGGGTGGGGTTTGGAGTTTGGAGTGGGGGCCCGGGGGGGGGGGGGGGGGGGGGGGGGGGGGGGGGGGGGGGGGGGTATTTGCAAATAAGCTTTGCTTATAATTTTATCTGTCAAACTCCATCTGTTCTATGTAGATCTGCATCCTGATGCAAATGACCTCCTGCCTCCCGATCCAAAAATCCATCCAGATTAATAAATTAGATAAATATTCAGAGATAGAGTGATGGCTAACAAACACAAGCAGAGAAGCTATGCTTAAATTTACCTTTCTGAAACCTTTCCAAATTACTGCCATTTCAATTATTTAGATTCTGTCAAATAAGTGATATCCATGACCTTTAAATCTGGATGAATTTCAGAGAGACAGAAATCTTGGCCAAAAAGAAAAACAGTAAAAACTGCAGACAGAAGCTTCAACTAAGATAAACTTTCACTTTCAATTATTTATTTCTAAGCATTTTTAAGTCATTGTAATGAGTGAATTTAACAGATGACTTCTTTAACTGACTGAGTTAAATGATTTTATTGTATTCTATGTGCTGAAAACCTAAAGCAATGCACAGTGTTTTTTTTTTTAAACAGTTAAATGTGTGATATATTTTGGTCCTGTAAACTTATACGAAAAATGAACAGATTCAAGTAAAAGAACCAAGACATTAGGGCCAGCATTAAATAAAACAACAGTGTTCTTTATCTGATTCATTGCAATTTACCTGTACGAGCTAAATAAATCAATCAAATAGATCATTTGACATGTATGTTTTCTTGCTGTACTAACTTCTCTCTAACAGGGTTTTAGCTTGAAGGTAGTCTTACACCCTGACTAGCATGAGGATAAGGGTGATATTTAAATTCTGCACATGTAAATGGAATGTATAAGGCTGCATTATCACACTTGTCTATCACGCAGGGCAACCACTGCAGTATTTTGTAAACCAAGTAATGATATCAAAGACAGCGAATTCCAGTGCAGAACTAATTAGCTGGAGTTGAACATAACTTGCTTTTCTGAGAGTTCAATCTATAGTCTACAACAATGTTTTTTTTTTTTTTTTAAAACCTCTCCTGAGTGCCAGTCATACGACGTGTCAATCCATATGTACCTAAACTACTCCTCTAATTGGTGGGTTAATGGGGTGGGGTTTCCTTCCTATGTGCTGGATCGAATAAGGTAGGGAAGGAGTTACTAACAGAAACATTGTGAAATTAAATGATACAATTAATGTTATAGATTTGGACAATAAAGTGACATTTGACAAACTGGAGTCTCATTGCTGTCTCTTTATTCCACTGACCTCTGCTCATGTTAACACTGCAGGGGAAATAATCACCGATTAATTCAATCAGTTCTGTTTTGTTGGCTACATTTCTTCTCATTAGTGCATTTTTATTAGATCGTTTAAAACATTTAAAATCTCTGTCGTCTGTACAGTGTGTGTAAGGGCTCGTCTCTGTTTTGATGATGATGTGACAGAGCAGATGCCTCACAGACATTTTGACAGCTGGTATCTGATTACAAGCTGAATTGATTAAGCTTATGTCCATTTCCTTAAGTGATGTTTGTAGGAAGAAAGTCAAGGAAAAGTTAGGAACCAGCCTAAATAAAAACATTACCACACAGTTCTACATGAATGTTTTCTTAAAGCAGAGACTTCAAAGTATACACACACATACATACATATATATATATATATATACATATATATATATATATATATATATATATATATATATATATATATATATATATATATATATATATATATATATATATATATTATATAAAACTAAATTTTGGTCAAAGCTGTTTGCCAGAATTCAGCCAAAGTGACATCCCTTGGGTTTTTGTAGACAAAACAAAAACAAAGGGGGGAAAAAAAAAAAAAAGAAAAAAAAATCAAGATCTTGTATATAAGCTCCAGCAAACCCTAAACTTGTTTCTATTGTCGTCAGCTGCACATAATAACTAACATAACCACAACTGGTTTTGTGGCTTATTAAAAAGAAAAAAAAAAATTAGTTTTTATGCAAATCATTCCACCATCCTGCTTTCAATCAAGAGACAACTGTGATGATTCACAGTAAGCTACTGTGTAAGTTAATCTTGTCAGCAAAAGCAGAGCCAAGCAGCTTTAACCTGTCCATGACCCTTCTCCTTATGTCTGAAAATGAAGACATGGGGTCTGGCTGTGAGAAAGTAAGACAATGTGCTCATCAGTTCACATAAAACCCATTCGACACCGCACAACACATTACCTTTAAAAGGACATCCACATAGACGTTGTGCTGCGACATTATCTCTTTAATGTCCCATTTCACTCCTGCCATCAGCAGCAGCATCTGCTCATAATCAATGGCTTTAGCTGCCACTATCCAGTAAGTGGGCTTGCGTAGCTCGCTGGCTGTGGACACCGTCTGCAGGAGAGCACAGTATTCAGCACAACATTTCACAACAAGACATGTACAAAGCTTAAGAGAGAAAAATGATTTTCCATGGAAAAATCACCACTGACTGTGAAATTAGACTTGTGCTAAAAAGACAGTTATATAAAGTGCAAACTGAATTGTTCATTTCATAGGCCAAAGCATGATGTAATTATGAAGTGGATGGTGATCAATCACTTCCTGACAGAATTCTGGACATATTATAAGTTTGCTTAATAATTCTGTACTTCTGGATTACAGAGTGCTGAGGTTAATGATTTACACTTGAGGGGGTTATGAAGGCTCAGAATAATGACACATTTTGTGAATATTTAAATAAAAAGGAGGCAAAGGGCTAAGAGAAAGGTTCACTTTTCTGACATAAAATCTGTCATTATACAGTTGAGGGAAAGTTAACACCCTTAAGATAAAGAAATGTCATTTATACCAAATTTAGTTGTGTTAGGTTTTATTCCTAACAGAAATGGTCAAATTGTGTATGGTAAGGTAATAACAGTGGAAAGAACTTATGACGTAAGTCTGAATCTGACGTAAATACAGAGGTGCCAACATTGCTAATGGGAAAAATCCTAGGAAGCAGAGAGATAAAACACAAAACCCCTAGCATATGTCAGTGGGCAAGCAGTTTATTTGTATTATTTTTCAAAAGTGCGTTAAGCAACAACAAGAAAGCTGAAAGGATAAAATCTGGCATGAGTGTTATTTAATAAATGACAGCTTGTTAATAACCAAACAGCCCACTCAATTTCTCACCTACTTGTTTTTTATTGCCTCACTTCGCAGGTCAAATTTCACCTACTTAAAACCAGTGGTAAGCAAAAGTAACCGAAAATGCATCTTTCACATCACACGTCCTTTCCCCTTCAGTGAACTGTCTTTTATTTGTATTTATTCTGAGCACTACTTTAGCTGAAAAAGCAAAAATGGTAAATGCTATGGTTAAACCATCGAGTGTGGCACCTCTAAATATTCTCTAATAATTTGTATTCCCTTGTATTACCTTTTGCTCTTGTCACTGCCTCTGTGTATTGTCAATTATATTTTGGACTGTCATCTTTTTGAAGGATACACATATTTCTAATTTTATTGTTTGTAAAAAGGAAAAAAAAAAGAGGCACAGTCTGTTTTTTCACCCAGAAACAATAAACTATGCACTCAACTATTTGTGAAAACATTATTAGATAGAGTACAAACAGCAGAAGTACACACACAAGCAAACAAGCAACAAAACTCCTGAATCCTAACAATAGATCTGTGAATTGATGCAACACAGAAAGGTTATGAAGGTCATTTAGTTAAGGGCTAGGCTAAAACTGTGTTCAGAAAATCATTGCTATATTTATCATCCCGGTGGAGAGGAAAAACGAGAGCAAGATTTAGTAGGCGCAATTTAAAGCTCTGATAACAAGCCTCGTCACCATGTACTGATGCATCACCACTGGCCCCGTTCTCTTCCCAACTACCCCATACCAATCCCCCCCATTACCCCCCACCCCCCTACTCTGCCAGACACAGAGAGAGCGACAATTGAAAGGTTTTTGATGAGGGGGACAGAAAAGGGCAAGTCCATAAATAGAGTTGAAGAAGGCTGACCTGGGAGTAGAACTGCTGCAGGAAAGGTTTCTTGGCTGGAGGCATCATGGTGTCCAGATGAGGCTGGAGGAGCTCAAACTGCTCAGCCAGGAACACACTGCAGGGCGAAACAGGGTCACATCACTAGCATCTTTTTACATGTCACTTAGAGGCTGCACACGTGGGGCGTACAGTCAGGGTCAGCTACGTTCAGAGTTATTTCACCAGCCGACGCAAGACTCCACATTCCACAAACAGATTGTTACAAGCTACATAACTCTTTTCTTCTGTGACTCATTTTCAGGCATATAATGAGGTGGATAATGGAAGAGTTTTAAAATTGTGTAGTTATATGTCTGCAACTATACTTTCACAGAAAATATACATCTTACCCTGGTTCAGTAATACTAGCAACTGAAACATGGGGAAGCAAGACAAGCGGGGGCTACAGGGTCATTTCAGTGATGCTTTATGAATAAACAAATGAACAAACAAAGGAACAACCAAATAAAGAAATGAGGGAATGAAATAATGAATTAATGAAAGAATGAACAGAATGAAGAAAGAAATGACCAAAAGAATGAACATCATCTTTTTACATAAGGATTACAAAGTTACAAATTGTGCAACTGGTTACAAACCTGTCACACTCGAATCACTCGGCAGGTCTTTTTATTTTATTTATTTATTTTTTTATTTGACATTCCAACTAAACCTAATAAATCTTCATTTCCATTAATAAATTTACTGAAAATCAATTGTAACATGTTAACCATTTCCTTAATCAAAATGAATTATCCAATTTAGGAGATGGCTTGAAGAAAACAGACAGGTCATTAAGCTAAAGAATGCAGTAATCACTAAATCACTGATTTCTGGCTCAACACAGCTGGAAACTACACAAATAATTATAGATGCTGGAAGAAACACTCTCATTTATAATTCACATATGCTAAGCTGGTATATACTATAAGTGTCCACTTGCAGTCCTACTTAACACATTCAGCTCAGCAAACATTTCATAAAGTTACTCAAGAGAAAACAATCGAACAGCTGAAAAAGAGCATGCTTGTAATACAAAGTCAAGTGCACTGGCATGCAATGCTTAAAACAACACTACAAGAAACTGAACTTTTACACTTGAAAGAGCCTTTGGTTCAGCAGTTGGCTGTGCGGATTTAACATTTCTGTACAGTGATTTACATTCAGCTGTGGCTCTGCCACTCAATTGCTCTTAGAAATGAAATAAAATAAATAAATAAAGACTCCATAAGGCCATTCTGCATCTCTATTTCCAGAGCTTGCTGTGCATTTCCTGCAGCCTGGTGTAAGGTCAGGAAACGCTGATGTGTTTGGCTGAGGGTCAGCAACAATTCTGAGCATGTCCTGAACTTGTCAACGGGAATGCCTATAAATGAACTGCTGTCAAGCTAAAAGGATATACGCAGAGACAAAGTACAGGACACACCCCCACACAAACACCCACACATTAAAACACTCATCACCCTGTTACTCTAATACAAAATCTTCAGCCACTGAACTAAGGCTGAATACAGAGTATGCAATCAAAACTGTCATCTTTCTATTAGGACATTTTCGACAGCTGCTAGAGAGACTGGACCTCAAGAGTCCACCAGTGCAACCATGCTGTGCTTGGAACCGTCCACACCAGCCTGCAAATAAGCATTTGTTTTGCTCACACATGCACTGTGCATGACCATGTCCCTGTCAGAGAGCAAACACGTTTCCAGAGAAACAGAGCGGCATGAAACAACATGATATAGACAGTTATATTTGTGCGGCAGTCTGGGAAAACCTGTCAGATGTCACTGTGCCAGAATTTAGGCAAAAGAGATGAGAAAAAAAAAAAAAACTGGGTTATGACCAAAATTAGGTTTTTCTGCCTATAACATACTTTGATGACCTAGAAATGTTTTAATTTTTTTTACTTTATAACCTTGCCTATGCTTTCTGTCTGCAGAAATCACATTAGGCAAGTAATGAACAACACGGCTGTAAAAAGTCAGCCTGAATAAAGTTGAAGTTTTAATTGCTAACTCGCTAGTTACGTTTGATTTTATAAGACAAATAATGTCATGCTTTGATCACATTTTTTGATGGTGAAGCAGGCGCAAGCCTGATAGATTCAGTTAGTAAACAGTCTAAATAACAGTAGTCAAATTATCCGTGATGCACAGATGTTTTAATGCTAATCAAAAAAAAAGGGGAAATTTAGACAACAGAACAAAACTCACTGAATTAATTAGTGATTGTTTTACTACTAACGTAAGAACAGTCATTATTCAAGTCAAGAGTGATGTTGAGGCTCTGGTTTGGCAAATGCCATGACTGATGTGTACCACAAGAAAAGGATTATATTTACGATCAATGTAATTATTCATTTTCCATCATAGATAGTCATATTTAGTATTTTTAGATTTTATTCATTACATAATTAAGTGGAAATTAAAGCAATAAATTGAAGGAATTTTAGTCAATATGTTAGTGTCTTTTAGTGGAATTTGAATGCAATTTTTAAGTGCAGTTATCTCCCTTTTACTTAAACAAATATTAAATGTTTCCTTTAGTTGAGATATTGTATATAAAAACAGAAACACAACTCAGTTCAGGAAAGCCTTTTATCGTTTTTTTTAGTTTAATAGTTTTAGTTTTTTAAAATTATAATAAAAAAAGTCAACATTTCATGAAGCGTTTTGACCACCACACAGCTAAAGAAGCAAACAAACAAACAAAATATATACAGTTAATACATTTTCATACTCTGCTACAGCTTTGTGAAACGTCAATATTTTCTCGTGATAGATTCTTTGATAGCTGCTTTCCTGAATCCAACTGACCTTTCACAAAGCTGTAGCAGAATATGAAAGAAATATCAATGTGCTAAGGACACCATTATCAAAAAACATCACTCAAGAATTGAAGAAACTCAGCCCAAAGAGTAGAAGAATAAAACATGAAAACAGCCAGAGAAATTCACAAAAATCCAAAATACAATGTCTTACTGTAAATATTATAACTGCCTATTTGAGCATTTTTGTTACTAACTCACTTTAAATATGTTGTTGGTTTCCAGCCATCCATCCATTTTCCATACCACTTATCCTACACAGGGTCATGGGGGAGCCTAGAGCCTATAGCAGGAAACTTGGGGCACTGGGGTGGGGGTGGGGGGTGGGGGAGTTCAGGACCCTGGACAAGGTGCCAATCCACTACAGGGCGTGATCGCACACCCATTCACACACTACGGACAATCTGGAAATGCCAGTCATCCTACAACGCATGCCTTAGACTGGTGGAGGAAACCGGAGTACCTGGAGGAAAGCCCCTAAGCACGGGGAGGACATGCGAACTCAGAGGTGCGAGGCAAACGTACTAACTGTAAATGTAATCAATCAACTATTTATAATAAACAGAAAAAGAGTGATGACCCAATGCAGCAAAACAAAATCCATTACAAGCTACAATAAACATGTAGAACATAAATTCAGATGCAAACAGTGAATGGAAATACATTTTCACAGAGTCCAACATAACAAATTATTTATTATCTAGTCAGTAGGTCGGTGGAAGAATGTTGAGGGGAAAAAAAAAGTGCCTTAGTAGAACATTTTTCTGTTTTCTTTCCATTTCTGGCATATTAAAAAAATAGAATGAAAGGTGGAACTGGAAAACAATTTAGCTGAGATATGAGAGGGAGTTTGAAACTGTAATTTTAAGTTATTCAGGTCATGCTGGTATAAATATGATGCTTAGACATTAATGAGCAGCCTGTTTCCTGCCCTTATCTCTGTCACCTCTTATCTTGATCCCTGCACAAGCTTTCTGGCCTTCATTGATTATTCCATTAAGCATGAGAGAGTGTGGTACTGGAGCTCACCTCTTCTGAAATGGGCCCTGTGGTAATGGAACTATTAAGCGCAGCACATTCAGAGCATGTGCATGCTTCACATGGAGGACTATGAGGAATGTCAACTACCACCTCTGTTGTTTTCCAGTGCCTGGCAATCGGGAATAGGCACGTTACTAATGTAAGGAAATCCACGATGAAGTTCCTTCACAGCTTTCCCATAAATTGCTGGATGTCTGATTGTAGGCTTTAAGCCTGGCATGCACTGAACACCATCTGGCATCCGAGATGGCCATATCTCTGAGCTCTGGATTATGGCATTCGGCTCCAGCAGCTCTTCAGTCACTCAGCTCCAGGGATTTTTTTTTTGTGTGTATGTGTGACAGAGGAAGAGGGAGAGAAACAGAGAGCGAGACAGAAAAGATAAGTGATGAGAAAAGAAAAATGCAGAAAGAAAAACCAGCACCCGAACGTCAAGAAAGGGATTTCAAAGTAAATGGTGATTTAACAGTCCAGAAGTCATCCAGAGGTTGGCCCTCATTTGGATTAGTGGGGATGCAGGCAAGTCATAAGAATCCACAACACTGCACCGTTTAATGGATAAAACTGACCCTGAGAAAAAAAAAAGGCCAAACGCAGCAATTTGGCGAGTAATCTGGGATATCACTCAAGGAATATATGACCATAGTTACCTATGTGAGTGGGGTTGGTCCCAGAGGACTTGCCCCAATTCCTTTCTGTAACCGCTAGAAGAAAAATGACAGAACTGCCTGCCTCTATGAATCACAGTTTCAGACATATATAACTTACTAGTCTAAAAATCTTCAGCATTCATTGAACTCTTTTTTTTAATCCAGTAAAAATAATGGAATGGTATGCCATATGGCTTCATGATGATTTCGTGCCCTTCTGAACCACATAAACACAGTTTTAGAAAGCTACTGGAGGATTCTAGATCAATTTGAAACTATTTTTGTATTTATGATATCTGATGTATGCACAAATCACAAACAAACAGTAAAGAATCAAGATCTGATTAGTGTATATCTTTGTGCGCATGCTGTTTTCACTTGATGACGGGAACTTTATCTTGGAAAAAAAATAAAACGATTGAAGCTTTTACAGCAATTTGGACAAAATGAAGTTTAAAGTTTGGTCCAACGACAATAAAAGCGCTATTTTAGTCATTTTTGAAGTACAATAGAAGATGAAAGTCTTGGCATCTCCTTTGTGTTAGTGTTAAAGTATATAAAAAAAAGCTTTTATTGGTTAACATGGAAATGCAGCTGAGACTTCCCCAGCATATCAGGAAGACATCTCTGAGCCCTGACATAGTACTGGTGTCTGAGTCAACAAAGAATGTCATCTTACTGGAATTGATGGTGCTATGGGAGAACTGCCCGGAGGAAGCCCATGAGAGGAAGAAGCAGGGGTGGACAAACTACTAAGAAATTATACTTAAATGAAAGTAGAGCTAATGTATCAAAATCTTAATTAAAAGCAGAAGTATCCAGCCAAAAAATGTACAAGTGAAAGTTTAAAAAAAGTTGCTTCTTTTAAATATGATCAAGTATTAAAAAGCAAAAATAAAATGAAAACTAAATTGAATACAGCCAGTTAATGTTAGCAAATTAGCAAACCTCACCTCAACGTGGTTTGATGTAGGGTCCTGAGATAGAGCCAGTGCTGCTCATCTTCAAGTCGACACCGCAGTGTCTTATTCATCTTCAAATGCATTCAGATAGCTATAGCGCTAACTACATTATATAGCATGAGAAGGTACATTGATTAATCTGACTGGATGCTAAACTGGAATGATTTGATATTATGCTAAAATGATTGGATGCTAAACTGAACGCATTCGATTGATGTGTACTGTATAGTCATTGGCTGGATGAGAACTTAGATTTTTTTTTTTTTTAATTTCAGAGGAAATTTGTCAGGAATGAGCTGTGGTAATTCCGGAGTTTAACATTAAGAGACATTATGAAATGAAAGGCCAAACAACTGGCAGCTAGACTGTTAGTTTAACAAAAACAGTTTTTCATGCTTACTAAGTGGAATATGGGCTAGCTACGAGGTAGCTCAACTTATAGTCAAGCATGGAAAACCTCTTGTAGAGAGAGAGAGTGACTAGAAAAGATACAAAATATAAACAGCATCAATCAGCATCATTCAATCTGTGAATGGAAGATTTTTCACCCGACCTAAAGCAGCAAGAATCATGCAAAGCATGTGCATTTAATTTTTATCCTGCTGCGTGTGACGAGAGCACTGACAGACACAGACATGGCTCAGCTGTTCCTTTTTGGGGCTCCAGATATAATGTATATATGCAAAACATTTTCTGTAATGAAATCGCAAATCTCCACAACAGGACTTGCACGCAACTCAACAACATTTCAGCAGTCCCGGGGACATCACTGTTCCAACTAAAATTATTAACTGGTGACATATTAATGCAACACTTTCAGGCATTCAGCAGAAAGGGCTTAAACTCCAACTACTGAGTTAGTCACTTAAATTAAAAAGGTAGTGGTGCTGATCAAGTAGGCATATTACTTCTTTATTTGAATTAATACCAAGAGTCTGCAGCATCTAACTACGTATCTTTTCTCCATCTGGTCCCCAACAAGAAAAATGTGGACATCCCTGGACTACAGCATATTGGACACCACAGGTGAGAAGAGGAGGGGAGCCGTCCAGAACATCACTGCAAAGGTCCAGTTACATAAAATGCCTTGCTTACAAAGGTCCAGATAAACAACTAACCTGGCTGAATAGTGACAACGCTCACCTTTTAATGCTTAACTACCAATGATTAGTTTACAGCTATAAATGAGGCAATCTGAAGTGTTGTGTTTCACAGTGGCACTTCACATTACCACGTTTGACTAGCGCCATGAACCCTGAATGAGACACAGATGATACACAAAGGTTTTGAACTTGAAGCAGAGAAAGAACAAATGATTCTTTGTCCCTTTGGTTTTTTTTTAACCAGCCATGTCTTCACTTCACTAATCAGAGCAGAGAGGGTAAATGAAAAAACAAATCTATGAAATTCTGAAAATGCTCCCCTTTTTGAACTAACATCTCTAGCCCCCTAGCGAGTCTCTGGTCTGATGAGCTGCCTTGAGCTAAACAAGATGCAACAGATGGATCTGCTACAGAAGCTGAGCTGGGTCATGTTTAGAGTTGCTGAACAACTTTTTTTTCCCCAATTCAGTCTGCTGAAATACTTTGCTAGGTTCACATCTTGACTGCAGTATGCCAGTTGTCCGAGAAGGTAAATGTTTGGAAGAATAAAAATGCAAAAGAACAGAAGTGGTGGTCTTACAGTGACTCTGTGGCGACTACGCGCTCTGCCAGCCCATACAGCGTGCTGCTGGCCGTCAGAACCACCAGCTGACTAAGGTGAGGGCTGGGCACCTTCTCCTTTCTGTCCTCAGAGGATCCGTGGGTGGCTGCGTTCTCTCCTCCTGCATCCTACACACACACACACACACAAAAAGGTCAAAGTTTTGCTTTCCTAAAAGCTACAACAACTGTCAATTGAATAAGTGCATAAGCACAAAACCACAAAACTTTAAATAAATAAACAAATAAATAAAACAGCAGCTTCATTACAGCAAAACAGCAGGCCACACATCATCTCTTACCATTTTCTTGGCGCTAACAAAGCACTTCTGTGCCAAACTTGAATTTAATGCACTGTCAGCCTGCAACAACGTAAGCTACCCTTAACTGCATCATTATAGCTGTGTGCAAAACTAGAAGCAAACTGAACATGATTGAACATAATTCCCAGGATTATAGCTACTACTAGTCTTAAATCCAAATCACACATTACAACATATTAGTGAAGGAAAATAGAGTATTTAAATCAGCATGTTTTTCTCACTGATCTGAACGGCAACAGAAATGGTCTAAAATCTGTTGACACTATGGAGCAGTGCATTGACGTCATAACATTTAATGATGTAATTTAAAAGCCGTAAATTGAAATCTTGCTTTTTTCCCCCCTCTCTCCAATGGCAAGCTCCAAAATTACAAAAAGGTTCAGAAATATGATTGCTGCACTGATGACTCAGACAGTGGCTCAAGGGCAACTCAATGCACGGAAAAGATTCATCATTTACTAACTCAAAAGCCAACATGAATGCAAATAAACCTGGAATTTTAATTCACATTTCTGAGGGAGTTAAAGCATTATACACAGGTGCCAACAGTGCTAAGAGGAACATTCTAGCAAGGAGATAAAAAACAGAATTCTATCTCAAACACTCTGTATGCTAACAGTAAAAATGCTAAACAGCGCAAATGATAAACCTCACATTCTGCCCTGTGCTTTTACCAACCAGACTTTACAGCCCTCCCCGTTTGTTCTGCAAAACTGAGGCACACAGGTTAAAGTTCCTCTAAATAAACTCGGAATGAAGTGAAAGTAATATATGTGCGTCTTTCACAACCCACGTCCTTTCCCCTTCAGTGAACTGGCTTTTCTGCCATGTGATAAATAAATAAAAAAATAAAACAAAATTATAGGTTTCAGGTGGTTCCCATATCATCTGGACATTGCCTGGTTTCCAATCTTCAGCTGTTCAGTTTCAGTGAGCCTGTACCCACTGTATCATCAGATTCCTGTTCTTGGCTAACAGATGTTGAACCCAGTGTGGTCTTCTGCTGTTGAAGCCCACCTATCCACCTCAAACTTCGATGTATCTTGCATTCTCAGATGCTTTTCTGCTCACCACGCCTGTAAAGAGTGTTTAATTGAGCTACCATAGCCTTCCTGTAGAAAAAGTAGGCTTCCTGCTACAGCCATTGTGGTCATTCTCTTTTGACCTCCCTCATCAACAAGGCGTTTCCTTCCTTCTGCAGAACTGCCGCTCACTGGATGTTTTTTTTTTTTTTTTCTCGTACCACTCTGTGTAAAGTCTAGATGCTGTAATTTTTGAAATACTCAAAACCAGCCTGTCTGGCACCAGCAAGCATTCCGTGGTTGGTTAGTGCATAATAATGTAGTGTTGCATGCTATCACACAGACATGAGGAGCTTGTGTTTGCAGCAGGGAGTATGTAGAAAGCTTCCTGCCGTGCTAACCTTCAGCACTTAACGTCACAACACTGAGTCTTACCAAAAAAATGAAAGCCTTCAGGCTGCATTATAATTGCACACCACTCTACTTTTTATATCCATATCATGTACATGTACAATGTGCAGCTGACGACATGATTACGATTTGGCCCATGTTACCAGTTTGGAAGGGACGAGACTCAGAAAACTGCAGAGAAAGCAAGATTTTATCTTCCATACAGATGAATGACAAATTAAAGTAAATGAGTGGAGAAATACAGGTGCAGATGCTTCCAGACAGGTGCACTGCTTGATACAATTAAGCGACTGACATCCTACCATTCCCTATGCCATGTAGAAAATGCTGAACGAGCTCAGCAAACCTAATTTTGGATCAAGGTGGCAAGAGGAAAAGATCTAAGTGACTTTGAAAGACAGTTCATTATTGAGGCAGTGGCTTCAGTCACAAAGATGCACAACAGTGACTGAAGCTGCACCTGCATTTAGATCTATGGGAATGACATCAGTAAACAGGGCTGGAATTCGCAGTCAAAAGCACACATTCAATGACACCAATACCCGTGTGTTAGTGTGATATGTAAGGAAAACCAGAAGAATGGCTCTTCAGATGACTGAGAATGTGCATTTATGATCAGACTGTTAGCAAGAACTTGGGATATTATAGTAAGCTTGCATTGCAAAAACTCCTTATTACAAATATGAATGCACATTTCTGTGTGAAATGGTGGTGAAAACACAGGCACTGGTGTATAGAGATGTCTTAATAAGTAGGTCCTATATATTTTCTCTGAAAAATTCAGTGTAATGTCTTGTAAAGTCCTGGCATGCACGTGTCGCTGATCAAGCACTTCTTTGTTTAAAATCCTAAAGTACCTTAAGTCTTAAAGTGACATTTTTATGTGTCTATAATTTCAAGGGTACTGGTTATACGTGCTTTCCACTTTTAACTGTAGGGCCATCAAATGCACTGCATACACTACCAGTCAAACCTTTGGACACACTTGGGCTTTCCTTCTTTTTACTATTTTCTAGTATTTTAGAATACTAATGAAGACAGTAACACTATCATATAAGACATATGTAATAATACAGTGACCAAAAAAAAATCCCAGAACACTGGGCAAAATTTGGGTGCAAAAATCACTGACTTCTCAGGGACTTTATGCAGGAGTTGAGGTAGGGTTATAGATGTTTGCCAGGTAAAGTTACTGTTTATTACTGCTTAATACTATTTAGCCTGTCTTAATCTATTCCTCAGTCCTTGTTGCTAATGTTCTTAATGTTTGTTAGGTCATGTGAGGTTCAGTAAGATTAGATTTGTAGTTGGATGTGTGATTGAGTACCATGCCTTAGTTTGTCAGGAAGGCTATGTTTATCATGATGTAGCTAAGCTAAACTGAGGCATCTGTCATGTGAGGCAACTGTCAAAATTACGTTACTTGACCAATTTATAAATGTATTTTTATATGAAGCATATACTTTGTAATTATTAGCCTGTTCAAAACAACTAAGCAAAGTTCTGTATATAGGATAGAACAGAGGATTAAAAATAACATAGAAGTAAAATAACACTTGAAACAACAGGATAAACAAGGTACAATACTCAACTGTAGTGTGGAAACAAACACTATTTCCTACTGGCCCTGTTCAAATGTGAGTGTGCAATTACAGGTTTTAAGGCTGGATGTAAATATTCAAACTGTAAAAGCATAATCACCCATTAAGTTTCAGCCTTGACCTTGAAGCAGTGAACAGGTTCAGAAAGGAAGACCTCAAGGATCTTTGAGTGACTGAAGATGTGAGTAAATTAGCAAAACTCACAAAGCATCAGCAATTAAAAGCATTAAAAGCCAAATAAAAGCACTCTGAGGCCTAAAATGAGCTCAAAGCCAATGAAGTGATGCAAGCAGGGGTGTACTGTACTATGCTCTCTCTTTGGTTCCCATGAGTGACCTGGCAGCAGCATTGTGCACTAACTGTAACCAGGACAATAAGCACTGATTAAACTCGATGTACAGCGAACTGCAAAAGTTACTGCAGGGGGGAATGAATGCATGAATGATTTTCTTTAGTTCATTAAAAGAGAACAATTTGAGCTTGGCGATGGTTCTTAGACAGAGAAAAGTGCCTTTGACAACAGAAAGGCAAGAGCCAAGGTTTTTCATATGCTATTAGCATAGGATATAGCTGAACATTATCATTAAAAAGACTACTAGTACAATTAGCGGGACTTGCCTTTGTTTAATTAAAGGGAATTGAGAGCCAAGACAATTGATTGACAGTAAAAAGCAGAAAACATTGGCTTTCAGGAGATGATATGTCAGCTGTCTAACAGCGAAACTGAACACTGTGCATCTGGACAAGTTGCCCTGATGGCAGCGTAATACAATTGAAGTACATATATATCTGATTATTTTTATATTTAGGCTAATTTCAAAGTTAATTTGAATAAGCATGTAACAGATTTAAAATATCAGATCAAAACAGATTTAAAATATTATTAAAATATCAATAGCAGTAAAAATGCTTGCTTAGGACTGGCAAGTCTTATGATGGCTTAGGATCATTTCCTTTCAAATGGACAGTGAGCTATACCCCACCACTCTGCTGTAGGTTTCATAATTATTCATAATAATAATTAGACAATTATTGACAGTGTAGATACACCGATCAGCCATAACATTATGACCACCTGCCTAATATTGTGTTGGTCCCCCTTTTGCTGCCAAAACAGCCCTGACCCATCGAGGCATGGACTCCACCAGATCCCTGAAGGTGTGCTCAAAGATGTTAACAGCAAATCCTTTAAGTCCTGTAAGTTGCGAAGTGGGGCCTCCTTGCGAGGTGAATCGGACTTGATGGCCAGCACACCCCACAGATGTTCAATTGGATTGAGATCTGAGGAATTTGGAGGCCAAGTCAACACCTTGAACTCTTTGTCATGTTCCTCGGACCATTCCTGAACAATTTTTACAGTGTGGCAGGGTGCATTATCCTACTGAAAGAGGTCACTTCCATTAAGGAATACCGTTGAAGGGGTGTACCTGGTCTGCAACAATGTTTGGGTAGGTGGTATGTGTCAAAATAGCATCCACATGAATGCCAGGACCCAAAGTTTCCCAGCAGAACATTGCCCAGAGCATCACACTGCCTCCGCCAACTTGCGTTCTTTCCCATAGTGCATGCTGGTGCCATCTCTTCCCCAGGTAAACGATGCACACGCACCCGGCCTTCCACATGATGTAAAAGAAAATGTGATTTATTGGACCAGACCACCTTCTTCCATTGCTCCGTGGTCCAGTTCTGATGCTCACCTGTCCATTGTAGGTACTTTTGGCAGGGGACAGCGGTCAGCAAGAGCACTCTGACAGGTCTGTGGCTACACAGCCCCATACGCAGCAAGCTGTGATGCACTGTGTGTTCTGACACCTTTCTATCATAGCCAGCTTTAACTTTCAGCAATTTGTGCTACAATAGCTCTTCTGTCGAATCAGACCAGACGGACTAGCCTTCACTCCCCGCACGCATCAGTGAGCCTTGACCCTGTCGCTAGTTCACCGGTTGTCCTTCCTTGGTAGGTACTAACCACTGCATACCGGGAACACCCCACAATACCTGCCGTTTTAAAAATGCTCTGACCCAGTCATCTAGCCATCACAATTTGGCCTTTGTTAAAGTCTCTCTAATCCTTACGCTTGCCCATTTTTCCTGTTTCCAACACATCAACTTCAAGAACTGACTGGTCACTTGCTGCCTAATATATCTCAACACTTGACAGGTGCTATTGTAACGAGATAATCAATATTATTCATTTCACCTGTCAGTGGTCATAATGTTATGGCTGATTGGTGTATATTTACATTTACATCAAGTTACAGACAATTTTTTATAAGGGTAGGTGCTCTTATTTCCATAGATTTGCACTGGCATATGCATGACCCCACACGTTTTTTTTTTCCCAGACAAAATAGTAAGCTTAATATGGTAAGTTTAGTGAAGTATGAATGCAGTTTTCAAGCTCTAATCAATCCAGAGACCAAATTCTTGGACCTCTTGAAAACGGAGGCCTGAGACTAACTTTCACCGAACCGTAGCGTGGTCTGCATCAGTCGAAGAAACTATCTGCTCTCAGCCCTGCATGCTGAGTAATGTGATTTGTTCAACTTGTCGGTATGGTTCGCTATGGTCAATGGAGGAGATTGCACATCTTACTGATGTATAAAACCAGACATTCACAGGACTGGAGCACTGTAATTAGCTCCACCTTTCTGGTGCGAGTGCTTGCAGTGAGAGCATCAAGAAAAAATGCACGTTTCATGCTGGCCTGCATGGATAAAAATCTTCTTATACGAGAATGGCTTCTTGTTTGCAGGTATTCCTACACGATATTCCATGCAGCCAAAAACCACTGATCACCACCACCAAAGGAAATCACCAAATAATAAACAAATGAACCTACTGTCTACTACTCTGCAAACCTGTGTGCACAAAAAGTGACATATGGAATTGCACAATCGAGCTGCGGTTTGGAAGGATTTCTTCTATGTGAAAGCAAACGATCCATTAAGAGCACATCTCCCAAACAAGCCTTGAGTGCAAACTAGAGTATTTGGGCCAACTTCCCTTCATGTTCAGCAGAATTTGACCTACCACAGTATATAGCAACAGTGACTAGTGTGGCACCTATGTTCCTATATATAAAAGGCTGACCAAAATGTTCTCTGTCCTGCAGCATGTCTATCAAAAGTAGAGAAAGACAGAAACATGAATCCAGACCTGAGGATATGGTTCTTGTAAACATGCATGCTATATATTGTTAGGTCTAGAGTATAGCACCACTGGTAGGCATCTGAAGATAAACCCTTTGTCTTCTTTTCCTCTCGATCCATGAATGTAAAGAGAATGATTCACATGACTCCTATTATATTAAACCAAAACAGATGGATTCAGAAATAACCTGACCAATCCTGGACAAAGCCTTTCCTGCTCCATAGAGCGTTACGTAAGTGCAATGTGAACACAAGACAGTTTAGTGTTAATGGAAGTCATCCAGAGAATCCATTAGCTCTTCTCCTGTGCCTCTAAATATCACCAAAAGCTAAAGATTCAGTATAATAAAATAACATTCACTGGCCACTTTAATTAATAAACTGGACAGTGAGCGTGTTTAGCATTCATTTACTATCCTACCCATGTCATTATTACAAAAAAAATTAACAACAGACAATTCGAAAGATTATTGTAAAGATATTAAGCTGAACATTTTCTCTGTAATAAGGTCGTAATTGCTTAATAATTAGTATGATTAAGATGATTAATGTAAAAAAATGACAAGAAAAACAACTGGGAATCAACATTCATGCGCATTCATGATTTCTAATAAATTACACGAACCACTTTCATCAATTTTAACTTGAAATTGCGTTTTCTTTCTTTTTTTTTTTTTTTTTTTAAACAGTATCCAAAAGAAAGCAATGCAAAGGCAAGGAGTTAAAACGGATGCTATCTGTTTCACTAAACATGAGTAGAAAAAGAATTCCCAACTGACAGCAGGGATTATATCATGTTAATATTGAGCACAGACTAAAAGCAATCACAATACATATGAGATTAACTTTTGTTTTCCATAAAAGACTTAAATAATGTGACACAAATATTTACTCCTCATAACTCCCTCATTTTTTTTTTATCCTCCTCCTTTTTATTCTTTCACAGAGCTAATTCTGCAGCTTTTCATTAACAGGCCTACAGCTTAATATATGGAAAGGAGAATATTTTATTTAGAAATGAAATACGACTGCAGAATAATGAATTCCGTAAAATATTCTCAGTGGTGACTTGGTAAAAAAAAAAAGAAGAGAGAGCAAACTTCAACAAATCAATAAGAAGAAATGGTAATTCATATCTGTGATTGTGTTTAGATAATAAATGACTTGCAGTTAAACGCTGATTCTGTAGCACTGAAAAATGCCTGCATTCCAGAAATGCTGGTGCTGTCAGAACTAACAGTCTTTTGCTGAAAAAGAAAAAAAAAAAAGCTGAAAAAAGTGCGAGTCTAAGATCGAGTAAAACAACACGGCATACTTTTTACCCATTTATAGTTACATTTAATATTGTGGAACATCTGTGAAACAAGTTAGATCCTTTCGTCACTTATGGTATCACAGTTATAAATCGCTCCCTCACCAGCTGCTCTCTTTCTTCATCTTGAAGTTAATAAGACAAATAAAATGCAGCTTGTCATGCTACTGAGAAACTGCAAGTCCCTTAATCCTGAAGACTTTCTTGTGTCGCAAAACTTAAAAGTTACAGCTTTACCTCTGACTGTTACAAAGCACTGACCCCGAAGCACTGACACTACTTCAAAAAATGCAAAATAAACGTCTCCTTACAGAAAACTTCACCCAACATCGACAACTACACACGAACGTCACTGTGAATGAGTCGTTACTATAGTATACAACAGAACGCATTAATATACACCTGTGAAGCCAATGTCGATCAGTAACTATGAAAAACATCCAGTTTTTTTTTTTGATAAAACAACAAACTGAAATGGACAAAAAAAAAACAATCCTACTCCTCCTATAGTATATGTAAAGGACAGCCAGAAGAATGCATCCATTAAAAGATGGTCTGCATAAACAAGCCATTGTGTGATTAAGTGCACTCAATCTGTTTTAAAGATCTGCACAGTATCAGGCTATTTAATTATTGCGTGTATAACTCAAAGCTAAAAGGCGGAGAATACAGTGTATGTTAATATACTGTATATGCACTCATTATTATGTGTTATTTCTAACATACCAATTGCATTAATTAACATTAATTGAGAAAAAGGGGCTTAACAACAGACAAAAAACTACATGCATTAATTTGATCTGAATATCTGATTACAGGATTCTTAATGTAAAAGAACTGCATGCCGCACATTATCAGCTTTGTTGGAAATGCAAAGAAAGATTACTTATTTTAAATTATGCAAAACTACTACAGGTTAAAACAGCATGACTGTAGAGAAGTAGTCATGTTTCTCAGAGTCCAGCATTAAACATACACTGATCAGGCATAACATTAAAACCGGTGAAGTGAATAGCATTGATTATCTCATTACAATGGCACTATCAAGGAGTGGGATATATTAGGCAGCAAGTGAACAGTCAGTTTTCAAAGTTGATGTGTTGGAAGCAGGAAAAATGGGCAAGTGACTTTGACAAGGGCCAAATTGTGATGGCTAGATGACTAGGTCAGAGTATCTCCAAATGTTCAAGTCTTGTGGGGTGTTCCTGGCATGCAGTGGTTAGTACCTAGCAAAAGTTAATTTAAAACTGAATTTCGCAGTTAAAGTCAATATACTTGGCACATCCTTAATCATCGTTCAGAGAGGCTCAAATTCCGGGTTAGGACGCCTTGCAGTTTTTCATTCATTGTTAAATTATGCACACAGAAAAGACAAGGAGAATTACGGCAAAGGCCAGCATAACCTAATCCTCTGTCTTTCATTTAGCAAGTGTGTACCTGCCCTTCTTTTACCATATTACCACAGAAAGGTCAAACAGAAAAATATAATCATTCTGCTCAGAAAAAAGTGCTACAAATGGTGCAACATGAACAAATGTAATCTTTCAACATATTTAACAAATCATATGAGACACTGAAGTTAATAAAAAAAAAAAAAAAAAAAAGCTAAAAATGGCTTCTGTCTGGAATTAAATGAGTGGGTGAAACAGAAGGCTGAATTGAATCAGAGTTCATGAATAGGTTCATTTTCTGGTCCAGTAAATGAAGAAAAGAAAAGAAAAGAAAAGAAAGGTAAAAAAAATAAAATAAAGGAACAGATATGCAGACAGATTTTATGGATGGATGGACATCACAAATGGCAAAGTATTTTTGCCAGTTCTATAAAGTGTTAGCACACAGACTGTAAGCTATAGGAAAGTTACATGCCCTTAAACAACAAATCACCATATATATTGCAAAAATATACAAACATAATATCCAAAATATCACTGATTAAGAAATTGACTACAGACATCAATAACTAACAATCTGACAATCAACTGCATATGCGTGAAATTCCACTGTGGTTCTCCTTTCTATTTCTGTGAGACAATAGATGAACAAAGCGTTCAATTTTCAGCTCAGTTAGCTCAATGCTAATCCTATAAAATGGCTGCTGAATGTAAAAGCTGATTGGCTGATGGAGGCCATGTGTTTCAAGTAAATCAGTGATCATTAGAAGTCAAATTATAATGATGCACTACAACAACTTTCAGCTCGATCGGACTTACGGTTTGTGCTTGGGCCCCTAATAAATAAAAAAGCAGGTTTTTTTTTTAAAACCACATTTTCTCCACGTGACTTTCCTCCAGGACCTTCAGCTTCCTCCCACCTCCCAAAAACATGCAGGTAGGCAAATTGGCTACACTAAAATTGACCCTAGGTGTGAATGTGTGTGTGTGTGTGTGTGGATGGTGCCTCGCAATAGACTGATGTCCCATCTCATGCCTCACGCTCAGTGTTCCCGGTATAGGCTCCAGATCCACCGTCACCCTGACCAAGATAACGCACATACTGAAGATGAATGAATGATCGATCATTTTGATGAACGATGGATCATTTTTTAGTTTTTCAGATTAGATGTTTTACACTATAAAAGAGGTCCCGTTTGAGCTCTAGTCAGAAAAATTGTCTAAAAAATGACACAAATGTCCTCACTAAAGAAGCCTCAGAACAGTAGGATTCGTTTGCCATAGGGCCATGAGAGAGAACAGCATTGTGAAGAATCATTCATTACTCTGTAAGCATAGCTAATTTTAATTATCCATCTCTGCAAATCAAATGAGAGTTATTCCCAAAGACATGAATTATTCCTGATTTTTTTTTTTTTTAATTCTAAAACATTTTTTAAAGGGCATTTACATGTAAACTCATGCTTCCTTTTAGAAACAGTCACAGAGCTATCAAGGAGGTTAATTACAGTTCGAGAGCTCAGACACAGAGGATAAACTTCCAAGAATGTTAACTGCGACCTTTCACAAATGAATGCAGATAGTTTGGCTAAATTAGAAAATCTACTCTAAGGAGCAATGATTCATAACTGATCAGCAGAATGCTAATTCACTGACCTGAATATTCATATAATTGAAAGGAGAAAGAAAAAAAAAAAACATTAAATTTGATGTGCAGCCCATTAAGTACTCTAATAATTGGCCTTAGAATTCATATTAATTGAGAGATAAAATGAAAAGCATTTCATTATTCTTCATTACAGAACAGAGATGTTGAATTCTCAAATCTGACTGGTTGATTAAGCTTCTAGAACAGCACAGATTGGACAGTAACTGAAGTCATTTTATAGGTTTATATTAATGCACTCGTTCTAATATGCTATCATTGACAGTAACAGTTCATTCACAGGGACATGTATGGTGGACATTCCACATAAGACTAAGGCTAAAAATGAACAGCTGTTGTCATTTACCAGAGGAAAAAAAAAGTATTGTTAATATATTGTGAAGATTTTGGTGAAAAGACAGTTATTTAACATTCGTGGACGGAGTCTCCATTGTCAGCGCTTTGTTACGGAGAGTAAGTTTTCCGCCATCCACCACCAGGACAGAAAAGTTTGGACTTTCAGATTGAGGTTTTATTTTTTTTTAATCTTATAAACTTCAAGAGAGAGAATAAAAAAGAGGCTGCTGAGGGGACGGCTGTTTATAGCTGCTGTAATGTAAGTGATAACAGGAAAAAACTTGTTTTGCCGATGTTCCATAATATTACATGCAACTATACATGGTTAAAAAGCACATTAAGTTGTTCGTTATTAAATTATAAATTGCAATCCTTGGCCAACTGATGTGGTGTAAGAGGGAAAAAAAAAAAAAAAACTTTGCTACATGATGTTATAGGAAATTAATCCACTTCAGGGTGGTAACAGTAAATCCACTTTGCATTGGCTTGCATCATACCAACCTGTCATTGATTATTTTCCTATAAAAACACACCCCATTGTATTTAATTCCTTAAACAGCAACAATTAAGAAGATTATTTAACAATAACTATTAAAAAAAGACTATTAAAAATGCAAAATAGCAGTTTAACCAGTTTAAGGAATAAGCAGTAAGAAATAAGTCAAGGATTTCAGAAAGCATTTGTTTCCAATATTTGAGTCAAGCAGGCACCATAATCCAGTTTCTCTGTCCATTCTCCATCCCATATCTCTGCATCTGTCCAAATTTTCCTTCAGCCTTCTGCCTTATTCCCCTAGGTAAACCCCTCATTCGTTCTTGTCCCACCCTCTCTTGCAAAGCTACTTACTCCAACCACTGAAAGTTCCTCCTGCTGTGTGTGTAGCCAGCAGCATCAGCAAAACCTCTTTGCAATATAATAATCAGGTGATTTTCACAAGCTCTGTGGACACCATAAAGTCTTAAAAAGTTAAAGTTAAAGAACAGAAAGAAGAAAGATTTGAGATGAGTAAGAATGTGAGTTCATTTACACCAAAAGAAAGAATGCGCCCCAATTGCAAGTGGAACAAGAGAGACTCTAGTGCTTTGTATCAAGGCATTTGCATCAAAGGCTTCAGGATCATCTGCTGACCCTTAATGACTGCAAATGCAGCTTGTGCTTTAAAATCAACAGAAAGTTTATGGCTAAGAGAAGCCTGAGGCAAACCAGATGGAGACTGTATGACACTACAATCTTTCTTTCTTTCTTCTTCTTCTTTTTTTTTTTTTTTTTTATTAAGATGAACATTCTTTTCAGTTCCCACAAAGTTATAAAGGAATTAAATGGCATTTAAATGGCAAATCTGACAATTATCTAATGCACAAAAAAGAGGTCATTGGAATCTTTAGTGCTATTGCTATTATTAATAATAATAATAATAATAATAATAATAATAACAACAGTTATTGTAGTTGGAAAATGGAAAAGCAACAAGCTAGATTTGGGATTATTCTCATTTTCTCAAACTGATATGATCATTAAATTCCATTTTCTTCGATCCTATCTAGTGATCCGAAAGTTTATTTTGCCATTTTCTGAAGCCAAATCTTAGTGTTCCAATACAATGATATTGAGCAGCCTTGCTGATAAACATAAAGGAATATATGGTATCATAAGTCTCTATAACACTGTACATTCAGTATACTTTAAGTCTCCCCGAACTGTTGCCACAAAGTTGGAAGCACACAGTTACGCAGAATGTACTTGTGTAGCATTACAATTTTGCTTCACTGGAACTGGAGGCTCAAACTTGTTTCCAGCATGACGATGCCCCTGTGTACAATACAAGGTTGTTCACCATAAAGACACGGATTGCCAAGATTGGTGCTGAAGAACTCGAGTGCCCTGTACAGAGCCCTGACCTCAACCCCACTGAACACCTTTGGGATGAAATGGAATGATGAGATTTAATGACACACAGTTATGCTGAATGTAAGCAGCATAAAAATATCTAAAGCTGTGACCTGCAGGGTCTAAGCTCCCTTCGCAAACAGTGCCCCCAGTGGCAAAGTTAAATAGAACACAAAAGAGATCATAGATAAGCATCCAGTTCCAGTTCCAGTTCTGGTAACTCAATGCTAACCCTGCGAAATGCTTGCTGAATGCTGAATGCTGACAGCCACGTTTTCGTGTGATGGATAGACATCAGAACTGCTAATAAATGTTATTTTATTAACTTGTGAGAACCTAAGCGTGTAACTTGGTAAGCATTCTGGTTAAAAAAAAAAAAAAAGATTTTAGTCTTTGGTCTTTTAGTCTTGCGATTATTATTTAACTAATAATTACTGTAGCTGAAAACTACAAGAGAAAAGAGACAAGTTAGAGTTTGGGTCAGTGTAATTTTCTCGAACTGATATAATACATGCCCCAAGATACAGAGTATTATGTTGCCTTTTCTGAAGCGAAATCTTTGCTTTCCAATACAATGCTATTGAGCAGCCTTACTGATAAAACATAAAGGAATATACGGTATCATAAATCTCTATAATGCCATACATTCAGTTTGCTCTAAGTCTCTGCAACATATCTAAGCTTAAGGGGGCTTAGATTTTTACTCTGATGGTATCTAAGAAATTTTGCCCACAAACCCTAGGTTGTGATTCTCCTGGCTTTGAGATTTAAGGCCCATCACAGTGTCGTCTGTAAAAATTCAGCATCTGCTACGCAGAATTCATTTGGCAGACGGTGCTGGTCTGCACTGCTGAAATATGACTGTTGCTCTTGGCTTTCATCTCAATAGTAGCAGCTGATTTGTTGTGAGCTGGGGGTTCTGCTAAATTCCTTTGCTGAGATCTCAGACAATCCAGCGTAGAGCTGGAGAGCAGTACATGCCTGTACGCCTACACACGCCGAGAAGCTCCTCCAGGCACGGCTGGATTCATGATGACAGAATGACCAGGACAAGGTCAGTGGCTGCTGAGTTGAAAGAAATAAAATCGCGTCCTACACACACATTTAAACCAGCTTTAAACTCTAAATGCAGGATGAGACATCGGCGTTCTCGCCTCTCCTCACTGTGCCTCCTACTGCAGTCTTAGCCTTATTATTATTATTAGTAGTAGTACTAGTAGTAGTATTATTTTTCTGCACTCCAGAGATTTGTCCAATGCTGACAAATAACTTGGTAAGCAATTACCATCACATAAAATTCCCCACTTGTTTCATCATCCTTCGTTAATAGTTAAAATGTGTTTCTCATTAGATGGGTGTCAAATAGAATTAGAAACTCCATTCGCTTCCTGGATGACGTGTTAGTCTTCGAATTCGCTAAGCTGGATGTCAGAGGACCCCAGTGTTCAATCTTTACAGCATTGCTCACGTTTAGCTTCGCAGAAGGAGAACCGCTCTGTAACTTTAGAGAGAAGGGAGGAAATTAAATCAGAGGCTCTGGAGCCAATAATGAAAGATGCTGTATTCAGACTGTGAAAAGAACCACAGCACGAGATCAGAATCAGTGAATTACAATTGGACAGAGCCATGCTCTTTTGCTTTTCCGTCAGCAGCAAGTCAAACTAAGAGATTGCATGAGTTCCACGTATGAACTCTTTGGGCTGAGTGTGCCATTCAAGAATTGTCCATACAGAGGGCTTTTCTATGAAACTGAAAGCTTCATTTTTTTCCCCCCTGCAATGGAACTTATCTTCTGTAAAAGCTGCTGTGGCTACCCTACAGTCCAGGTTAGTGGTTATCTAAACAGTTCTTCCAAATGTCAATCAAAAAATCTTCTTAAAACCTATTTACAATTCTGCAGAGAGGACCTATTGCTAAGAAACTGAAGGACTTCCGAAGCTATGATTAAAGGTAAGGGTGACACCATTACTATTGATTTTATTATTTGTCTGGCTAATTGTCAGCATATCAGCTTATGACTGTGGCATGTTGTAAATGAATTAAAAGGATAGTGATTATTAACCCCAATTTCTTCCAATTTAGTCATACCCAATTCCCATCCACAAGCTCGTTATGCCTGCGAACGTGAAGGCAAAACTGATTCCTCTGAGATGCGCACCTCTGCCGACTACATCTCTTCAAATTGCTGATCATGCAACATCACAGGGCATGCTACCTGCCCTCCTGCATACACAAGTGTTCATGGATGTGGATTATTGGCTAGTGTTGCTCTGATCAATAGCAGATAACTCCATCCATCTCACCCAGCGAGCAGGGCTGATTTTGCTCTCTTGGACTCCTGACTATGCATGGCTGTGGCATCACTGAAGTCACTCGCGGTCTAAAACTCGCAGTCACGGTTTTAGAGTGTATACTTTATCCCTGCACCATTCTGAAGTCACCATGGTAACCGTGGCTTTGTAGTACGGAGGTAACCGGATACAAATGATTCAGAGTGAACAGATTATGTGTTCTAAACAGATACAAATACGAAAAGGAGGCGCGCTCTTTTCATACACAAAAAAAATTCAGTTTTTTCCTGGTCTCCTGTGCCGGTCAGCGCAGACATGTTCAAAGAGATTCTACGGGGGACATTAGAGAAGAAAATTGTGAAAGGAAAATGTATTTTCTGTATTGAAAATGTACTGTTATTTTTTTTACTGTGCTTATCCCCTACAAACACACACTCTGGAAGGTGGGACTGCATTACTCCTCTTGGGGTTGGCTGGTCTGATTTATTATGACACTTGTTTTTCATGCGGTTCTATTTTATTTGATTTTAAAAGCTAGTCAACTAAAACTCTGGGCGGATGACTTGGCCTGTTATCTATCTATCTATCTATCTATCTATCTATCTATCTATCTATCTATCTTTTTTATTTTAATAAATATATGCTGCAGTAGTTTGAGTATTGACAAGTTTGCTAGCACTAAAATGCTGTGGGAATTACTATTATACTGAATAAGTCTTAAATAAGTGTACTAACAGTGGTGACCTGGAAAGGTATTTAAAAAAAAAAAAATGAGCCAGTGGATTAAAAAAAGGACATCCTGCATAACACTCATTTTTACTGACTGCAGGGTGATAGATCTTCCCCTTGAGTTTTAGCCTTTGGCGATCTAATATTAAGGATCAGAAATTAAACATACAATGACAACACTCATTTGTCAACTTACAAACACACACACACACAGACACACACACACACACAGAGAGAGAGAGAGACCTCTATCAATCTCTCTAAACCACAAAGACACATTGTTTGCACAATGATTCACTGCACAGCAGGTTGGGATGTTTCACTGCATCACAACAGAGTTAATCAATAGACAGCAGTCGGCCCAGAGGAGCTCCCTAAACCACCCACAGATTGTAACCACTAGCTGCATGATGTGGGATATGGTAGATACACACGCATGACACACACACCAGGATATTAGCATATTGCTAGTTTTTTTTTTTTAACATCAGACAACTGGCAGAGAAGAAAAGGCAGAAAGTTCGAGTAAAGGTGCCACATCTATGAAATTCTCAGACTGAGTACAGCCGAGTAAATATGCAAGCCTAAAATATAAAAGATCTTCAAATATTCTGAAAAGATATGTGCCTCCAATCTTTCCAGGAAGAGACAAAGTAATGTTATTCTCTAGGAAAAAGATCCTCTACAATTAATGTATGGTGGAGCGCCAATAATTTTGACTGAACGGATTTGATTAGTCATTCAAACGCAATGATCTTCTTAAGGTAAAAACCATGCAGACGAGGGGAACGGGATGATTAAGAGAGAGGGAAACGTTTCCAGAGACTGAGACTTTATCTTAGGTGATGAATGATTTATGGAGCTGAACAGAAATAGCTGTGTGTGTGGGAGGATGGACTAAACGCTTCGTCTCCGAAACATTTTTCCCTCTCCATTCCAAAAAAACTAAAAGGCTAGCCCTGATTTTCTAGGAAATCGCATGAGGAGATCCACTGGGAGGTTCAGTCGTAATGGCAATAATGCTTTAAGAAGCATTTAATTCTACAGAACATTGTAAAAGGCCATCAGCTGTATGTTCTCGACTACCAAGTTACATCAATAAGCTTGCGTTAGCAGCCAGGTCACTCTGTGTTCACACGAGAAAAGCTCTTATATTAGCGTCGCTATCAGTGGTATGTACATGTGATATAATGGCTGGCGGAATATACTGCTATAGGTGTGCAGACAGCTGTAGTGGGAATACACTGTTTTTAGAGAGAGAGAGAGAGAGAGAGAGAGATGCTGTTCCTGAGCTGCAACAACTGCCCCCTTACAGCTGACCTGAGGCTTATAAAAAAGCGCAAGAGCTTTCAAACAGTTTCGAATGTATTTCATAAATATCAATAATGCGACAGTGTACTTGCTACAATATGCTCAGCTGATGGAACTTTACCATCCTCGAAAAGGGAACACAGCCCTTCCTTGGATGTCCTTTTAGTGCTTATGCAGTTGACGTGACCTTTATTTCAAAGATATGATGCCTAAGAAACTTCCAAAACTGCTGAAAAGTTTGCTCTACATGTATGTCTGGATTGTGGATCCTTCCATTTCCTGTGAGGTCACAATGTTTAATTGCTGGCATTCTGATGATCGAACAGGAGACTGACTACAATGAAGAGTCCGTTCTTCATTAAAAAGTTTCATTTTTATTTATAACGATAATCGGCTGCACTAATACATTTCAACAAGCAGCAGTGCAGCAGATCCTTCCTGTTGTGCTGCCTCGTAGCTACGCTAGATAGCTAGCACTGCTGTGGGACAACTCAAGAGAGAGCAAGTTTTGCTAATCAAAAGTTAGTTCGCAGTTATGAACTTACCCTCCCTATAACGACAGCCTATTGTTTCCTCCTGATGATGGGATCTCTCACCCACCTGAACATGAAGCGCAATCAGCAGTACGGGGGGAAAGTAAATAAGGGTCACAGCCTATTTTATTGGCTTTGTTGAAGTACATCTCGGTTCATCACGTTCCTGTAGTTTGAAAAAGTAAAACTACTGCATTGTTTCTCAAATATAATTCCCCTCTGCCAAAATGAGAGTCAGTTAAATTACAGAGGCACTATTTGTGTAGGATGTGCTAATTCTGCTTAACAACAAGCATAGTGACAGATTGACTTGCATCCATAAAACTCAAAAATCACCCGATTACTCACTACTGTTTTCACTTTTCTCACCAGAAAAATTCACGCAGCAAAGCTCAAGGTAACGACTGCAGCTCTGATTCTCAGACCTGACTTTTGATGAATTTGGGCAGACCGACTTTCCAGACCAGACATCAGAGACTGCTGTTCATAAAATAAATGAGGCCTTGTCGCTGTGTTGCTTGTATGTCGAAATAAATGAGCTACACAATCAATGCTCACGTCTCATCAAATCAACCACTCATTCATCTTCAGTAACCGCTTTATTCTGATTAGGCTTGAGGCGGATCCATATTCAAACATATACAGTGCATGTGCAATGTTAATGTTCCACCAAAAGAATCACTGTCAATAATTTATTCATGATTGTTGCTGTTCAAGCAAGAGACATCCCATATGTGTGTGTCAAATAATTTTTGAAAAATGTAAATAAACTTTGCTGAAACTGCGACAGCAGGATAGAGGAAGCTAGAGAAAAGACAGCTTTGCCAATAGAGAAAATTCGAATAGAAATTAGAAAATAATATAATAATACAATAGAAAAAAAAATACAAACAATAGAAATAATACAATATTACAATTATGAGGGACGTATAGCAACACAAAGGCTATGAATGAGGTTGGAATCGTTAAGTCACATTCAGAAAAGTGGGATGGAAAAGTTTTTAACTGATGTCATTTTGAGAGTTTTCCATTATGTATATCTTAGAATACACAATCTGAACACTTCTGTTACTTGTGGTAATAAAGAAACATCCGGAAAGCCTAACACTACATTATTCATTCATTCAACTTCAGTAACCGCTTTATCCTGTGAAACGTCACATAGACAGTATTCATAGTTCAGATTCATAGATTAAAGCAGGACCCCTTGCACCACACTAAATTAATCGGTAGGAATCATATTTCTTTGTATTCTTGTCCTTAAATCTATACATATTTTTGCTTTAAACTGGTTAACAATTCTGTACATAGTAACGTGAGTATTTCATGCTAATTGATACATACTTGTCCTAACAATAGCTATGTTTACATGCTGCCTAATAATCTGGAATAAAAATCGCTCAAGTAAACAACTCGACTGGGACAGAGTAAGACGACTGAAGCCGATCTGAAAAAAAAGTCTATTTGATTGAACGAGGTGGGTAATCCTTTTAATAATGCATTAAATAGAAAAATAACAGCCATGAAAATG
The DNA here is from genome assembly GCA_022985145.1 of Pangasius djambal. NCBI lineage: Eukaryota > Metazoa > Chordata > Actinopteri > Siluriformes > Pangasiidae > Pangasius > Pangasius djambal. The sequence continues at coordinate 8,588,412 of CM040997.1, forward strand.
TTTGTGTCTGATTACTTTCTCTGACTTCTGAGCCATGATGCACTCAATAACACAGTGTAAGAAAACACTGCTCATGTTACAGTTTTTTTCATCTATTCAAAAATAATTGTGAGGTTGGATGGGTGCTAGGGTGGGCACCAAACTTTTGAGGTAAACAAAATGTTGAGGTAGTTGAGAATTGACCGTGATAAAGTTCAGCATTTAATATTCGCCGGATATTCAACAAGGACACAGAACATTGTGCATTAAACTGATGGATAATGTGTGCATTTTATGGCATGTTCAACATATACAGCATCCTTGCTTGTGAAAGTGATATGATGAACAACTTTAGTGTGGTCCTAAACTCTTCTTCTCCCTGTCCATCTAATAATGAGATTTGTATGAGGTTTGCTGCTTGAGTAAAAAGCTGAACGCGCTGATTGGACTCATGTGATTCTTGCTGTTATAACAACACTGGCGCTGAACTCTGGCTCGGATTACATGTCCAGTTAATATGTCCAGTTTAGGACAAAGTTCATCAGTAATCTGCAACTGGAATTAATTCATTTGGATTGCCGAAAATCTCTGCATGTAAACACAGCCAGTGACTTAACATCTCATTTTACTACACCGCAAAAAAAAAAAAAAAAATGCTGCCTTAGCAAGTGAAAATATCTTGAACATGGGCAAATTTAGCGAATATTTCCTAATATGAGATTATTATAAATCAAATATAAGATTATCCATCCAGTTTTTAGATGCGTTTAGATTTCAAGCTTTAAATTTATTCTACTGGCAGACATTTTGCTTGTTTCTTGTTTAAAATCTAAAAGAAAAAAGAATCAGCCAGTAGAACAAACAAGCTTGTAATAAGCAAAAAGGTCTGCAAATTTGTTCAATAAACATAATAATATTTGGTTTTCTGTAATCTTATAATAGGAAACACTAGAAAGATTTGATTACGTTCAAGATATTTTCACTTGCTAAGTGATCATTTTTACAATACTTTCCAGCAATACAATAATGATCTGGATCATTTTTGATTTGGATCCAAACTCCAAATATTCATCCATATACATGTATACAAAGCATCCAGGGTACTGACTGAGAGAAAACGGCATCTAACGTCTCAACACACCCAAAAAGCCTAGTGCAGAAGGAAAAACGAGGACGCCGGTGTAGGCAGTGCAGTGTAACTCCTCCTGACTCAAACTATAACCGCAGACACTCCCACACAGCTCGGCGGCAAGGAGAGCCCTCTGCAAGAATGAATTCACTGGTACGGTTACTTGCTGTGGCAGCATGTTTAATAAGGTGGAAACCGTGAAACCTACAGCTGCATCACGCAATGCTTCTGCTGAAACAAATCCAATGTCAAGCTGGTCGCCTTAAGCTTCTGGCTTAGTCATGGATCCTTGTTGATTCCTTAGCTGTAATGGTTTGTCTCACTTCTCACGTTGTGTTTCGTTTTCTCTAGTGGTGCTCATACCCATTTCACAAATTAAATTCCTTATTTATGCAGGGACTAAACCCATGGAGAGCGAGATCTCGTTTACTGTAAAAATAATATACAAAAGGATAAAGCTGCAGTTCAGCTTCAAATAAGCTGAAATTATCTGGAGTAATAAAGGCACACTGATTTAACATAAAATGAAATAAAACAAAAAAAAAGACTAATCAAATAACACTTAAAATAAAATCACATGGCTCTCAGTTTTAAATGGATTAAAAGGAAAATGATGCATATTTGTTGCACTAAATTAGGCACCGCAGAGACACTGACAACATCATGGAAATATGAATACTGTAACATTTTTCTTCTGTAACGTGATGCATTTCAGTGAAGCAAGATACTCAGACAGGAAAAAACACGGCTGGACTTTGGTTTATCCACTGAGATTTGTCTGGATTGTAAAGCTAACATATCAGACAGACAGACAGACAGACAGACAGACAGACAGACAGACCGACCCACATGCTAAGAAGAGAGAGAGAGGGGGAAAAAAACAAACAGGGAGCTGGGCAAAGAAAAGCTTTTTCAGTAGAGAAGTTTCTACACTACTGGTTTAATCCCAGTAAAAATGTAAGAGGCTGTTATAGTTGTTGCTGCTTTTGTATCTTTTATGTATCACTGATGACTATTAATATTATATTAATATAATTTTTATGTTCTGTAATGAATTTGTGCATTATGATTTTTATTATTAATCAACATCACCTTTGTTTTATATATTTTTCTTTACATTTTATGACTATCACATAGTGATATTTATCACAAGTTTCATGTGCTGTCAAGTATCTTGGCAGTATTTTTATTATAATAATAATAATAATAATAATAATATACTTTTTATTGTTATTTTTCTGTTTTTTCCCTATACATTTTTATACTTTTTATATTATTATTATATTATAAAACTAGGGACATGAACTAACAAGGTTTTGATTTCAGGATCATTTTAAAGTGTTGGTTTGAAACTTATATTGATTGTTACCACCCTGCAGCACTACATGAACCAATCAGACGATATCAACTAGACCACACAAGAAGAAATGAAAGCCGGATATATAGCCCATGTCTCTGAGCCTGATCTTCAGTTTTCCTACCAAAGAAAATAAAGGTTCACCTTGAGCTAAGATTGCTCCAATTCAACCCAACCTCAGTCAGTGTTAGGACTGGAGAGCATGTGAGGTAGAAGATGGTGGAATCTATACACTTAATACTGTGTATCAGTACTGAAGGTTTCTGTTCTGAGTGTGTGTGTGTGTGCTGTATTAAAGGTGGCAGGTCATCACACCCAGAGAGCCCTAATGGGGGCCACAATGGAAAGCACAGGACATTGATTAAAAAAAGAGCAGGGCTATTTAAGTGTGCATGGGGCTGATTAACTCACCTGGGGCTGCTGGCTGACGGCTAGGGGTCATGAGATGATAGAGAATGATGATGGATTATGGAGGACTGGGCTTAATGCACACTACCATTTCCACTCAGTTTCACAGTCACAGTTTTATATATTTATATATGAAATGGACAGCGAGGCAGAGAGACCGAGAGAGTAAGGAAGGAGAAGAATCAAACAAAGAAATGACACTGAGAAAAACAGAAGATGGATCACAACACACAGGTTACTGGCACAAACAGGTAGAAAGCCAGGGTAGAATAAGAAATAAATAGACAGGGAGAAAAATGGAGGCATATTTTAGAGGTTTTTTTTTTTTACCATGTCTATGAGACTCTCTTGGATGCGGTTGAGTGTCGTCCTCAGTCTACTGCTAATCAGCCCCAGTCCGGATGATTCATACTGCAGCAAAGTGACAAGAACAACACAAACACAGTCAGAGAGATGGTCCCTACTCATCACTTTTCTACCACATACACACACCGTGGAAAGTCATTCACGCATTCATTCAAATGCAATTACTACACCAAGCCCACCCACATGCAAAAAAGGATACAGAGATATTATGAACTCTTTCTCACGACTAATCATCCAAAGGAATCACCGCAACACAAATAGTTTTACTCAGGTCATGGACCGTGTGTGCATGGATTTGTAGGTCAGCATGTAGCCAACACGGTGGGTGAACTGCAGTGAGCTGTGATCTGCCAAACCAAGACTGACCACAGCCTGATTGCAAACATCACACCCATTACTATGGGAACATGTAGGGGAAAACTTGGGGTAATTTGGAAATTTTTGGGAGCCACACAAACCATGTTTAAGAAAAACCATCTTCATAACACAGAGAACAAAACACAGACAGGATCAAAAGCTGATTTATTGTTTTTGCCCGCCGAATGGAAATGTTTTTACCGCAAGGTTTGTTTCATTAGGGACTACCCCATTCTTTTCATTGTGTGTTCACTGCTCAAACCGAAGACATTAGCGCTCGTTAAAGAGGACAGACAAAACAAAATGAGACATAAATCTCACTTAGCTATCGTCTTTGGCTGCTAAATGTTCTCACTTCTAACACGTTTACTTCTATCAGGCAGATCATCTGCACAACACTTGAGCAAACGCTGAGGCTAAAACAGCTTCAATGCTTGTAGTAACAGAGCGTAGTAATCAAACAGCTTTAATTCGGGTTGTAGTTAATAGATGCAGCTCATTTTCAGATTCAGGCTTTCAGTAATTTCACATAGCAAAATATAAACCAGTTTAAATTAATAAACAAACAAACAAAATTTAGTAAGCAAGTCCATGTGCACACTACATGACTTTTGAAGTCTCAGGATCACTGTACTGCTCACATTTCATGATTTAAATCACTTGTGATCAGTTGTTTTGTGTCGTGCTTGTTTTAATATCTTCGCGTAATTAACCACAATTTGAGTCTGACGTGCCAAATAATTTCTTATAGAAGCATTATTATTGTGTTTACATTTTAAACCTCTCACACATGTAGATAAGAAACTGGCTTCAGGGATCTGCTGCGCGTGAGAGCCGATGAATTTCATGACTCTCATCATTGTTCTTGCTGTTTGTGGTAGAGGTGATCGCATTTTAAGATTCATCACCAAGAACATTAGACATGCCTGAACATTTCTGAGTCTCGGCAAATGCTCATAGACTGAGAAAATCGCATCGTTGAACTGTTCACAGTACATGTGCGGTCGCTGCGGGACATCATAAATAAATTCCAAATAAATCTACATAAATAAATAAGTATACACAAGTATAAAATAAATACTGTATGTTGTAATAGAAAATAAACAAACAAATATATCTAAATAAATAAGTATAAATAAGTTCAAAATAAATAAGTTGAAATAAGCAAGTAATAGAACAAATAAACAAACAATCAAATAAATTAATGAATTAATAAATAAATAAACAAGTCCAAACAAAGAAATGTGTCAAACAAATTCGTTTAAATAAGTCTAAACAAACACACAACTAAATAAATCAATCATACACATGTACACCATAAAGAGTGTATGATTTAAGATAGAGTCACAGGAGAGTCACACTGCGCTCTTACCCAGCAGCCCAGTCTTGGAGCGGCCGGACGGCTGCCTGAGGTGGGCGTGGATGGAGATGGAGCATGCTTAAAGAAATAAAAATTGGACCAAACCAAAAACCAAAAGCAATTCAAAAGCAATGTTAAACCACACACACAGGTCAGTTCTTTCTAATCACACATGAAAGATGTGAAAGATCTTTTGTATTAACTACCACTGCAGCATACAAACAAAACCAGTCTTTCTATTTTAACACAGAATAATGGATGTCAGGTGGTCAATTATAGTACAGCCTTCACTTAATGCTTAAATTAACAATCCGAAAAGAGCCATTCGTTACTCAGACAGCTGCTCTATCAATAGCGCTGGAATGACTCTGTTCAGCTTGGCGATCTGCCTGACTGCGAGGCCCTTCATCGCCCCAGAGGTGATTCAATTTTTCCGAGCGTGTCAGTGTTTCTCTACATCTTTCTCTTCCCCATTCCTTCCACTCAGTGCCTTAGGGGCAAGTTATTAACTTTAAACATGCACTCTTCAGTACTGAGGTTGGTGTGATGTTGTGCAGTACAGCCGGCATTGCAGTGGTTTATGAATATTACTGTAACTCATTTCTGTGTACAGTGGATATAAAGAGTCTACACATCCCTGTTAAAATGGCAGGCTTTTGTGAAGTAAAAGAATGAAACTAAGATATATCATGTCGGATCTTTTCCCACCTTAAATGTGAAATTGAAAAGTATGCAAGTAAAGTGAACAACAGTCAGAAACTTTTAGAGGGAAAAACTTACAATAACCTAGTTGCACACCCCTAAACTAATACTTTGTTGAAGCATCCTTTGATTATATTATCAGTCTTTTTGGCTAAGAGTCTACCAGCATGGCACATTTTGACTGGCAATATTTTCCCACTTGTTCTTGCAAAAACATTCTAGATCAAATTGTAAGGGCATCTCCTGTGCACAGCCCGCCTCAGGTCACCCCACATATCTAGGTCATTCAAAAACATCGATCTTCTTTTGGTTAAGCCGTTCCTTTGCTGGTTTGGATGCATACTTTGGGTCACTGTCGTACTGAAAGGTGAAATTCCTTTTCATCTTCGGCTTAGTAACAGAAACCTGAAGGCTTTG
>CM040997.1:8594586-8622619 GCA_022985145.1 Pangasius djambal
TGCACCGTGGGTGTGGTGTTCTTTTGCTGATGTGCTTTTTTTTTTTTTTTTTTGCATCAAACATACCTTTTGGAATTATTGTACCTTTTGGAATTGGTCTCCTGAAACCATAAAACATTTGGCCACACTGTTTGGGGTGATTTAGTTGGGCTTGGATGTTTTTTGTTAGAAAGGGCTTCTGTCTAGCCACCCTACCCCATAGTCCAGACATGAAGAATATGAGAGATTGTTGTCACATGCAGAGAGTAATCAGTACTTGTCAGATATTCCTGCAGCTCCTTTAATGTTGCTGTAGGTCTATTGGCAGCCTCCCTGGTAAGTTTTTGTCTCTTTCTTTTGTAGGAATGTCCTGTTCTTGTTAATGTCACTGTGGTACTCTATTTTCTCCACTTGTTGATGATGGCCTCACAGTGTTCCATGGTACATCTAATATTTCGGAAATTTTTTTATACCTAACATACATGTTTTGTAAGCTCTTTGCAAACCATGGCTTCAGCAGTCAGATGAAACCAAGAAGAGGTCAAGAGAATCCTACAGAATCAGCTGGTGTTTATACAGTATGCGGTTAATCAGAATAATTTCACTGATGACAGCTGTATATTAATTACTATTGAACATGACACTGAATGTGATTGGCTCATTTGGAACACAGCCACACCCCCAATTATAAAAGGGTGTGTACACTTACGCAGCCAGGTTATTGGAATTTCACAGTGAGGGTGGAAAAAGTTCTGACATGATTTATCTTTGTTTCATTTCCTCACGTCACAAAAACCTGCCATTTTAAAGGGGTGTGTAGACTTTTTATATCCGTTGTACGTGTTTAGAGTCAGATATGGGTCACAGCAGGAGTGTATGTGCAGATCAGTCTCAGATGCACGTTAAATACTGAGGATTTTGCTAGTGCTGCTGCAGTGTGGAAAGATGTGCTTTTCACTGGCCCCCAAAATTACTCTGTATTGAAATTCTAAGTTTAGACTTCTTCCTTCTACATGCTGGTCTAGTTTTATTCTGGTTATCTATTTCTACATTACCCACACTTCTGTTTGACTACCTGGTGCCAGTGAGAATTCATCTACTGATGCAGCAGCGCTTTAATATTTTAGTTTATCCATCTCTCTAACCTCCTCAGCTGTACACTCAGCTTAAACAGACGAGTTTCCAAAACATTAACATTCAAGCTAAAACTGCCGTCAACACCATCACACTAGAAATCTTGTAGATCACTAACTTTGTTGTATAGCTGCACTGCATTCTGGAACTTTGAGGCCAACGTTTGCACCAACGTCTTCACTAATTCTACACTGGATTACTCATTAGTATAACACAACACTGCTGGGAAATGTTCTCTTTTTTTTTTTTCCACTTTTTGCAAAGAAATTACATCACAAATATTTCAGTATAAACATATTCCATGCATTTCAGTGTGAAGTTTTCCTTTAATTCTCCTCACCCAGTTGGACACACAAACCAATCTCATGAGAAATGTCTGTGAATTCAAATGAGATCTTGTTCAATGTCATACCAAAGGAGTCTTAGAAAAATGTAACATTTAACTAACTAACTTTTTATATGAATTATATCGGGTGAATTGCTGAATTTGTGAGCAGGACATCATGTTGAAACTAATCTCTTTGAACAGTAACGTCTCTCAGAATACAAAAATGTGAATGAATACTCTGGGAGGTACAAGAACTAATTTTAAAAGGGAAAATTTTCCCTTTAAAAAGTAAAATAGATGTCAAGACACTGACATCCGACTCCCACTTCAATATTCCTACCATGTCACATGACGCTCAATTCGCTCTGATAATAATAGCGGTAATTATGTTCTGGAGTGCACCCCATGGGAAACTGATCGACTGGTGTGACAGATTCATAAACATGCCGTTATATTCTCATATGCACCATGGAAAAGGGCAGAACAACAACACTTAACATAGAGACAGGTCTCTGGTCGTACCATGTCGTTCCGGCCGAAGAAGGTGTACACGGCGTACAGGTAATAGTCGAACAGCTGTGACACGCAGTGGATGACGTCGAAGGCGATGGGTTTTAAAATGTTCATCATCTGCATGTATTTGCCTGCCAAAGACAACAACACAACAGTCAGTGCCAGAGTCTATTAATTAAAGCTTATTAAAACTGTAATATTAATTCATCAATTATTTAAAAAGGAGCGAGGAATATCATTCTAGCAGTTATCGGTTCAAGGTTTGATAAACCGCTACAACATATAGCTATGTATTACATAGAATAATGTTAGATCAAATATTAGGCCTGTCGATCGATTTAAAAAAAAAAAAAAAGTTAACTAATTAATCGCACAATTTGTTGTGATTAATCGTGATTAATTGATTTTTTTATTCTTAAGACTGAAGCTTATAATAATGAATATTTGAGTGTAAAATCACAGAATTAATGTAGAATCAACACAAAGGAAGTATATTTAAATTCAAATACTTTTGTTTAATAGTATCTTTTTTTTTTTTTAACTTGGAACACAGATTCTCTGCTGTGAACGACAGATTTCCAGTAAGAAGGCATATTTATTATATGCACTAACAGAGATAATAACAAAACCCAGGCCTATATGTTGAAGTGCCATCGTCTTCTACTATGTTAATTGGGCTGCAGTTTTTAACTATCCAATTAGCCAAAGCATTGTAACCTTCTCACTTACAGGTTTCGTTATCGCCCATGAGTACCGCACTCCTGTAATATAGATCGGCGAGGCCCCGTAGAGATCGTTTCGGTAGCGTGTTTTGCTTTGAGGTGAAATGTCAAACACGATTTATCTCTGTGGTAATTAAATTTGGCTCTGCCAACTGTGCAGATTACTTTTGTTTTCTACAAAGATCCTTCGGCCAACTTTTTAAAGTGAAACTTTCTGCCTAAAGCTACTTCTTTGTCCTTATCCATCTTTAGCCAGGACGGCTCGGTTTGGCAGCGCACATGTCGTCCCAAGTCATAGGTCATAGGTCAGCCGCCACAGAAAGTAAACAAATTAATTATTTTTAACATGTTAATTATTTTAAATTAACAGCAAAAATTAAGGTGTTAATTTTGACAGGTGTATTTTATATATTTGTATATTTATATATATATATATGTACTGTGACAGGAAGTTTCATGTTTCATCAGGTTATAAATACGCTCCTACAGCAATCAATCTCACATTTTAAGAATTCAAGAAATGTGCACTAGTCAATCATAATGTGATCTAATGTTTAAGGTGGATTAGTCATTACTGGTTGGACATCGACATTTCCATGCACCCTGATGCAGAGCAATTAAATTTAGGAAAAAAAAAATAACGCATACACACGAAATACAAGATAGTAATATAGTTAGGATTGAATAAGGACTGATGAACAGTAAGAAAACTCGCTCAGTGTTTCTGCCGAGGAAGGCTTTTTTTGTACTCATGATTCCACGAGAGACTGCATTCATCTCATAAACAGCAGAACAAAATCCCACATAATGATTAAGAGGAAAATGTCATGGGTATTTGTTTTGTGTAATAAAATTCTTCTACTGACGCAAAATCTGTTTATTATTTGCAGTGTAATTGTCAAGGATTAGTGAAAAAGTTCCCATTACCTGAGAAAACAACAGCAGATTACTGAACCTAATTATTTTTTTTTTTACTGAAATTGATTAAAGTTTTCCCCGGTTTATTTCTGGGTTACGAAACCGCCCAACATCAAAGTGTGAGTCACAAAGAAAAGCCTCAAGGAACGAAATAAAAGCAACTAACGTCAATACAAAAAAATGAAACGGAAAAAAAACACCTGTGTCAAATTTAATCCATTCATTTCCACTGAAGAGCTAAAACCTAATGGCGTCTGAGCTGCCACGTCGGCTGATGCATTAGACAAATTATCATTGCTTCAAATGACCTGGAAGAGATGAGGAGGCAAATGCAAAACAGATCTAATGACAAGGAGCCGAGTCGATGCACACACCTCTGCCATTAGCTTATTAATTGATCGGCAAATCGAGGTCACTTGCTTGGGGTCACTGTTCTGTTCCGTGTCCTTTAAGTGGATGAAATGTTAAAGGGCAACTACTTACCGACCAGACGGATCACGTTAAGAGTGGTGTTGGTCAAGATAGGGGCATTGACTTTGTTCAGGCTGTAGTCTGATCTTTTTCTGCTGCGCAGAGTCTCTCTGGACACGCTGTTCACACACACACACACACACACACACACACACACACACACACACACACACACACACACACACACACAATATGCTTTTATTTTAAAAATCACTGCATGAAACACTTCATTAAGATGTTTTGCATATTCAAGAGAGACATCTAGCTAAAACTACTGTCTAATAAATACAATGTAATGAAATATACATAATTTAAATAAATTTATCACAAATGTATCACATTATTGTAAAAAAAACAAAAAACAAAAGTTACATAAATAGTAAAATATCAAGAAAAGATGATACTGATATCATTTAAAAGTCCTGGACAAAAAGGTATCATCATTCTTCTCAGGCAATCAGATCACAAGTGGACTATCATACACACACACTTTTTATTTATTTATTTATTTATTTATTTATTAATTTTCATGTGTCTCAGAGTGCAATGGGATTATGGACAAAAATTTACATCACAGTATAATCGATAGTTTTTAATCATGGTAAAGTTATGCTAACTATCAGACTGAACAAGCACTGCTTTCTCATCACTCACTGATTCACTCATCTTCAATAAGCGCTTTATCCTGCTCAGAGATGCCAATCTCACGCACTTATCCACACCTAGGGGCAATTTACAGTATCCAATCCACCTACTGGCATGTCTTTTAGAGGTGGGAGGAAAATGGAGAAGACAGACGATACCCACATGAACACGGGGAGAAGACGCAGAGAAACTCCACACAGTAACGCGAGCTCAGGACAGAACCGAGAACCCTGGAGCTGCGAGGCGTAACGATACCCACTGCACCACCATGTCGCCCGCTTCACTAGTGGTTATAAAAATAAATGGACCGTTTTGTGTTCTTTGTGATACATGCTAACATCTCCGTGCATGCTGCGAGCGTGCAAAATGATCCCACCTTCGCGTAGTAAGCAATTCAAACCTGTTACGTTTTTAATTGCAAAATCGCAACATGCGGGCCAATCCCACCACAGTGGGCCGCTCGAATACTGCCAGTCTGTCCTACCGCAAAATGAAAACGAGCCTCTTCATTAACCACATTGTTCATAGTGATATATTTATAACATTACAGATGCTTACTTGTTATTATGTGGATAGACACATGGTTAATAACTGGTACTGAGCTTAGTTAAAAGCGATTCAATCTAATGATCTTAGATTGTCATTAGCTTAGCTCTCAACAATTCAGCTATATTTTGATAATATTCTTGTCTTTAGCACATCATCACGTGGATTTGATTACTCATTACTTAGCAAATGATTTCAGCAAAGAGAGACAGCATGTGCAATATTGCATTGCTGAGCGGTGCTCGTTTATAGATTGCATTTCCATAAAAAGGTAAATATTATGATATATACTTAGAAAAAAAATGTCTCTTTAAGACATTCTTAAGTTTGTTTTGGATGGTTGATAGGATTTAGCTTCATAAAGGGTTTAACATTTAAAAAAAAAAAAAAAACCTGTTGACCGTTGTGATATAAAATTTTGGATAAATTGTCCACATCAACAAGTTGCATTTCTTCGTTGCATCGATTTACATCTCGGCTTAAACAGACTTTGAAACAAACGGAGGCTTTACAAGCGTCTCACGTCACTCTACAGCCTCTACAGACTTGTATTGCGCATTTTCTGCCTGTCATTTTCAATTCATTTCCTCTCTTTCACTTCAGTATTCATTTGGTGAATCAGCTTAGTGCCACTGATGATGCTTTTTAAAACTTTAAGCCTCTAATTTTATTGATCACAATTTATTTTTTTTCTGTGTTGCTTTACTTCTGCTTTAATTAAAGGGCAGTATTAGTGAAAGTGTGTATGCCCTGTGTATGTATTCTTAAATGTGAATATGTAGAGTTTTCTGCTTGAGCTACCATCATGAAGAGCTGACAAAGCTCCACTAGAAGTAACTGTAACTGATACATAGAGCCCAACATTTAAACAACACCATCACCATCATCAGCCTCTGGATGACCTGGCATAACGTCCGGTGAGGGGGCCACCTACAGAAAGACGCTCCATGTTATTTACTTGCTGGTAGTAGGTGTATACAGGTGTGATCATGACTTATAAATACCGTTGTGTTTGTGCCCTTGACAAAACCTAATGCCAGAAAGTCTTTGTTCTATCACACATTCTCTCTGCCTTTTTTCACTTCTGTGTGTGTTTAAATGTGATGCTTGGAGCACTGAAAAGAAGTAAAGAAGTTAAAAGAAAGTGTACGGCGGTGACATTCTCCTGACGTTAAATGTGTTTGAAGAAGTTTTATGAAGAAGTTCAGCATGCTACTTCCAGGTTCTGTGCACCACATATAGGAAAACAAAAGCAAAACAAAAACACTAATTTAAAAAAAAACAACAACAGTCTGAAGGAGTTCGGAAACCACGGCCACATGTGAGCAGCTTTACAAGAAGTTGTATTAAGACAAATAAATCCTCTGCCTGTGCAGTTTTTCTTTTTCCGCAGTAGAAACGGGATTTAAAATCCCCCACTGTTTTCTGTAGTTTCTCATTTATAGCCTAACAGTAAACTGATCACTAAGAGACCCATGCAGCCTAGCAACCTGATGCTACGTGGTTTTAATCTGACTGAAGAATCTAACCATAATTTATTATTATGGATTAGCGTTAAAAGACCATTCAGCTAAACTAACACTTTCAAATGGTGGTCTAGTCTGCAACGACCAGACATATATAAATATCTTATACAAACTCTGAGTGTTTATGCTAGAGAGAAATTGAAGTCATACAAGGCTCTTGATGCTTACAAAATTGTTTTTTTTTTGGACACATTTGAGATTTAAGGTTTTACAATTACAGCATCGAGGACACTGTGGCACTGAAAGCTGAAGTGCTACCCAGCCAGACGCCATCAACTCATCTGTTCACTGAACAAAGTTAGCTAGCTAAATGTATCTGTTACAGGCAACTCCTCAGTAAGAGTGTGACCTAGCTGTCTAGCATTAGCTAGCTAGATTCTTGAAGTAGAATTTAGGTGAGATATGCAGGTTTGTTAAAGCGATATAAATCAGGCATGTTAGCTAGTTAGCAAGCTAAGTCTGTTAAATTCTTAGCTAGCATGCTGAGATAGCGTAGATGAGATGAGATGACCACAATTATCCTTCCTAACTTCCTGTAACCACAACCGTCTTCCGTTAGTTTGGACCAACCCCCGAATTTTTTGTAAAATACACTAGTAACAAAACACTACGTCTGTTTAAGGTCGGTAATGATCAAAATAAGAGATAACACAGTATAAGATCATGTTTTAGCTACACGTTTCTTGAATTTTGCTCTTTAAGAAATAAAGCAATATAAAGAATACATCAGTCTGTTGGAGTGGCTTTAGTAATGAAAATGTTACCCTATCATGCATGGTCTTTGACTTAATGTGTGTTATACAGAAAACAAATGAGCTGCAAGTGTAAGAAACATTACAGTTATGATCCCTCTGCAGCTGCCGGTCTCATATAATAACCCTTAAATATGTCAAGTCAAGTGTGATTGTGCTGGAGGAAGAAGTGCCAGTCACCGCAGTGGGGGAAGAGCTGATTGAAAATTCATCAGCGTTCATAACTTAATGACTCCTTTAATTATACTTGTGATTGGAGATGTATATGACTCTAATCTTAGAAGAGCGCTATAAAATAATTGCATGGACAAAAAGTGGAAAATGGCACGACACTCAGCCTAGGGTTTCACTGAAGGTCCCACTGGTCCACATAAAAAATTGTGTGTATATATATATATATATATACACACACACACACTATTATATACTATACCACTTAGTTCCTTGAATCAAGTTAAACCAAGCAATCATTTTTATAGTCTATTGCCATTTATAGCAAATCATTTTCCAACTGTTTAATGAAGATAACACCCCAAATTGGCTCTAAAACGTAGCTGAATAGGTTTAAAAAGGCTCCTTCTTCATAGGATAATTAATCCTCTTTTTTCTGATAAGAGGCTAATGATAGCATGTTTGCTCACAGGCTCTCACAGCACACAGTGTGAGATTCAATTCCAGCACAGCTTCAAGAGGCCAGATTGCGGAGTTCATAAATTAGATTATTCAGTTGCTTCCCAGGCTTACTGAATTAAATAAGTAAATGAGAAAGCATTAGCGTGATCACTAATTGCGGGGTCCAAAAAGTACACGGTAATCTTTTAATTATTCACAAAACAGACATTTAGCTCTAACAGGTTATTCAATATTCTTCAGACCATTTTCTCTGAAAGTTAATGCACACAGGATACGGATAAAGGCCACAGGATACTTAACAACGTTTGTGTGGGTTGCATGAAGATGAAACAAACCCTCTGCGTTTTTGCGATGGCCGTCACATGCAAGTGTTCAAGTACTGCAGGTGGTGCTATTATAATTTTATTTGCACAACTACAGAAAGACGATTGCCCGTTGCAGTATGCTGACAGCATCGTCTTACAATTTAGGCAGGGGACACAGATCAGGTAGCGACAGAGCTGCCCTACCTGCATCTTGCACGTGTTAAAGTTTTACGGGTCGTAAAAATTTATGATCAAAAATATGTTAAATGTACATATGATCAGAAGGTTGGGGGTTCAAGCCACAGCAGCACCAAGGCCCTTAACCCTCTCTGCCCTCTATTTGAAATGTGAGCATGCCTTATTTGTAATAACAATCACAGGCTTGGTTGAGTAGTGTGTTCATTTGTGGAGGATGCCCCGAAACCATGTCCGCATCACGGTGAGAAAAGCCTCCACATGTCTGTTTGGGCCGTGATTACAACATATTGTTCATGGAAGCCAACTGAATGGTCTCCATATAGTCCCCTTTGATAAAGTTCAACTAACATGCCCAATCCCATTAGTTAAAACCCAATCCCATTAGTTAAAACCACTCCACACAGTGTGTGTGTTGAGATGAGGCAGAATTCGGCTGGGTGGTGCCACTGATATACTGACCTCTTGTTAGGTACATCTCCAGTCTGTTCATCCACAAAGTCCTGCTTCAGTTCATCTGCCACATCACTGTCACTGTCGTAGTCCTGATACACATTCTTCTCCAGCTCTTCAGACTCATACTGACATGGAAAAGAGGGAAAGAAGGAGGAAAGAGCAGCGTGAGGCCAGGAAGAGCAACAGGAAGTCAAGACTGTAGAGAGGGCTTGGTTAAATCTAGAACGCATGAGACATAAAAAACAATCAATGGGTTCCTTCGAAAAAAAAATGAAATATGCTTTTAACTTTTTCAAAAATGTAATGAAATAATTTAAGAATTTGATGATACACAAATGTTTCAATGTCTCAACCACATTTATTTGTTTACTTCCCATGTACGAACTGCTGATCTCCTGAGATTTTCACACATGACAATCTCTAGAGTTTACACAGAGTGGTGCGGAAAACAAAAAACATTCCGTGAGCAGCAGTTCTGAAACTGTCTGTTTCAAGCTGGTTCAAGCTGCCCGGAAGGCCATAGCAACTCGAATAATGACTCTTTACATCCGTGGTGAGCAGAACAGCATCTCAGAATGCACAACATGCCAAATCTTGAGGTGGATGGGCTTCAGCAGCAGAAGACCACACTCCTGTGGTTCCACTCCTGTCAGCCAAGCACAGAAATCAGCAGCTACGGTGGATTTTGGTTTTAGCCCCATTACAAAGACTCGGGTACTGATACAAAAATATTCTTTTTTCAGAACCTGTGACCGAGAAGTAAAATTGGTGAGGCTCACGTGTAATATTTTTTGAGGAATACATGGAATATCAAGGACTTGTTTGATTGAGAAATTAGTCCAAAAATCACACCCTGTCCAGTCAATTTGACCCTCTTAATGCATTCTAGGGCAACATGACCCTTATGAATATTTATATATGTGATTATTCAAAGCCTCCAACAGATGTCTGAAGTAAACGCATAAATATGAAAATGACTGAATGTGTCACTTGTGGCATTACGGCCCATTTACATCAAACCTGATGTAAAAAAGTGTCACAAAAATGAAAAAGAAATGACAGTAATTCTGGGTGACTCCATTTCTTTAAAAAAGGCAGCAACACCTACTCACAGCAGCAATTACAGGTTTCTCTGTCAGAATGACTGGAGGTGAATTTGCAGCACTACTGAAAGTGCTGGTTTTTTTATTCCTGAACAAACAACAAACTTATATATGATCATTTATTATTGCACATCCCACTCAAGCACTGATTTAGTCCACCTCAGCACAGAGTTCAGTGACCAGGGGTGTTTGTACAGTGGATATAAAAAATATTTTAGGCAAAAAAAAAAAAAACAAAAAAAAAACAAAAAAACAAAAAAAAAACTTTAAAACAATAACCTAGTTGCATAAGTGTGCACCCTCCCCCCCCTTTTTTTGGACATTTTGACCCCTCCTGATCGATTCCTTTCGACAGTGAGATAAACTTCTAGCAAGTACAGGATATTTCAAAATGTTAACACTTGCAATACTATTTGTGGTGAACATCAGAACATATTATAACTGATTATTAGCATGTCTAGCATTGAAAGTTTTCTACAAGGCCACCATTCTGGCAGGTTCACCCCAAAGGAGTCGGCTATCGTGCAAAAAATATCTGTATATTAAAATTATATTTATTATTAGTCGGCTTGATTTTCACTAAAATTAAAACAAAATGCATATATGCCATTTACAGGCATTCCTGTGATAGACAATATGCATCACAACACATAACTGTTCGATTTGATGATGCATCTAATGTCTACCAAAATATTTTCTTTTCTTTTTTTTTAATACAAAAATTTAATTACAATGTTTAATTTATATAAAATATTTAACAATGAAACAGTAAGAAAAAATTGCCAACAAATTTTTTTTTTAAACATTTTACAATTTTAAAAATGAAGTACAAAAGTTTAACATCAAATCGGCTACGTCCAGTCTGTTAGTAATGATTACAAAAAAAAAGAAATTATAAAAAATATTACAGAAAGATGACTGTAAAAGAGGCTGAAAAAAATCAGCAAGACTTTCCAGGTGCTGCTATTAATTTATTACTTATGCCGATCTCATTTTTTTTTTTTTTATCAAATCTTTTATGAAAAAAATAAGATTCCAATATACACATATTAAAGAACAGCCAACTTCTACTTCCAGGTTGAATATTTGACTGATTTGATTATCTGTTTTCTAGTCTGTGTGTAGTGAAAAAAGTAGAAACAATTAAAAACAAGGCAGTGTTTATTTTTAAAAAATAAATGAATAAAAAAAAAAAAATTATTTCCTATTTTACCAGAATCGAATGTCTTTGTGTGTGCAAAAGTGTTTTTGGCATGAACAGGCCTTCATTTGAGAGTTTTATTTGCATGCAACTCACTTGATTCATGAGACAGATTTCAGAATCGAAGTAGACGCTACTTGGAGATTATCATCCTAATAACTTTCTCATTCCTGTGCTGTAATTTCTTTGGGGCAGATTTTGAAAACACCCTGTGAGACACCCCTGATACTGAGCACTGCACCGAGCTGTGAAAAAAAGTTCACACGTCCTGCTGGATCGACAACAGGCTCTTATATAACATGAATATAAACACATGAATTCACAGACTGAACTCTCAGGTTTTCACAGGCTGCAGTAATCAAAACTGTCTGTTTTTTGTCATTTTTTTTTATATTCCATGCTGTCTCAAGGCAAAAACACTTTCATTGGCCTACGCTATCAACATAATAAAAAATGTTCTTGCGTTGACCCAGTATCTGTTTTGAAATGTCAAGTGCATTTGAGTGATGATACCTCTACGCAGACACTACACCCTCCATAAAGCTGATCCAACATGGCAGGTAGAGAGACTATAAACCACTTAACACCATTAATTATGTCCATTTATTACAGCAGCACACTGTGGTTTCGGTGATGTTATTGAAGAATAAATAGGGGGGAAAAAAACTAAAGTTCACCCAGGCCTGATAAAAAGTGGTATCACAAACATCTGCCGCACACATCAGCTACAGAAAAATGTATCGAATTTAATCATAGCGACACAAACCCAGTGAAGAGAAGATACATATTTTTTTAAAATCACATTACAACACATTTTTAATGGATTATAAACCAGCACTCTGCAGAAGGTTACATATTTTTTATTTATTCACGGTTCGATTTTCAAGCAGAGGCTAGTTGTACTACAAACAGCAGTCCCAGGAAACCTTTTGAACAATCTTATTTTTTGTTTTCTAGTCATTACACCAATCATAAATCTGGTCGTTCAGCAGCAAGTTTGTGTGCATCATCGACTGATCTAAAAATAATGATACTATATAAAACACTGCATATCTATAGCTAGGCATTTTTATTGACTGGTAAACCTAGGCATAGACTTGTGAAGGTTGTTTACACACCGTTTGGTATTAGTTTTACATTAGCTACTAAATGAAGCCATAGTAATTACTGAATAATATGGTTTAGGAATAGTAATAATAAGCTGTGTAAAATGTACTGCATGTGTACTAAAGGTGTAACAAACATGTAATAACTGAATAATAAGCCTACCCCATTAGATGCCAGGACGTCCTCACTCTCCTCTTCTTTACTGTCGATCTGCATCTCAAAAGGGTTTCCTCCCTGAATATACTGCTCAAAGAGAGACAGCTCCTCAGGGTCACTGGAGGCGGGCTGCCTGCTCGGAGACACCGATGGCGAACGACACTGGCCCATGAACCTAAACTCCTGCAACACAACGGTGCTTACGTTTTTAGCTACAGTTTTAATCTACATTATTAGCATGCTTTGTTTACAGAACCTTTATTCAACTACATGCAGTGGGTACTTAAAAAGAACACTACTGTCCTACACAAAAAAGGTATATAATCCATCCTTTGCTCCAGAGGTGCTGTATCATAGCTGACCCTGTGCTTTGACCCCAACTTCTTAACAAGCTGGGATATGCGAAGATAAGAATTATCATACTGCGCTGTATATCTGACGAATAAAATCTTCTTCTTCTACATATGCAAGAAAACATTAAATATGCAAGAATTCTAGTCTGATATACTACATGTTCATGTGACCACCAATCGGCCAAATTCACTTGCAGTACCTGAGAAAGGCTCAAAAACTGCTACTAATTTTGAAACAAATGTAGGGTTTTTTTCTTTGCTTCTTTTTCGACCGAAAAAGTGCCTCTTTCCGTGGCTTATGTTAACTATATATATGTCTAATGTCAGCCAAGTCAAACATACTGATCGATTTTATTTCACATTAATGAACTCAAAACATTCTCCATTTTCCCTGACAGAAAGCGAAGGAGCTGCTTCAGTTCACGAGTTGACATGAGGGAAGAGGGTGGGTCTTCCAAGGTGTCAGGAAATAATAGAGAGTTCAAAAGATTTCAAAAACTATTATTACAGATTCATGTCGATCTGCCGTCGACTGCTCTTTGTTTTTGTTTTTTCATAATTTTCAGTTAGTAGCAGCGTGCTCCGGTGTTAAAACGCAGAGTTCCTGTGCAACATGAGGAAAGCTTTGAAAGGTCCATTTATATCATTTTATTTATACAAACAGTAAAACCATGAAGCAAATTTATTGAACAAAAAGGTTATTTATGTTCCTTACATACTGCATACTACATTCTACTTTTAGAGGGTTTAGTATGTGTAGTATGAACAGTATGTCACAGATTGATCCATAAAAAAAAAAAAAAAAAACAGCAGAATAAAGAATAGTTCGTAAATACTGAAGGCTAGCAGGATCCTGGTTTAATCTGGGCAACATTCGCTTAACCGAATATCTATTCATTAATTTTTATGGTTATCCGAATAATAAGATTGCAGTATAAAAAGAGTAAGGCTGATGAAAAGTCCTGCAATAATTTATTAAAAGGAATGTAAAATGAATGCTGTAAAACACGGCAGGCCATAAAAAGCGAAAAGAACGCCATTTATGCAAGAGCTATATTCAAAGCCAAAGCTGATATCGTTTAGGGTTAGGGAAAAAAGCTCAAGAAAAATGACCTCAGACAGCAAACTGTTCATCTCTTTATTCATCAGAGTACTGATGAGAAGTGGTCAGGCTAATAAGTCTCATCATAGACTAATCATCCCAATCAAAATGCTCATGTTACATCCACTGAATGCACCAGTTCAGTGACACAAAAGACTGTCCTTTGAATACGCTAACCATAGAAATGCTTGTAGATTTATTCATAAGATCCTCTGGGGAGAATTTGCTTTCAATGCAGAGTGTCTAGGCATGTATAGTAAAGTGAAAAACAAATCATTTTCTCAGAGATTGACATCATTGCGACCTCGGATGGCTCAAAAGGCTTGTGATCAAATAAACCTGACAAGTACGTCTTTCCTCTTTCGCTCTACAGCTGAGAGAAGGAGATAATCCAAGCCAGGACTCAGTGTTTGGATACAATCCCACACCCATAATGCAGCTTTCTCTAATGTCCTAACCCAAGCTAAATAAAAAATCCCCAAAAAACAGAAAACACGAGGGCCCGTTTGCCAGAGGGAATGATAATTGAGCTTATGTTTGACAACACCAAAGTTAACAGAGCAGTCAGTTGTCTGCAAAACCCCCAGGATGCTGTCAGCAAGTTTAATTAACGTCCAGACGTACAGTAATTACTGTACATGAATTAGAGCACCTCAGTGTGACCTCTGAAGTCATTTCTAATCTGAACGGCTGCCTCAGGTGCTGTGCTGAGACTTACGTGAAGCTGAGTGATACTGAAGTTGGACTTCACAGGACACAATTCCCATGTTTCGTTCTCCAGAAACATGCGCAACTCCTCCAGGCGCGTTCTAGCAAAGAAATAAGAGAGAGATGAATGCAAACAAATGCACCTCAAAAAACATATATTATATAGTTTATGTATAAAATGATGGACACAGGGCAAAGGCAGGCAATTGCTGAAACAATACGATCATCTTTTCTGAGAAAGAAAAGTGCCTTAGTTGTGTTTACATCGCTCCTGTCAATTATGTCACAGACAACCATCACCATGTTTCTCCTATACGTTCACCATTTATAAAATTGGTAAAGTGTTTGGATCAAAGACTACAGGAATTTCAACAATTAGTCAAGATATTGTTCAGGAAATGTAGGTTCATCAGAATGGCAGATGAATGCAGCACCATAGAGCTGCACAAGTGGCAGCAAAGTGAGCACAGACGCATCACAGACACACAACGATGACACCAAACTCCCTGACATTGATGTAAATAGCGTGTGTCATGCATGGGAGATCAAGACCTGAGGAAATCCACTGCTCAAGTTTGGGTCTGGAGCTCCACCACAACCAAAAACCAGCAGACAAAGCTGATGCAAAAACAAACATCAAACATGCATACGCAAGGTAAAAAAGAGAAAGGAAAAAGAACGACGTGACAGCAAAAACATGCAGAGTGTACTCGGAAACGGAAATAGAAAATGCCGTTACGAATACGACAGCAATCTCAGAATATGAAGTCTTATAAAATCATACCTTTGAACCAATCCAGCTTATTGTGAGATGGTATATGAAATGATATATAATTTGCCATGACTTGCTGCCATTGCCCTACAGAATTTTTATTATGCATGAGGTGTACAATTCAGGATACTGAAGTACAGCCTGAGGAGTGATTACTCAAAGCATTTTCAACACTTTAATTTTGCATATCTTTGAATATGGCAAAGAGATTGAGGAAAAAACCCATTTCACTATTGTGGAAGTGAAGGAGTAGCGCAGACTCAGTGAATTACGCGCAATTCGTCAATGTTTGGACGTTGTCCTGGACTAGTGCATGCATCAGTTAATCTGTTTACTGTGATAGTTAATTATTTTGCATTCTTATATAAAGACGTGACTGTCCTTCCTGGCAGGTTATTACTGGAAGGAAGTTGCGTGCCTCTCTGTGTAACGACAGGATTTTTTTTTTTTTTACTGCAGTCATTACGCTGATTTTCGAGTGTCGCTGCTGCTCTCTTCTTCACAAGACATGAGTTTTCTTTTCTGTCAAACTAGAGACACTGGGCTGATGAGAGAATGTCAGTTTGTCAGGGTAGACCACTTCTTTACCGTCAAAAAACTGTCATGTAAATTTATGTAAAAACATACAAACAAACAAACAAACAAACAAACACCAGGTGGTCCGACCTGTCTGGTGCAGTCCTCGCTTTGCTGTTTGGTATACAGATCTGTTTTTGTGGGCCAGCTTTTCTAGTCATGTAAAGAATAATGATTTAGATGTGTTTCTGAGCCTTCTGGATGTGGTAGGTTGCATTATCGTCCATCCATCCATCCATCTTTTTGTATCGCTTATCCTACACAGGGTCACGGAGAAGCCTGATCAATTGAGAGCGGTCAGCTTGTTAGGGTTTTCAGTGCAGGGGAAAACTGTGAATCATGAATGACAGGAAAAAATCTGGTTCTGTGATTATACAGTCTATCTTCAACTGACGCAAAGTACAAAGCCACCTTAGCTTTTCATTTTTGAAGCTAGCAAACCTTTTTCTTTAAACTTTGGTAATAATGTGTTGGAAAGTTTACAATTTATGTTTTTTTTTAAAA
Organism: Pangasius djambal; assembly: GCA_022985145.1. NCBI lineage: Eukaryota > Metazoa > Chordata > Actinopteri > Siluriformes > Pangasiidae > Pangasius > Pangasius djambal. The sequence continues at coordinate 8,611,292 of CM040997.1, forward strand.
ATCAATTTGTTCTTAGATCTCTCATCTTCATCTCATCGCTCTCACTGCCAAGTGAATTACTGTGCCATTTTTCTGGTAAATGGGGATTGAAAATCTTATTTTTAGGTCAGTCCATTAAAAGAAAATCGTATTATCTATGAGTGTTTTAGTTTTTTTTATCTATCGCTACAACACCAGACATGAGATCTGCCTCTGCTGCTTGCTCTCTGGAAAGAAACAGGCACCCAGCTGTTTACGCAGCTGTACAGGAAAAACCCCACCAACCTATCTCCAGGAAGCTGAAGAGAACATGTACAAGTCGTATTTTTGTAGCAATGTCGGACAAAAACCAGCTGTATATAACATGCAGCGATATGCATAGTTATCTCTTTGGATATGTTTTGGCACGTTTTGGATACACCTAAAGGCATCTGTGCAGAAAATGATGTGAATAACACATGATGTCAAGGAATATGTGAACCAGTAAATGTAGAAGAACCTGAATAAATAAATGAATAAAAACGCATGTTTAAGTTTTATAGCATTTTAATTGTTTACTGCTCATGGATTTTATATAAATGTTGACAAATCAAGAATAAAAGTCAGTGTTCGCTATATTCAATCTATCCATCTTCTTTGATTAAGACACTGATGACTAATGTGCAGCGTGTAAATCATTAGATGTTAACACTGATGCATCAACCAGAAACTCATCCAGTTTCAAAGAGTTAATCTTAATAATGGCTGTAAAAGTCTAGATCTACTACTAAATAAAAAGTGGTTACATTAACATATTTGGAATTTAATCAAAATTTGTTACGTAAGGAATAACACACAAGGGACCATGCTACTATCTGAAATCAATACATGCTGGGGTGAAGCGGAGTGTATTATTTCCATATAACAGCATGTGCTGAAGTGTGTTATTCCGTTTATACCACAGCGATTTGCCTATAATTATTATAATTACTGCCTATAAATAAATTTAGTATTTTTTAACTAATTTAGATTTTTTAACTAGCAAAATCTGCATACATTTGGTTATAATTGTCATCACATCATATTCACAGTTAACACCCAATTAATTAGAAGAGTCACACAGAAAGCTATCCTTGGACAAACTTTGGTCATTTCTGCCATGAGGCACAATATATATGTATTCTAGCAATGTATCTCTATCGATGCTTCTGACAGCACTCTCAGTAAGAGGTGACAGTTTATCACTTTTAAAAATGCCACCCAAGCACTTGAAAGCACTGCAGGAATTGTAAAATAATAAGAAAGATATAAAACTCTCCTTCTCTACTAATAAAAAGCATCTGAACTGTGCCGCCAGTGTCAGCAGGGAAAAACAGGGATGGAGCCCAAATCCCTGCTCGTGCCCTTTCATCTGAGAGTAATATAGTGGAGGCTGTATATTTACATAATCTCACTAATTACAGAAGTCCCAAACAGCAAAACTCTACTGTCCAATGGACACACCAATTACGCTGGTACCAAGCCCTTTAGAATTAAATTAACCTAATAAATCAGTCTTAAATAATCAGCCCCTGGTGAGCTGTGGAAACAGTACAAGTAAACATTACAAGCTAAATCTTTATTTAGTATATATGTGTACTGAAGTGGAGGAAACTGCACAAGTGGGAGAGCATTCATGTTTGCATTATTGAGAATTACTTGTACTGTACGTTAATAAGGTCAGTGCTGGGTAAACACGCACAGTGCGCAGTCAGAATTTGTTGTAACCGAACCTTAGACCTCGCAATAGAGCTAGCTGCCACACGTACACATTACAATTGTAAAATACTGTTGAGATTTCAAAACAAGACAACCCAGGACAAATGCACTCGAGGAGACCATAACAAACGCAGGGAAAAAAAAAACAACTGAGAAAACTAGAACAAAACACACTGAGAAACATGAAGTATGTTCCAAAGCTCTGGGGTCATGACATCAAAAGCAATGCCAGGGTTGCTGAGTATGTATGCAAGAGTTTAGAAGTAAAGGTTTGTAAAATTCAAACAAATTTTGGCTAATATTTGCATTTGCAATGTAACCCAACTACAGTAATCTATGCCTATGCATAGTCTTTGCATTTGTATGGAGATCTGAAAAAAATCAGATGTTGCTGTGGCTGAAATGATTTTTTAAATCGATTTTTAATCTTGCTAAGGCTAGCTTCCTGCAAAGCTCAGGTTGGGTAAGAAGACAGTTTAACACTCAGCCAGTCAGTCTGCCTAATGATGTCAAAAAAAAATCTTGCTAGCTAAGTGTGAATTCTCGCGCAGTGAATGTCACGATTGGTCACGTTGTTAAATAGTTATGCTCCATAATGAAACAGACATAATAAATTACATTTTTAATCATACACTGTCAAAATGTCAGTCATGCTCCTGCACTGCAATTAGAAAGAAATCTTTAAATGCTATTTTTTTTTAACTCAATATTCATGTTTGGAGGTAACCAGACTTAACATTTTACTTCTGGTTGAAATACATGGAAAAGATAAACACAGTTCCCTTCTGAGTTCAGAACTATATATAGCAGAAAATGTTAAACTGTCATCTTGTGAAGAGTTTTCCCAGCCACACAATTAGACCTTACATATATCACATGGACAGTAATATTAATTATTAATTAGGCTTAATGCCAAGCTACATAGCCCACAACAGGCCTACATGACTATATTACATCTGTTGTTTTAATTCTTGCAAAACTTTCTTTTTTTAAACTGTGATTCTACAAGCTATATCAGCAAAGTTGAATAGACAAGTGATGTAAATTTGGGAACTGATATGATGCAATTGAAGAAATATATCTTTTTTATTAAAATATTTGTCTGATAAGTTTTAATGCAAAAGAAAATATGATACATCTGCTTTATTCTAGCTGCTCAAGTTGTGTTTTTTTTTTTGCAAATGCCATTCTGAATATCGTGCTGATTATGAAATAGCACCTCATGGGAGTGATGAACTCAAATTTCAGAATTATACTGGATGGAAATGTAATTGCTACTGTCAAATTTCTCTTTTGCCATTCCATCATGAGAGGTGGCATACAACTTAAGAAAGGCTGACACCTTTGAATTCTCAGCAAAAGACAAAAAAAAATCCCGTGTGAATATGGAAGAAATCATGACAATTATTCCCAGATATTCTGGATAATAGTCTAGAAATGAACTACGACCCATTTAAAGTAAAATCAGCCTGCCTAGGAAACCACTACTATTCAGATCTCTATTGTTTCAGGCTAGAAAATTAAAAATTCATAACGTTTTAGCTTTGAGTAACAAATATATGACATTATACTTGGAGTCAAAGATTGATTTAGCATTAAAGCAAAATCTGTTGGATTATCGTTTGCTTCCATGATGTTAAATGATTTGACCAACTGGCAGCATATAAATTAAAAACAGAACGGACAATCCCTGAAGAACACCTTGCATAAAATAGGAAATGAGAGATTTATATTTGTCTATAATGACAAAAAAATGTTCTCCTAGTGTCAAAAGAAGCAAGATTAAAATTCGGTGATATGCACTGTAAAAAAGAAAAAAAAGAAAAAGAAAAAAAAAACACTTCATGGTTTGAAACAGTTCAGGGTCCCGTCAGCACTCGCTATTTTTGGTTAGAAATGTTTGTACACAAGGTCACCAGTTGTTGCAGTAACACAGGTAAAAGGGGAATCAGAAACATACCTGTGACTGTCTGTAAGCGTTAGGGCCTGTTTTTTGTGATAGCAGCTATTTTGAGTATGTTCAAGAGAGAAACTTAAGCAACAGGCACAGCAATCCAATAACACGTAAGGGTCAAGATATCAGATACGCACTTTTATAGAAGTGAGGCGGGAACAAGGTCAAACTGACAAGAACATGGATTAGACCTAACAATGGGTTCTGAAAGATAAACAGAACCACTTTAGAGAAAGGTCTCTGAAGGGTGTCTTCAGATATCACACACACACACACACACACACACACACACAGGTATCACAATTCAATATGTAATTCAATTAGCGCTGTGTTACAAACCCGGAAAAGCATCACGAAAGAAGAATGCGTCAGTTTGGTGATGTCAGTGGGTTGCCATCTTGATGCAGTTATTGCAAGCAAGGGATATGCAACTAAATATTAAGTGTTATTTACTTTAAGACTATCTGTTATTGGGTGGTCTGCCACCAAAGGTGCCATGCTCTAAGTTGTTTCACACATCTAGATGTAAATTCGGGTGAAAAATCTAGACGTAGATTCTGATCTATCGTCTCATATTCATCTTTTCATCTCAGCCCCAAATGTCTTCAGAGTATAGCAAAAGCAAAAGAATAATACAGGACCATACACATAATATAAGATAAGTCATGTGCACTTGCTGACACCAGTTATTCATAAGACCTTGACTGAGGAGAGCAGAGATTCAGGGAAGACCACAGGACGGCTAACTCACCTGTGATAGTTCTTAAAGTAGTTCACACTCTGCCTCTTTATTGACTCCTGTAGCACCTCAGACTTGCTGCCACAGAACTCCTCTCCCACCTGCATTAGCCTAGACACACAGAGAATAAGAAATGGTGAAAAAGAGGACTCAGTTTGGACATGAGAGAACACACAAACATGAACAAAAACAGCTGGCAACAGGCTTTAGTGCTACAAGTCCTTATTAACCCCAGAGAGTTGTTTCACAGCACATGTGACCCATGCATTTGCTATCGCAGCTGACCCATGAGCAGGGGTTACACAGGTCAGCAAAACAGAGCCATGGCTCCATGCACTCAGCGGCCTTTTAATTAGATCCCTTGCAAAGAGGCTATCTTGAAGTTCTCTCTCGCTGTGGAACAAGCAGCTTCATTGATGCCCTATGCACCCTTCCTCTCTGCTGGGTTAAACACACTGGGCTAGAGGAGCCAAACAGGCTTCGTGCCAATCCAATTAGCACTAATGAGGACACAGCTTCCTACCTGCTAATAACGTCCAGCACCACAATGAAGTCGTCATACTTGAAGTTGGACATGTCTGTCCCCAGTAAATAGGCTTTCACTTTCAGCTGGACGTCCTGACAGTAGGAAAACAGGTAGGTGCGATCAATGAGCTGATGGACAAAACAGAAAAAGTGGCAGATAGGGACGCGAGTGTGTTACTGACCTGCCAAATCCGGCTTAGGCCATGTTCAAGCTTTTTCTTCACATAGCTGTGGCCCACTGTAGACTCCTCTGAGCCTTCGCTGCTAGTACCATCTGCAGAAACATCCAAAAAACATCCAAAAAATCTTAACGAAAGATGACTAAGTAAATTACTGAGGTATCTTGCCAAGAAGAAAAGGACAAATACCATCGTTCATTACAATTATTTGCTTTATTCAGTTACTCAGTCAAAAGACAGAAGACTTTTGGGCATTTGAGCACAAGGCTAAATTATTATACTTTAGTAAAATGCATATTTACTGAAGAGAAAGGAAGAAAGAAAGGAAGAAAGAAAGGAAGGAAGGAGGAAAGAAAGGGGGGGAGGAAGAAGAATAAACAAACAAACAAACAAACAAACAGAAACTATAAAACCAATCTATTAGCTTCACTTTCTTACAAATTTTTATTACTATTTACACTGAAGAAAATTCAATTCAATAAATTCCATTAGCCAAGTGTACTGTCAGAAATGAGAAATAGCATCTCAGAAACACCGCATTACAGCATGCACTGACCGACACACTGCTACTGTTCTGCAGATTTGTAATAACACTGATGCTGAAAATCACAGCTTGGGCTATTGGCTAATAACATGGGAGCCCAACAATGCCATTCTCTGACTTGCGCCACGCTGATTACAAGCACAGGATCACAAGCTGGCATTCTACTGCGACAAGCTCAGACCAGGGGACAGAACAATCTGATCTTTCCTGTTGGGCAATAAAAGCAACAGCTTCAAGTATAAATGAAATGGTGCCAAATACAAATAAAATAATACCTTATGACAACATTACGACCAAGTAATGGTGGCAGTAAAAGTAAACGTCCTGTAGAAGCTTTCCACTTGTTGACTTTGTCCCCCGGCAGACCAGCAATACAAAAATGTCCCAGCACAGGCCATAACAATATAAAAGAACAACTTCAAGACAACTGTGGCAGTTAACTTATCATCCGGTGGTCATGTGTACAGCTTACTACTATGTCTTAAGTAAGGAATACAACATGACAAAAGTGAAAAGAGAGAAAATTAAAGATTTAAAGAGTTCATTCCAATTCCACTGAAAGACACCCGGCCTGCTTCTACATTCATAATTTATCTACTTATAGAAAAACAGGAAATGAATGGCAAATTTTAAAGAATTATACGTTTACAGTGGGAAATGACTCTCAGAAAGTAACTTAAATGAAAGCAACTCCATGGCAGCTTGGTAAATTATGTCTAGGCTTTCTTAAACTAAAGATAAAGTATACTACTAGCAGAAAACCAAATTTTTGATCAAAACCAGATTTCTCATCATTTTTCCAGAATTCAGCTATACCGACATCTGACTTTTTCTTTTATGGACCATCTCACATTTGTCACCAAAATAAGGTCAGTCCTGCACTATACACAAGCCAGTGCTGTGTGTACGCCTGAGCTTAAACCAACATAAAATTCCCAAGATGCTCCAGTGCTGACGCCAGGTGGACAGAGCTCCAGGCCCTCGATGACCTTTTACTTGGACACAGCATGCATGTTTTATAAACTCTCCATCACTCATGGGCAATTTCATCAGTGAGTCACAGAGGTAGGAAACATGTCCAAACCACACAAAGGAAAAGAAATTTGGTAGAACATCTTTTTCCATGCATATGCCAAGCACAATCCAGGGATTACGGTCCTGCATTTAAACAACTGCTTGTACTACCTCACTTCAGTTTGTTCACATTAAATAACTGAGAGGCAAGTTCACCGTGCTCTGAGCCCTTGTGCAATTATAACGAGGCACAAAAGCATATCATTAGTTTACACAGGAACTGTGTGACACTAATAATAATTTTAAAAAATTGAGATTATGAAAAAGGAAGCATGGGAAGAAGAAAAGTTTTTTTTTTTTTTTTTTTTTTTAAATAAACTAAGTAACGTTTTCTAATCTTGGCTAAGATGGACCCTGTGCAAGCTCATAGCAAAATATGCAGAAGCAAAAGAGGTCAAGATTGGAGTAAAAACATGAAAAAAGCAGCTTAACCGCTTATCTCAGAGTAGTTTCCTGGGAGTAGCTACAGCTGCTTATGTATAATATTAGATTATCTTCAAGGAAGTACATCTCTGCTAGTGAATCAACAAGCATGTTATGTAAAGTTCTGTTTTGGGGGAAAAGACTTCCTTAAAAACATTTATAGAAATTTTGCACTGTGAGGCTTCTCGGTTTCAAATCCCGCAGTATAACCCTCACAGACGAGCCCTTCAGTGATGCTGAAAAGGCCCAAAGGGCTCTCTACATCACCATTAAGCTGAAAGCAGCGGCTGACTGGAGCTTAATCACAGAGCTCCTGGATCTTTGCTATGTAAAGCTTCAGGGGATCAAACTGAAAGCTAGGAAAGTATCACCATCTTGGCAGCACACTCTCTCTCTCTCTCTCGCTCTCATATACACACACACTTGCACACACAGACACACTTTAAATGCACAGCTGGAATTTTCTGCTCCTTAGACAGAGGACAGGTCAGCTCAACTGGACACAGAGCTCAGAGAGAAGAGAGCTCAGGTGCGATGAAGAACAGAATAAGAAACACAAACTGCACAATAAGTGAGACTCGTCCCGTTTGCTTATTTAGATGTTATCGTTTAAGGGGTCTGATTTCACTGTTGGAAGTTTAAGTGTAATTAATAAGGTTCTCCGTCTACAGTAGTGTCTTAAATCGTGACTTATGTCGACTTGAGACAGAACAGATATTCCACGCGGCTGATTTTACAAATATTATTAGAGAACACGGAAAAGGCATGGACTAAGAATATATACCTTCTATTAAGTCAGACGTTCATGTAAAAAAAAAAGAACAGATTCTGCTTCTATCTATACTCAAATTGTATTGAAGAAATGTGTCATTTTTGATAACCATATTCTGCACATCACTAAGGGTGCTTCCACACCTAGTAGTCTGGCTGCCAAATCTGAATCAGAGTGAACTTTGGTTAGTTTGCTATTTGATTTGGGTTTTCTCATTGCATGTAGTTAAACAAATCAAAAAGTAAAAAAAAAAAAAAAAAAAAATAAATAAATAATAAAAGTCTAAGGGGCATGTAGGCATGTAAAAATGTACTTCATTCATTAATCAGAAATATGGAGGGGGGGAAAAAAAAGTAAACAAAGCCTTCAGTAAATTACTAGATAATTATATGTAGAACTAGTTTAAAACATTTTTTGTGTCGTGTATCCAGCAGTCCAAATATCCAGCACACATGGCATTTCTGCAGCACTTCAGCTCCGTGCTTTGGCTGAGTGTGCGTCATCCGCAAAAAAAATTAGACGACATGTCTGGTTCATTTCCTGCAGTTGAATCGATTTCAGTGGAACCACACTAGAGAGAACCACCGTTTCTTTGGTCCATACCTGAGTGTGATTGCTGTGTTGTCACCTGCTTAAACACTGCCCCAAAGAAGAAAACGGGTTTGGTTCTGTTCAAACGGACGTATGTGAAAAAACACTAGCACCCTAAAGTAGGAACAGTAACGACAGCCATGACCTCACACATACCTCCTGGAGGATTTAAATGGAAACTATATCTTTATCTATCTACTTGAGTGTGCTCCTTATTTTAAATTAAGCATGCGCCACTAGCAAGGGATTATTTCAACAAATGACACTATGACTCAGTGCTACAGGGAAGAGAGAGACAAAAAATAGAAACAGAGAGGGAATCTGTGTGTCTGCATCTCACAGTGCTATAACAAGATGACTAATATCGTTTTTCATAAAGGTAAGAGTCAAATCTGACCATCACCATATGGAAAGTAAACACAATGAGGCTCTGATTCACTAAAGGGTTGCGTGTGTAGAAACACTCGACTTTCTGCCTTGTGACTCACCTTCTGTTCTGTGGGTTAAAAGCACGATTCAAATAAAACCGAACTAAACTGAAATTAAAAATGTGTAAACTTGACAAGACCCACAAAAAAAGTGCAAGCTGATATATTCACAGTTTCTGTGGGGAACTGCGTTTCTCGCATGAGCTACAAAACCAATCTTGTCTGTTTTGCATGGTTACCTTAATGAATATGTAGTTTAGGGCATTTCTTCCTAAAAGTGAAGAATATAGGGTGGAATGTATGCAAATAGATCCATTTCTCATCTGCGTTGCGCTAAAATGACAATTGTTTATGTAAATTAGAATGACCGAAGGGCAGGTATTAAATTTTCAGAAGCAGAAAGAAAAAAAAAGAAAAACATATTGGTTTACTAAAGCTTCAACACTGTTAAAGTTGTTTCTTAAAACAGTGAGAAAGTTTGTCTAAATCATCTGCCGCATGTTTATAACTCGATGTCAACAGCATTTTTTTTTTTTAACATTATGAACAAAATTGTGTCTTCGCTTTTTATTTTAGTATTTATATGGTAATTTCTTGATGCAGCTGACCATCTGCAATCATGGTTGTAATATTTAAATATCGAATAAATATTAAATAATAAACATTTAAATATTGAAAATATGTAATACATGTATAATTATGCATATGTATGAAATGTTTCAGTTAAAATTTCTGCAAGTATCTAAGATCCTTAACTCCCCACAGCTATTAAAAACATTTAGTAACATTTAGAACACACAAAAACCTAATTCAACACCAATTAGCACTATTGATTTGGGACCTGCGTGTAGAAAACAGAGGCTACGTTTATTACACTCTGTTTCTGCTATGACTAGTTGAAAGATATAATACGCCTCATTTTTTTCAATCTCCATTTTTTTTTTTTGGCATTAATGAAATCAACCTCATCATCCTGATTCTAAACTCCTGAGAGAAGATGGCACGTCTGAGATCGGTGCTATGATTGAGGTGGTGAGGTTAACTATTTTATATAAAAATAAAAAAAAAATTAAAAAAAATAAAAAAAAATAAAAGATCTGATCCCCTGCGAGTGAATAAGACTGTTCCCTACTATGACTCATCATCTTTTCACAGTGTTGATAATTCTAAGGATTTGTCATTTTTTCGTGTCAGTGACCTAAACCTTCAGAGTCTCCACTAAATGCAGCTCATAAGAATACTTTATAAGGACACACTGCATACAAAAATGTAGAGGACAAATATGATAGGCATTATGGGCTGGTGGTTGCCTTAAATGCCTTTTGGGTAATTTAAGATTTGTTTATTCAGAACTCCTAGCTGAAATTCCTATTAGTGGACAATTGTGCAATTGTGTAAAGCACCAAAGCCCTCGCTAACACATCGCTAACTACATTTACATGCATGTTAATAATGATACTGGTGAGAAACATAGCAAAAACGTTATATATATCAACCATTTTTTACTTCAAACAAAAGTAATGTTCTGTTACGAGCATTAAAAAAAGTTTATTTTTTGAGCAAGTCAATCGTTTCAATTCACTCGTTCATTTATTTCAAACTTGTCATTCATTCGCGGGAACGCGGAGCTTCATTTACTAGCTTTCTCAGCATGAGTGAGGCAATATATCACGCAAATTGTCTGTATTACACAGTCTGATCATAATAAACATGCATCACCACTGTATATATTCAAATAAAGTTTATTAACCTGGTGAAATAAGATTAGTGTGTGTACTCTCCATGCCACTTTCCATGCACTGATTTTAAAATGAGCATTTATTAAAGTGGTGCAATCGCTCCGTACTTACACACATATAGAGGGAAAACAAAGACGTGAGAGAGACAACTCAGTCTGTGCTATACAACAGCCAAAGAACTTTCTCTTTTTGTTTGCTGAGTATTTCAGAAATTGATCAAAATGCACACTTTTATAGGGCTACTACCAGAAAGCATTTCTATGTTTAAAAATAGCGGCATGACAACAGGAAAAAAAAAAAAAAGGGCAGCTGGAGTTCTTTAACTGATGTAAAAAATGTAATGTAAATATAATATAATTATATAACAATAATGAAATTACATCAGTTAGTTTTGAGTTGCATATTTTAAGATTTGATAGAATCAGAATCTAAAAACAGAAGTAAGGGACATCTAGCTAGTATTTTGAAGTGAAATGTTTCCGAGTATAATGTTTAATAACATTTTGATGCAATTATGCTAAGATTGACATAATTTAAACTTGAGTTAGAAAAAAATAAGTGATGCAGTTGAACACTCGAATTACTGACCTGACATTAACAAATTTTCAGCAGAAAAACAAAGCAAAGACAAAGAAAATGTCTGA
>CM040997.1:8622719-8664478 GCA_022985145.1 Pangasius djambal
AAAAAAAAAAAAAAAAAAAAAAAAAAAAAAAAAAAAAAAAAAAAAAAAAAAAAAAAAAAAAAAAAAAAAAAAAAAAAAAAAAAAAAAAAAAAAAAAAAAAAAAAAAAAAAAAAAAAAAAAAAAAAAGATTTCCAAAATGAGACAAAAATGGGAGAAATGGACAGAGGTGGAAACCACCTCCCTCTCCATCTTCATGAAACCCATCAATCTCCATTAGCATGGACGTAACAGAGCAGGTTTTGAAATAATTAGATAAAAACTTTGCAGAAAAATACTGTGGTTAATCCAAAATGGCTCCCACTGTTGTGGAAGGAACAAAATGAACGTAGAAGTGAAATTGGAAATGGCAGAAACATAAAGAAGTCGTCGAACAGAAAAGTCTTTGCACACGGCTTAACCGTGTCATTTGAAGGAGAATTTACAGCAAGCAATGGCTAGACCCTCAGTCATATCTTCACTTGATCTCTCTTTCTCCATTTCCTTAAAGAACAAAGACAATCTGCTGAGCCTTCCATAAAAACACCACAGAGCAATCCAAGAAACGCCATCAATCTTAACTTCCAGTGGGTAATCCTGCAGAAAACTGCTCCAACAGCTAATCCCAAAGATTTTATTGGATATCACCTTTAACCAGACAGGGATATTTTTTTTCCGAACATGGCATTGTTGCAGATTATGCGCCGTGCTAAATTAGACAGCAAAGTCAGTCACAGGCCAGCAAAGGCAATTTACCTGTTGACAGCACTGCCAAACGAGAGGAGGCAAGGAAAGTAGACTTAACAAGGGCAGAGATAAATGCAGCAGGCACTGGCAGGCAACGAGAGGTGTAATTGTCAATTTGACATGGGATTGGTGCATTATTCAATGCTTCACACACACTCATACCCATGCGTGTGGTCTTAAAAATTCAGCTTTTTCAGTAGCGCAAGGCAGAAACCATGATAAAAATCTGATGCTAGGATATTACAGGTAGCACACCACAAATCCTATGATAGACAGTTCAGAAAATGGTTTCTGGAAATTCTAATCTAAAGTGCACTTTTTATATTTATGGCAAACATCCATTTGGATTAATCTATTTATACACAAAGTTGTAAAACTATGAGTTTGTTTTAGAAAATCATTACCACCTTCACTTCACAGCACAGTATAGCCACTGGCACAAAAGCATGGGCTCCAGTTATTTCATTTCAGATACAATCAGTTGTAAATGAGCCTGGCTATATTTGCGTCTGAAATAATTTCACTCTGAATGGTGACAATAATATATTCATTCTAATGAAATGCATCAACCTATCAGTAGAGTCAAGGTCTAAGACCAATGACAATATTATCAGAACATTTTGGAAAAAATTTGGCAAAGTGGGCCTAAATTCCTCCTATGAAGGCTCATAGGACAGTGGATTGTCACTGAATAATCAGTGAACAAGGCTAAATACTTAACCAGGGGCATAGCAAGGAAGTAATTTGCTAAATTTGATAAAACCAGATCTACTACTTTCTCTCCTCCTGTAGTACATTTCAAGTGCTAGCTATAGCTTTCAAACATAGACAGGAAAAATGGATTTTCATGATTGGTTACTTCTGTTTCTCACAGATAATAACCAATAAAATGTGATTAAACAAACTATGGGAGTTTATGGAATATATGGAATCATGATTGCTTCTTCAGCTTTTATGAACATCATTATAACACAATTACTGCACAGAACTATTTGATGCGTTATATGATGCGTGTATAATGTGTGTAATGTTAAATATATATTCACTATAATCCACTCCAAACCCCAAATATGCCTCTGTCCTTAACTACAATCTGATTATAGATTATAGTAGTATAGATCGACACTACAAAAACTCGAAAACAAGGCGCTCTTGACTCCTGCACCATGGTTTCTTGAATCCAGGTTAGTGCTTCTGGTTTAAGTTACTGATTAATTAACCACATGCCCACTTATTATAATCATTACATTTAGAGCAAGTCTTTAAGACTACAGTTAGTAGCCCAGGCACTCTGATATTCCTGTTGCTGTTAAAAATGCTAGCTACATGCAGTCTCAGTCATGGTCATTCAGGTACAACGAGGCTGACTGTGCTTGAAAGAGATCACTTTCATTTCTATGGTTGGGGTAAAGTGGTAGGAAAGTGTATTCGGATTAGTATATGGTATTACCTCATGTCATCTGCTCCCAATCTACTCAATCCTGCCCAACTTACACCAGCCAGTAAGAAAAAAGACAAACATGTTAAAAAACCTTAGAAGTCAAATCCAAGCTGTACCAGGTGAGTTCTGCATTTGTGCAACATGTTTCATCTGTTGTCTTTTGTCTTTCTCCACAGGACATTTTTTTAATTATTATTTTGCTGCACACAATCAGCATTGCCATGGAGGTTTTACATTTCTGGGTGTGTTTCAGTGCCCATTATGCCTCTCAGCAAGGCCTCAAAAGACAAGTGGAATTGCTTTTTTAATAATGCTTTTCCATTTACAGTGCTTTCCTTCATTAGTGTAGACAGGGATTAGTAGTCCTTAACAATGACCCCTGAGTATTCAGAGGAGACAAGTTCTACATGGAGAGGTGGAGTAATGTAATTATTACCCGAGGATCTCTGTAATTTTAGTCCTGTCCAAATCGGTCATATCAGCATTTATACGCACTGCACTTCAAGTGTCTGGAAAGATTAGGTCACCTTTTAACTAACATAAATTGACTTGCATGAATAACCCCAGGTCATATACTGTATATCCTGTCCAAACTGACATTTTGGTGAAGAGACCAGTGCATCCTGTGGGGAAGAAAAGTTTCTTAATCATTTTCTTAAGTAAGGAGACACTTCCTCTGAGGAAGTGCTCGTTTTTATTGTTTTGTGTCCAAACAAAGCTGAACCCAAGCATTAGCCAAGTATAAAATACTGAACAATAAAATATAGATCCCTTTATGAAAGAAGCAACACTTCTAGCATGCCTTAAGTATTGGTCCATGAAGCCCATCTTGTGTGGACACAAGCCTCCAACAATTATTATTATTATTATTATTATTATTATTATTTTTAAAATAAATAATGGTCATTTTAAATTTGACATGGACACTGGAAAGAAAATAATTTATGCACGAGTGATTTAATTACATTTAGATTTTTTATTACGTTGTTTTATATATCTAGACTCACAAAACTTGTTCTTATATTGCAAAATAAAATGTTGTTCTGTCTGATAATTTCTGAAAGCCATTTAATTACCTTAATCCTGGTTTAACAATGATTAAACCAACAAGTGCCTGTCAATTCAGATCTGTGAGAATTTTAAATATGCAATTAAGTGTGACTGTAAACAAAAGAATTTGGCAGCATGTAGGTTATCATCACCGTGCATTTGCATATTTTAATCAAGCTCTCCTCACGTTGTGCACCCGAGGCCACAAAAAAGATCAAGAAAGCCATATAGTCAGGAGCGTAATATTTTTATGAGAAAACAATAAAGCTTGCTGCAATTTCCTTGCTGAGGAAACTTTTGAGAAGGCAGAATTTGATAAAAGCAGAGCCTTAAAACTATCTTAGAATCTTATTGCTGCTATGCTCTTCTATCGGTGCCAGGTGAGCTAAATCATGACACAAGCAAGAATCTCGCGCTTATATCAGATAAGCCATGGCCTGACAGCTCGGCATTGTACACACACACCCTCCCGCTTTACTGTCTGCAGATTACGAAGAACCTGTACACACTGGAGAAACATCTGCTGCTGTGTTTTCTTTGACAATGAAAGAGCTGTAAAGAATGAGCACAAAGACACAGAGCTCAGTAATTATTTACATTCCTGCTAGATTCCGAGTAAAGCGGTCATTAGTAAGAGACACCATCGCTTCCTGTCATCTTTAAATCAGTAGTCTGGCCAAAAACAAAATTTACATAATTACATATTTTTCCCCTTACCTCATATGTAATCAATCAACCAAGACGTGTTCAGCGTCCGAAGTGAGCTTCCCTTATTTTTCACCGAGCACTGGTGCTAAATTTAAATTTTGGCCAAACTTTCACTAACCCATTAACGAATGGTCTGCACTTCTGTGTACATCTATTTTTCAACATGTGACGGCATCATGCACAACCGGTCACATGAATGTCTGCCACTATGCATGCAGGTAATGTGAACGTGTCCACTAGTGCAGGGGTCCTCAGATTTTCTATAGTCATGGACTTGTTTAGAGAGAAGATCATGCAGGGTAAGTAGATAGCTTAACAAACGCAGCACAATGTCTGCCTAAAGATGTCTAAAACCTTGCTAGCTAAGTGTGATTTCCTCACACAGTGAATGCCAGGCTTTGATCAAGTTGTAAAACCTAATCAGCTCAGCTTGTACTGAGATACCGGCTGTCAAAATGCCCATGATGCTCCTGCGGCACAGATGGAATGAAATCTTTCAATGCAACTTTTCTCTTTTTCCACTTTTGCAGGTAAGCAGATGTTAAAAAGCTATGACCCTACTTGTGGTTGAGAAAAATGCAAATGGGGAACATATTTCAGTTTAGGAAAGTGTGTAGTTCTCAGAACTATATTTAGTGGAAAATGTCAAAATTTCACAATGTGAAGGGTTTACCCAGACTAGCGCACACATTTGTTCACTCGTAGTGAGAAAGCACCAAAATGAAGCTCCACGCTTCAATGAATGAATGATGGTTATGAGAGTCGCAGGCAGGGTGAAATGAGAAACCTAAAAGATTCATTTTAGATAGGAAGCACCTCATGGAACTGGCTTGCTCTTCACTCACATACTTTATTTGATCATGACTTTATTAGTGGTTAACACATGTTCTAATAATCTCACAGACATCAGTACAAAAATAAATGCTCCATCTGCTGTCTACATTGACATGCTCCAGCTGTACATTCAAGGTTGTATAATTGCCAAAATCCAGTGCTTTAAAATACAATTTTGCTACTGCAGTACCTAGCATATGCATTGCACTTCTGTTCATGCAAAAAAAGATGTTCAGATGGAGCTTTTAGACGGATCTTGGATGACCCATTATATATATAATAAACATCTTTATGGGAAAGAGCCTGCCAAAAGAATGCCAATGTATTATAAGAAGAAGAATTATGATGATAAAAATATTGATAAACATTTACATATTGCACAGTACTGTGAAACAAATCACTAATAATGGTGCAGTTTGCAGAAGAATACAGAAATAATTTGTGGGATGAGACACTGTGTGTGATGGGGCGAGACTGTATGGAGTCACGAGAGGACACTCAGAGTCACGTATCGACAGAGCTTTGCGTAAGACACTGCGTTTTGCACTGAATGTGCGTTGATACTAAAGGAGTTTAAAGGACTTTTATACTCAGGTTTCTGCGCACCAAATACAGAAAAACAAAATAAAGGTTTTTAAAAAATATTTTAAGGAGGTTGTTACTCAACAGTTTATTTGTAACAACTTATGTATACATACAATATATTAAAAAAGGCCATGTAGGCACCATGGCCACACTCACGTCGAAGGCCAGTGGTGGACAAAGGATAAATTCATTAGCTAACCCACTGGGAAAGTGAAATCTCCAGTGTACTTGCCAAGTTCCATGTTTGTGATAGCCAGGAAACCGCTAGGCTAAAATATGGTAGCCAACATAACTAGCTAAGTAGCTTGGCAAACGTTAAGTGCATCAAGACAGACTATGGGAAACAAAAGCGGAGGGGACGACTGTGTAACAAATCCTTATCCTTATCCGATCCTGAAAAGTTGCTGATGTGGCACAAGTTTTTTTTGCTGGCAAACGTTTCAGCTATGAGCTGCAATGCTCAGTCTTCATATTATAAGTAAATATAACATTTGATTCTGGCTCGCATCTTTATTTTCTCTTGATATGTTTTCCTGTAAATTGTCTGCATGTTGTGCCAACATTTTATTCCTCTCAGGTTCACCTATTTCCACATATTTACATGTTACAGATTCTAAAAATGTTGTCTGTTATTTGTGAACACTAATTAATCTGCCTAGTAAAAACTGTACCAGACAGATCGCACCTCAGCCAATGTGTGCAGTGTAGCAGGTGGTTGGACTCTGAAGCATGCACTACAGTTACAGCATTGTGAAGTGCATTACGTTTAAAACATACATACCGCATGAAAATGTCTGCGAAAGTCAATAAGGAGTAGGTATATGTTCAGGTTGTTAAACCTACAAAGGCAACTACAAATAGTTGGATTTGCTCTTCAAGGAGTTATACCTTTGAGAAAGCAACATGACAGGATCAAAGCTTGAAATTGCATTATAAGAAATAGGTTTGCAACTGCTATGTTCTCGAGGAAAACCTCTAATAAATCTGCAAGTATACAAATCAGCGAGGGCAAGTTCAATAAGCTGATGAGCAAGTCTGAGTCAATAACATTCAAGTGAAACATGAAATGAACATTCAAGTGAAACATGAAAAAAAAACATGAAACTTCCTACTCTAATGCACACTGCGGTCCATTCACTAGAGTGGCTACAAGGGTGCTTTAGAGTGATTCAATGAATTCCCAATGTCAGACTTGATCAACTACAAGCACCAATCTATTTCAGGCCTGTTCAATGCCCTCAAACATCAAAGCCAAGGGAAGGTGCTAAGGAAAATGCTCCAAAACACATTGCACTCAAACATGCCCATGAACAGCTGTCTCAACTACCTACCTGGGCCCCCCCACCCCGGCCACCATGGAACACTTCCTTTATATAAGGAGCAATGCCTCCTGCAGTAAAAAGCTAATGTAATGCCTATGAATCCATCAGCTACAAGGGTAGTGGGTGAACCTCTATCTCCTTCTGATCACTTTGATTTAGGATCACCTATAAAGTAGCCGCTGGCTCAAGTACAGACCGCCCTGCAGCCTTTTTAAAAGGAAAAAGAGGAGAACGAGGGCAGCTGTGTCGGCAGAATTGAAGAGCTGGAGGGGGCTGCATTTGAATGCGACACACCAGATGTGTGACAGTCCACTTTGCTGTTGGCATAGCTAGGATAAAATCACTTTAAACATCCATTAAACTCTTACACTGTACCTTCACTAAAACATACTCAATGCTAGAATTCGCAACATCGTATTATACTGCTGGCACATACTACTTGGCCAGGACAGGAAAAATAACAACTTTTCATTAATTAAACTCAATTTAGTTGAAAAGTTTCTCAGATTCTACAATCAAACAATTCTGACATTAGCCCCCATGACAATTAGCAGTATCAAGACCCAACAGCAAGGATAAGCAATAAATCAGATATGAACATTCACAAATCTGACTCTTTATGTCAACTAGTGGTGAACCAAGAACTGCTTTCATTTAGTATAGAAAGTGCTAAATACTGAAAATGATGTGTACATGTTTATTTGAGAATCAAAATTCATGTTCATTTTATAATCAAAATGCAACACTTACACTTTCTGTAAACAACACAAACAGGGCCAGTTTGTCTTTTACTTGAAGTTCACCAACATTCAAACCCACAAAAAAAGGAATGTCGGGACTGTTTAATCAAAACTTTCTTAAATGACATTAGGCTACAA
Organism: Pangasius djambal; assembly: GCA_022985145.1. Classification (NCBI taxonomy): domain Eukaryota; kingdom Metazoa; phylum Chordata; class Actinopteri; order Siluriformes; family Pangasiidae; genus Pangasius; species Pangasius djambal. The sequence goes on from CM040997.1 coordinate 8,630,261, forward strand.
AAATTTTTTACAAAATCCAGAACAGAAAATCCAAATTAAACTGCAAAAACCCATTTAGATTAATTATCCCTTTTTTAATTGCCTCTTGAACTCATTGAAACATTTTGTCAAGCTTGTGAATTTCACGCTTTCAAACAATACCATATTTGTCTGTATAAGTAATCGAGCGGTCATATTATGTTGAATAGAATTTGGTACACATGTAACTTTCAGTAAACTTCATACATTTTGGAGAGTAAATAGAGAGTGAGAGACTTTTATAGTACAACAGGATGGTATAACAAGTTATGCATAATTTACCTGTTTCAGCATCCTTCACCTCCTCTTTGTCATGCTCCTCATGCCACTGCATGGTCCGGTAGTAACTGAGCATCACCTCCCACAATGCTTTGCACAGGTCAGTCAGGCAGGGGATGTAGCTGTCTGGAGTGATGTGCTGGTGGGGAAGAAAGAAGAGCATAAAGCAGATTCAATCAGCCGCCAGCCACTTCAACTCTCTGGGGGAATTTCCCTAAAGCATGCCTCGTATACAGATGCACGGATAGCATAGGAACAGACATGCTGAGTATAAACCTGCTATGCGACACTGTGGCTTGCCAGATTAGATATAACTATCAAGTATCTAACTCACTGGCAACTTTTATATTGTTTATTTTTCATCCCATATACACTTGGCTGTCAGTTCAGGTGTATTTAATAAACTTTTAACTCCGTGTAAAAGATGTGCCACTAAAATGGAGGCAGTAATTTTCTAGATGCTTGCCTGATGCATCGACAAAAACTTACTAGCGGGTCAACGGACACTTGCTCAATTGAGAATTGTTCAGTTTTTGACACTTCTGGAGCAGGGAGGTCTCAACGGAATAGCCATACACACACTGCTCTGCAAGCTCATTTCACAGCCCCTTGCATTCTCTATTAAAAATATCATGTAATCCATGACAGTGGAAGAGGTTCCAACACTGCTAACAAGAAAATCCTTGCAGGCAATGAAAGAAACCAAAAAAAAAAAAAACCACCCATATTTTTACTGCATGGCAGTGGACATGATGGCTTAAACAGCTTAAATGATAAAACATACTGGTTGAACTGATATTTAACTGCAATCTGCAAAAATGTTAGGATTTGTAGCCGAGTATATAAGCAGACTATACAACTGTTATAAAATTAATATAAATGCATATCCAGTCTGCAGTCCAGTCCATGTCCATATTATACTGTTGTGAAAGACTGATTTTTATAATCCGTTGATATTTGTATATATATGAGCATCGGTATAGTAAAAGCACTTATTACTATAATCACAGGAACATATCAAACAAATCAAGCAGTGTCTGGCCAAACAGGAACACACAATACTCAATATACACTCACTAGACACTTTAATAGGAACGCTTGTACCCCTTCACATTCATGCAATTATCCAATCAGCCAATCAAGTAGCAGCAGCACAATGCATAGAATCATGCAAATACAGGTCAAGAGCTTCAGTTAATGCTTACATCAAACATCAGAATGGGGAAAAATGTGATGTCAGTAACTGTGTCCATCGCATGGTTGTTTTTCAGTTTCTCCCAGTCAGATCCAGAGACTCTATTTTTGGTAGCAGGTAGAATTATCATGTGAGACCATCGAGTTAAACAAAATGCTGGTTTTGGCAGTTGTATTTTAGACATGTTGCTAAGGCAAAAGTCTGCTACTTAATTAGCAGTTCCTTCACAATCCCATGTTCTTGTTTTTTTTTTTTTTAATACCAGCTCACACACCTGATGCTTGCAAATTCCCAGGTCTAAATTCATCTAGATCAAATCAGCGTGAAGAGAAAAATTAACTACTACCAGAAGCAAATGTGTGCCTTTCATGTCCTGCGTCCTTTCCCCTTCAGTGAACAAATTTTATTCACATTTGGTCTGAGCACTGCTTCAAAGTCTGTTTTCTGTCCAAGTCTACAGTCTGGCTTTCCAATGGACAGGTGCAGATAATAACCATGGTGCATGAGCAAGAATATCTCAAATAATAAGAACAATAATAAAGTTTACAGATGTCCCGAGAGACTCCAGTACATGTGGCTTTGAACACTTCATCTAGGCCAGCTTACTCTGCAAAAAAAAAAAAAAACGACTGAGTAATAGCAGTGCAAGTAAATGGTTGGTAAAAGATGGAATTTCTTAAATATTAAAATGATACATATCTGAAATATCTAGGTAGTAGATGTGTATGTGTATATGTCGTGTATACATATGCACTATATTTGAACATCACTAAATCTGAGAGTAATCATAAATGCATTATCATATCATATAACAATATAGGATAAGAGAAAGAGCTTCCACAGACCTGGGTGGACATGTGTCCAATCCATCAAAGCCCCACATTTCAGTGCCCAACACATTTCTTGGAGCACTACATTCAGCATTAAATTCATACAGACTGAAACTAGTTCCTAATAGGCTCACAATCGAAATGTTGCCTAGTCTATTTTTGTCTGCAGCAGCATTAGAATTCTGAGAAAAGCTGCCATACTCCCACTTGGAAAGGCCAATCTGTGGTCTGGGAGGCCTGACATAGAGTTTGTTATGTCTCAAACCACAACATGGCCGACTCATCCACACACACATTTGTCAGCACCAGTGACAGCTACATGCAGGGCTTTCATCCAGTTTTTTTTTTTCTCCAAGTAAGGCAGTGTATATGGAAAAGCTTGGGTGAATTATAGTCTGGGACTGGTTTTAGAGAACAGAAACGGCAACTAGCAATATGGCCTCCAGCTGTGGAAAAGCTAACAACCACAAAGCTAGGAACGATTTACAGAACAGGGCTCTCCCATTGCCTCCCAGGTTCAACCTGATCTGGCTGCTTATTTGTGCATTTACGCAGACTCTATAAATTAGACCCAGTGACAAATCCTAGCATCTTACTTCCAAACATTTATTTGATCTATTTTACTGAGAAACTGAGAGGAAGCACACCAACTGTAGTGCAGAAAGAAAAAAAACACAACTAAAACACTTCAAACAGATTGTTATGACTGCCAGCTAAAACACACTGTTACTGCCAACCACTATAAAAATTGTCCGTGATATTAATTGACCACTTTATCTGCATCCCCCCCCCCAGCTGACGTACTTCAGAGTAATGTCCCTCCAAATGTTATTCAATTTGGAATTCAGGAAAGAAAAAAAACAAAAGAATGAATGAAACAATCATTCATTTTAAGATTAATGTGATCTTAGACTACACACCCTGAGCCTGAGTCGCTGAAATAAATCAGATTAAGTCTGATCTGTACATAGCGACTGCTTTCAGGGGTAATTCATCACCTAGGAGAATTTCACAGCTGCATATAAACAAGCTTGCATGAATCCACCCAGCATCAGTTATTCTACTAGAGAGATTATGACTAATGCAGAGAGCTATAACTTAACATGAAAAGGATGAGAGGATCAAAAAAGTATAACATTCACACCAGCCAAAACATACTATTTTAAGATGACTGGTATTTTGGTGTAGTATGCATTGCTTATATCTAATCTCCTTGCATTGTCCAGTGGCCAAAAAAGAGTTTCATGGAGTCTGGGAGGTTACACTGGCATTCATTCTACTATTATGGGGCAGGAAGCAGAGTTTGGCAAAAGTGAGCAGAAAGGGAAATGATCCATGCTAACCACACAATCAGTCCCTCTGCTTTGCCAGTTGACTCATTGCTCATTGGGGATGATTAGGCATTCGTGTTAGGAAACTGAGATTTGGGTAGAGAGTGGAGGCCTTGGATCTGGTCTTAGAAAGCTCATCCAGGATTGCTGACTTTCTGCTGAGGTTGAAAGACTAAAATATCATAGACATTGTATTGAGTCACCTCTGGAGCACAAGGTGCATTCAAAAGAGTTCTCTAGAAAGAACCCAAAAAAAATCGAGGTTGGACCAGGTGCAGTCAATCCTATATTAAGCTGATTCATACTCATTTGAATGCTTTAAAGGATGAAAGGAAAAAATAGTTTTGCTACCATCAGCATCAGTAAAATTGCAGTGCCAGCATACCGATGCACAGGCCTCCTCCATCAAAGCCAACTCTCTACAGAGCAACCTTAATTCATTTCCACTGCAGCCCTAAGGTAACATTCAGCAGGGAGAAAATCTGCTCTACGTACCAATAATTCCCAAGCTAATCAAGCATAAAAACCCAGAAGAGCCTAAGAGCGATAACTGTACACAAACTGTGTGTGGTGCTGCATGAGGTAGCTGTACATCATAGGATCTCTGGCCCCATTCACACCTGGCATTGGGAGATGTAATCATGAGTGGACAGCCGAGACAAATAGCCATTCACATCTAGTATTTTCACACATCTCGAATGTATCTCCAGTGACCACGTGTGATGCGGTATATACAAAGGATCAGCTGGTAGTCCTTATTTACTAGCAGAAGTGAGAAATACCACAAATAGCAGTCCTGCAGAGTGGGTGTGAAGCAGAGGAACAAAAGATGGAGGTAGCAGGTTCCTCATTTTTTCCCCTCACACTTTTCTGTAGGATGAACCAGTGGTAGCTCAGTGGTTAAAGCATTGGGCTACTGATGGGAAAGTCATGAGTTCAAATCCCAGCATCACCATACTGACACTGTTGGGCTCTGGAGCCAGGCCCTTAATCCCTATGTTGCTCAAGTTATATCCTGTCTCAAATCAAAGTTACTTTGGACAAAACAAGCATCAGCCAAATGAGTAAAAATGCACACGCATATATTTTATGTATCTATTATACTGCAGAATCAGTCTGTACATTTATCTACTCAACATGTACTGTGTATAATACTATACTAGTACAATGTGCCATAGCTGTCATTACTGGTAAAGCAAGTTCTAACAGGGCTTTAAAGCAACTTTGTACTAGAATGAAGATAAGTGTTTTTGGAGACTACGAAGCATGTGGCTCTGGATAAAGGATTCTGCTAAATGCTGTAAATGGAAATATAAGCTAAAACCATTATTGTGCGCTACATAGGCAAACTGTACATTACCTACGCTTCGTGTGTGTAACAAAGACTGACAGATCTGTGTGGCTACACGTCAACTAAATTGCATGATGAGTCCCTCTAACCTTTAGATGTATCCTTTGCCATGGTCCACTGAGGAACACTGAACTAATCAACACATCACTACCATCTACACCACCTAATTTTTACAAGCGTGATCAGGCAATTAATGATATTTTTAAAAGCCCTGATCTTGAGCTCTAATTCAAATCCTGTGACCTCTGATTTAAACCCAAAGCAGGTACGAGTTCAGATCACACATCCACCCACACTGTCCTGTGTCCCTATAGTAATTCTTTAAGTTATGAAGGTCTAATCAGGTCTAGACAGAAGGGCTATGGCCTTTAGCGTGCCACGACTTTACTTTCCACTGATGAGTTGGATCATTACATTGCCTCTTTTACATGCCACCTCTCATTCACACTAAATCTTAATGATGCCGTGCATGTTCTCACTTATCAGCTGACGTCAATGCAGCCCCCTAGCTGAGCTAATGCACAGAATTAATCAAATATTCTGTTGCCTGGTGAGGCAGATATTCCCCTGCCAAAACTTGTATCGCTCTATGGTTAGCGTTCATATCAGGGGTCAGACAGGAGCACCCGAGACATGTCATCCGAGAAGCTATCAGTTCAGGTTCTGTCAGAGTTTAAATCATTTCTGATCAAGTCCTGTTGTTTCCACTGTGGAGGGGTTTAAAGAAAAATACACTCCTGCCAAACCACATATAATGGTTTGCAAAGGTTTGCACACCCTTACTTTGAAATGATGACATGGACAAAGAACTTAACTTCGTTACCTCAAATAACATTTCAAAACAAATGAAAGTTAAGACACTATTGGTGAAACTATCTAAACATTTCAAAATGTGATAAACAGATTTTTTCCCCCATATTCAATTCTTCCATAATTGACATTTTCAGAGCTCCTGTTTGTTTTGTGTCAATTTTCATGCATCTCTCTCTGGTTGTGTATTCAGGTCTATTTGGACTGGATTAGTTTTACATGGGTTGGTGGAGTAATGTAATTATTTCTGGGATTTTATCCCCATTTGAATTTATGTCATGTCAGTAATTTTTTTTGAGGACTGTGCATGCACACGTCTGGAAAGATAATGGCGTATTTTATCTTCTGTAAAATGATCAGTAAAAATAACTTGAAGTGATATAGATTCCATTAAGTCCTGTGGGAAAAGAGTTTTGCTACTGTTCCCAATTTTCCCTCTTCAATATAAGGACTCAGTGAAGCAGTCTTTTTTTTAAAGTCTCTCAAATGAAACCAAGATTTGGCTGGGTTTAAAAAACACAGAACAATAAAATGTAGACATATAAAAAAAACTTGTCAGAGAAACCATGCTTCAGGGGATTTTATATATATATATATATATATATATATATATATATATATATATATATATATATATATATATATATATATATATATATATATATATATATATATATATATATGTGTGTGTGTGTGTGTGTGTGTGTGTGTGTGTGTGTGTGTGTGTGTGTGTATCATGCAGACACAGGTCAAGAGCTGCAGTTAATGCTCACATGAAACATCTGAATGAAAAATAGTGTGATCTCTGTGACTTTGATCATGGCATGATTATTGGTACCAGATGGGCTGGTTTGAGTACTTCTCAAATCTTCTGGGATTTTCACATACAACTGTCTCTAGAATTTAAACAGAACAGTGCAAAAGACAAAAACATTGAGTGAGTAACAGTTCTGTAGGTGGAAACGCCTTGCTGATAAGAGAGGTCAGAGGAAAATGGCCAGATTGATTCAATCTGCCAGGAAGGATACAGTAACTCAAATAATTGCTCTTTAGAACTGTGGTGAGCAGAAAAGCATCTTAGAAAGCACAACGCATCAAACCTTCAGAAGGAGACCACATCAGGTTCCACTCCTGTCAGCCAATAACAAGAATCTGAGGCTATCATGGGCACAGGCTCACCCAAACTGGACTCACCTGGTCACCTGGTCTTTTTTCAGTCTTCAACCTCCAGTTTGGGTGAGTCTGTGCCCAAGATAGCCTCAGATTCTGGTTCTTAGCTGACAGGAATGGAACCTCATGTGGTCTTCTTCTGTTGCAGCTCATCCAACTCAAAGTTTGATGTGTTGTGCTTTCTGAGATGCTTTTCTGCTCACCATGGTTGTAAAGAGTGCTTATTTGACTTACTATATCCTTCCTGTCAACTCGGACCAGTCTGTTCATTCTCCTCTGATCTCTCTTATCAACAAGGTGTTTCCACCCACAGAACTGTTGCTCACTCGATGTTTTTTGTTTTTTTGCACGATTCTGTGTAAACTCTAGAGACTGATCCCAGGAGATCAGCAGTTTCTGAAATACTCAATCCAGCCCATCTGGCACCAATAACCAAGCCATGGTAAAAGTCACAGAGATCACACTTTTTCCCCATTCTGATATTTAATGTGAACATTAACTTAAGCTCTTGACCTGTATCTGCATGATTTTTATTCACTGTGCTTCTGTCACATAATTGGCTGTTTGGATAACTGCATAAATGAGCAGGTATATACTGTACAAGTGGCCTACATCAAGTGGTTATAATAAAGTTCAAAAGGATCAGTTTGTATTAAAATGAGGTCTATGTAGTATGCATGTAATGTTTAGCATGACAAACACGTGTACATGAAAACTCCCATCTCTCCACTCATATCTCTGATTTATACACAGATTGCTTATTGCATGCTTATAGTACATAATCATTACAGACATCCTCCGGCGGCATTACTTAACAGGGATCGGATGGAAATCTTATCCTGCTCAAATAGCACATTTGAGTCTGTTCTTTCTTTTCTGAACGATTTTTACAGAATGCGGAACATCAATATCCTTGAGCAGAACACAGTTAAGAACATATAAGGCTTCTCAGCATGACCACAATGACTAAACTCATGGCTAAATCATTATATCGACTGAGACTAATTGTCGCCAGATGATCTTGCATTGGTTCGATACCGTCATGCTGTGAGCCTATATGTCTGCCGGACATGTCAATGTTTGGCTTCCTGGTGGAAAAAAAACACAACAAAAAAAGAAAAAGAAAAAGAAAAAAAAAAAAAAAAGAAGTAAATTATGTTTTCAACTGTTAAAAAACAGTGTTATTTATTTTTTTATTAACGTAAAATTAGAGCTCTGCAAAAATATTATGATCTTGTTTGCTGCATCTAAATAATTACAGGAGGAATGTGGCTGTAGTCAATGGAGAGAACAAAAAATTCTATCTATCTATCTCTCTCATCATGGCAAAACCTGTGTGCAAAAAACACCTAACACTGGGCATATACCGATTTTACTATCAAACATTGCATTTTTGTTTTATGTTTGGTTGATTGTGTTGTACCTAGGCTTATTTGACTTGACAGGCAATAGCCTAAAAGCCATTTAAATTCATTTTATCTATTGAGTTGTGTTTTATGTGTATTTTATGGTCTGTTAAAACAGTAATTTAATGAGTGAAAAAAAAGGATTCATAAATGTGACGTAAAATGCTTCATAGAAGCTTTTATTCCTCATTAAAATCCTTCATGCGTTCTTCAATTAGACGCAGCCTAAACCTGCTGCAGTTCAAGCATGCCACTTAGTCGTACAGCTGATCAGCTTTACAGCTCATCTCTGTGTGATTAAATCATCATCAAGGAAAAAAAAAAAATCAATATCAAACCAGCCTACTGAGGGTGAGCATTCAATTAAAACATCATGAATGACTAAAGAGCATCTGATCTAAAACAGTCGCTGTGTAGAATACAGAGTACATGGAACAGATGTTTGCTAGGGATCACAGACTATGGGCCAAATTCAGAAAAGGTGAGTCTGGTAAATGAAAATAAGAGGCACACATGACCCATTCTTGAGCCACTCATACATACACACATGCACACACACTCGCACACACAAACAGCTGTGATTCTGCTGTTACCCCTTGCCGTTGTACCAAAATTAAAGTATATTGCATTTTATTTCTTACTTTATGATTTTAAAGAAAGAAAGAAAGAAAGAAAGATATTTTATGCAAGTCTGTTCCAGTCTGAATTCAACTATGCAGCTACTATTTTCCTTTTTGCTTCTTAGTGTCTATGTGAGACATTTTACTACATTAACAGCCCAATGATCTTAGTTTCAGGATAAAAGTAAAATACATTATTTATTATTAACCCACTTTGCGTCTGTAATGTAACTGTTCAGTGTAAGTGAAGAAAACACAGCTAGATGGATATGTTGTGTCATTATTACTATATAATAACTGATACATGATGATCCAGCTGAACAAGTTTCATTAAGAGCGCATTTACATATGCACTGTACATGGTAGAGGGTTCAACAGCACATTAACATCAATCAGTGAAGCTCAAGTGCCACATTTACATCTAAAATGCTTATCATTTTGAGCCAATAAAGAGATGTGAGAGTCAGCATGGTCTATAGCACAGCCTGTGACCCTGTTCCACCTCTCCAGCATCAGTCAGTCGTAGGCCAGAGGGATGTAGGTGAGGTTGGCAGAGGGGGATGACTATGAGTAGCGTAATGAAGCCTCCATGCAAAATTCATGTGCTGCTCTACATTAGGATGCGACCTTTGAAGTATCGCAGTTACGTCAAATTTTTTATTCTAGTGATGGGGTTCAAGGTCAGTGCTGAAGTGACTGCCATTACCGCAAGTCTTGTTTTGTTTATCTTATATCGCCCAGTTTTTAAGCTGCCTAACAACACTAAAAGTGCCCTGAGTGGAGATGCAAGACCGGAGACTCACCAAGAGTTCACTTTAAGGCACTTTTTTTCAAAATGAAAGATCTTTCATCTTCAAGTGGTCAAATCGAGTCGAGATGAGAACACTGGCTGAAAGATTACTAATGTGAGATGGAGGAAGGAGTGGGGTGTACGACGTTTGGCAGATAATATTGGAGAGTTTAAAACACCTATGGAACTGTCGATTGGATAATTTTTATTGGCGGGAAAAAAGAAGACTCATTAGGCATATTTTTGAGTGGCCTGAGTGGTAACTCGTAGCAGTGTACTCTGATGTTAAAACGCAGAGCAACTATGCAAAATGCATTGAGGTTTGCAGTTCTAATTGTCATTCGATTGCAAGTTTGAATCCCGATAATGAAACAACGATCTGTCATTCAAAACCACACTAGCCAATCGTGTGTCTGTGAGCTTGTGTGTGTAGACGAGGGCAGGTAGTGCTCTCCATCAGTGAACAAGTTAGCGTTTCAGCAGCTATAAACTGTCATTCTCTATATCAGCCTCACTTTTTTCCCCCTCTCATAAAGCACTCTTTCCCAAAGACTGTGTCAGAAAACCTGAAGTTAGAGCTTCACCCCTGGCTGTTACTAACCACTGACACTGGAGACTCCTTCCAAAAATGCAAAATAACCATCTCTTCACAGAGAGTTTATTAAATTAACAATTACACAAGTGCTTAATCTGTTTATGCGGAATGTCCGCCATATAAGTACCTGTGAGTAAGTTGCTACTATAGAAACGCTAAAGTATTCGAATGAGTGCATTAATATAAACCTGTGATTTGCCGTGCAGCTGAAATTACAGTCTGAGCTTCTGTTACAGGAAATTAATTAACACCTTTAGACCAATCATTGTTACAAATTCAACAACGTTGTAGTATAAAGACTTTTCCCACATGCTACTGACATATCATACATCAAAGGTCACTTCTTGATTTTTGTTATGCAGCCCATCAGTTGACGCTGACACACTTATTCTCACGACACTCGATGCGAGAATTAAAGCCTTCAGTGTTCCATGATAGTCCTGATCACAGAAGGCTTGCCTGAACAGTGTTTAATTTTCCATGCATGATTGAGAGGCACAGCTTAATACCACTGGTGTTGCTTCACCTGCTATCTCACATTAAGCACACATCCTGCAAAGATAAAGTAATAAAATGGTCTGATGGAGATAACTGCTGCTTTGTTTGAGATGCAGAGCCTTGCTTCAGACTGATGCAAATGAGGCTTTCAGAGGCAGGGTTAAAGAGCTAAGCTGTCTGCCTTCAGAGCAGAAAAAGCCACCAATGTCCTCTGTAATGACTCTATTCCTGTGTATTAACTCAGATTAATTGCTTTGTGACATGCTCATGAATGAGACTGCTTTCCCCTTCCAGAGTGATGCGTCGTTGTTTCTTCGTTTCAATGTGCTCCCAATATAGACAAATGTGCCATCTTGTAAGAAGGAAAATAATTTTCTGCTTGTCTGAAGTACAAAAGAGTGACGCGTTATTCATGAAGAAGCTTAACTACATCTGAAGTCATTTAAGAGATTACTTTTTTACTGAACCTCTGTGGAGTGAAGCAGCTAATCTGACCCCTGTTTCAGAAGCGAGGGTGGAGGAGGAAGGAGGCTGCAAGGTGCAAGGAGGGTCTTACTGTGCACAGATCCTTATACTGCATCTTCTGGAATTTGGTGTCAGCGTTGCCAGCACACAGCTCCACATATCCCAGCACCACCTGGAACACGGTGTTGTGAATGGCCTGGGTGAAGTGCATATGAAGCTGATCCATCGCCGTCTAAGGAGGGAGATAGGGATACAGAAAAAGAGAATTATAAGGATACTTATCTGCGAGCTTCTGTCACAAGCCATCCCCCCGGAGGTGATGCAGGAGGTTGTGTATCAATGTGCATTCTATAGCTAGAAAAAAAAAATTAATGCTTCTACAAGTAACACCATCACACAGTATTTAATAAAAAGGTGCAAGTACAAATAGTTGCCCTTGTTAAAGGTTTGTTATTTACCTTAAGTCTGTCCACCATTAACCAGAGAGTCACATGACTGATTATAGCCTTTATGTCATCAGACTTGTTTAGAGAAGGTTAGCAGATTTTAATTAACGGGATGTAAGTAGTGCATAAAAACATTATATAGGAATGATTAAAAAAAGAATAATAACAGACAAATTAAAAAAAAGAACAGACATTAGTTGTTCATGCTATCATTGTGTGCATATAGGAATATAAATTATATAATGTAATATTTATACATTGTTAAAATATGCTAGAGCTTATTTTGTACTGTTATGGGGCCTTTTTGGGCCTTTGAACACATGATCATAGAATTGTAGATCTGGAAAAAAGGAAGGAAGGAAGGGTGGATGGATGGGTGGATAGAAAGAAGGGCAGATGGATGGATGGATGAGTTGAATGACTGCAAATTAAGAACTGCCTGCAGAACAAGCAGCCTTTGAACCTGAATAAGACATGTCACCAGTGATCCATATTTATAGGACACGACTAAGTGTAAAAGTGCTGCACCATGTTGTGCAAATAGCATCTAACATCCTTCTGCTGCTTTATTGTCTTTTGTCTGTGTCTTATATCGTTCATTGTCTCTTCTCTGCTGCTGTAATACTGGAATTTCCCACCTGGGATTAATAAAGTGTTATGTTTTTTCACTCAGTGCAAGTGGACGCTGCCTATATAAAACAATTCCAGCATTCTCTGCAGTGAGCTTTACAGCTGTTGGTAAATACAGGCTTGAACCACTGAGTGTATTTGTGCTGCTGCCTCACTGGAGCCCCAGGTTACCTAGCTCAGGTAATGTGGAGTTTCTGTGCACGTCCAAATCAGTGTGTATATACTGACTTCTCTAATATTATCTGTGTGTGTGTGTGAGAATGTGTGTGCATGGTGCCCTGTGAGGAACTTGTGTTCCATCCAGGGTGTATTCCCGCCTCACGTGTTCTGCAGACAGGCTCTGGATCCACCACGACCCTGACCAGGTCAAAGTGCTTACTGAAGATGAATGAATGATGTGACATGTATGCTCATAAGTACTTTTATTTTAACCCCTGCTTTGTGAATGTCCTGCATTATGCAGTGTATTATCCAGATGTGATGTAAAATGTATCTACATTAGAAAGAAAAAAAAAAAAAGATTAACAATAGACAGAAAAGCCTAAAAGCCTAAGCCTATGTGAAATTCAAAGATTTAGCACAGCCCAGAGGACACCCTGTATAATAAAATACATCTGTTTTTTATTATGGACATGCTTACCTCCAAATACAACAAAGCAGAAAATACTCCCTCATCATCTTTCTCTCTATAACTTTCAACCACACACTCACTGACCCGTATTCTTCAATGTGGAAACGAGCACAGATTTGAGGGCCAAGAATGTAAAAGAGCCTGCATCTGATTCAAGAAACATAAAAAGGACAATGATATGCACCCATGCCATATGCATACAACACAAAACATGGCCTAATGTATGCAGGTGTTGTGACGGCGAGCCAATAAAAAGAAATCAGCTTGAGTCATCCGAGATCCGAGGGGGAAAAAATCCAGGAAGGGAAATTTTCCGGTGATTTTCCGGTGAAGCCGAGTTAGAGCTGCTTGTCTCCAAGGTTACTGAGAATTAGGATGTTATTTCTGGTATCATCAAAAAAAAGTGTGATCTCTTTATAATAAATAAAGAAACTCTAATAATAAAGCTACTTAGGGCTGAAATTAGGTTTAACTGTTTTCTAATTTGTGAGCTGTTTACAGCTTCTTCGTTTTTTTTTTCTATTTTAGAACTTGAGCAGTCAGATTTAACTGATTTTTATAAATACAGAGTATCAAAATGAATAAAATTGAATCAGTTCCTATTGCTCCTCTTTCGGCAGCTCCCGTTAGGGGGTGACCACTTTAGGGGTGACCACTGCAATATTGAAGCATCTTTGAATAGCCGGGAACGTGTGAATGAAAATGTGTGAATGACTGTGGGAGTGGTAGGTGAACACTACCTGTCCTACAATAGCCGAGGAGGAAACAGATGAAGCCTCAACATACACAAACCTACACAGATATCACACAATTAAAAGGTGGGGTATGCAATGTTTTTAAAGTCGGAACACTAATATTTGGTGACGTCCTCCATTTAAACAGCTTTCAGCTCTCCAATATGCACAAAAAAAAAGAAAAACCTCACATGATATGGACCATCAGAATCCAACCTGTGAGCAGATTCCCATCAAACCCGAAAGCTCTCCATCTTGCGCTAGCATTCAGACGTTCTAACCTAACTAGCAGTTAGGAACAGTAAAAGGGGCCATATATTTTAAAAGAACACAGTGGTTGTGACAGATAAGATTTCTCTATGTTGAGGTGCAATACTTGGGATTGTTCTTATGCCAGGTTTCATGCCACGAATTCATGCAATTTACACATATTTGAACATATTTGAACATATTTGTTTTCTCCCAGGAACTGTTGTACAAATGAAGATAATCATGGACCAGTTTTTTCTCTCAAACATGTTCATACTACATGAGGGACCATGTGACCATGAGTTATTTGGGCTAATCACGGACAGGGTATATCTCTTGTTGGGAACCGTTACACACCACAGTGTACGACCTCAAAATATTATGTCTTTCTTGCGCTAAACATGTCTTTTTGAGAAGGTATTGACCAACACTGGTGCACCCCAGGGAACTGTTCTATCGCCTTTCCTCTTCACTCTCTACACTTCCAGTACAATAGCAGCTCATGCCACCTGCAGTGATTCTCTGATGACTCCCCCATTGTGGAGTGCATTCACAATGGAAATGAATCAGAGTACAGGGGGTTGGTGGTGGTCTTGTCTCGTGGTGCAGACTAACATCGGTAACACATGGAGGAACTGGTGGTGGATTTCAAGAAATGCAACTGACCCACTGGAAACAGTCACAAAGAAGATAATGGCAGCAAAACTGGCATTCATGAACAGTTGTGCTCATCATCTCTATGGCATGCTTTCCAGGAACACATTTAGCTCTTGGCTCATTTCACTGCAGTGCTCTAAGAAGCGTTGCTGGGGGTCTTTTCTGCCAGCTGCCTTCTCTGCAATGCCTCCTTCCAATGGGACTTCCCTCCAGCCTCGCAGAATGAATAACAGGACAGAATTCATTCATATACATAGTATTCATAGAGACAAAATACAGAGAGGGTCACAATATTTGTCACAATATTACAATACAATACTGTTTTAATAAAAACGGTTGAGTAGAAATTCTGGTCCAACAAATTTCTGTTCAATCAGAAAGCTTTCCACCTTGCATTAAAAAAAAAAAAAATCAAATGATGTGGACCATCCGCATCAAACCTATCAAGCCAAATGCCCATCAAATCAGAAAACATCTTGCACTAGCATTCAGACATTCTAACCTTGACAGCATGAAGGGAACAGTAAAAGCAGTCATATATCTTAAAAGAATAAGGTGCTTTCCAGGAGCACCTTTATTTCTTGGCTCATTTCACTGCCGTGCTCTAGAAAGCGCTACTGGGGGACTTTTCTGCCAGCTGCCATCAGACTCTACAACGCATCCTCCCAAAGGGACTTGCCTCCAGCCTCAAAGAATGAATGAATAACAAGGCAGAATTCATTCATACAGTATACATAGCATCCATAGAGTTAAACGATAGAAATGGTGCACTGGTCACATGATTGTGTTCTATTGTGGAGATCCTGCTGCTTTTGCCAAAATGGGAATCTTCTGCATATGTTAAGTGCCTGACAGCCCAATAGCTCTGGACTGCAACGAAGGAGATGTGCAACGTGAGGAGTTCTTCAGTAGCTTTCAAACAACACTAGGCGGGCATTTTAGCACACTTTGGAGCTCTATTTCTGGCTAAAAATGACACTTCAATCAATCTTTTTCAAAGCCTGAAGTTCATAGAATTTAATCAATTGATCAAATTTTTGGAGAAACCACGGGACCCCGACTACCATGACAGACCTCAAGCACTCTCCTGAGTTTGCCCTCTTGCCTCACCCACACTGTAAACAAATTCACGTGGACCAGTACTCAGCAGTAGCTACCACTACTACTGCTAGTACAAAGTGGTTATATAGTCAAATAGATCCAAAAAAGAAAATAATAATTAGCATGTAGACTTTTCACAAACATTTTTACATGGTAACATTATGATGCAACAAATTGAAAAAGAGAAAACTGCAAAAGTGCGCCCTCTCTATCTTTTAACTCTATAACAGTATCTCATTTTCCTACAAACCAATGTCACCACTTGGTTGTTGCAAATGTCTGTGTGTGCTTGTCTCCTGCACCTTGTCATGTTCTGTGTGTGATTCGTTAATATGTGTAGAATGTCTAACTGTTGCTGTTGCTAATGTTGCTTCTGTCTTTTTTGTACAAAGTAGACAGTTACTTTAGGCACTTAAAGGAATGGGCTAAATTTGTTTCAACTTGTCAAAACAGCTAGCTTTAAGCTAACTATCAATAACATTGCTAAGCGTACCTTTAACTACATTAAAGGTACACTTATGCCCTGCAGTCATACTGGCCTAAGCGAAATTCAATGTGCACACTATAAGGGAGTGTATATACACTATAGCATAAAAGTTTTTTATTTTTTTATTTTTGGAGAACAACTAGCGGGATTTTAGCCACACTCGCTAGCATTCTGATTAGAGTGCTCACAAATCATACACTAACGTCCTAAAGAGTAAGGGGCAAAAAACAATGGGCTAATCAAAAGAATCTCACTGTTATTTTTCACCCTTTTTGCTGCAAACCCTGGCTCATAAATCGAAAAAAGGAGATTTTCACAATACGGCCCCACTGAGGAGTCACTCTCTAAAACCCCTCCACCATTTTTCTTTCCCTTACATGAAGAGGTAAGTCATAGTCATAATTTCTGCAATGTGTGGAGCTTTAATCCTGAGGATCAATGGCAGGAAAGCTAGAGCAGGGAATACTGCTACATACACATGACTTCATGATGCACCAGAGAAAGCAGTGATCAAAAAAACGAAACAAAAAAAGCTTTCCCGGATTCTGACTTCAATCACAGCTTTGTATGCTCTGAGGTGAGGGGAAAGGCAGGCACTTCCCTGCTAAATAATAGCGTTAGTCCTAGAAGGTCTCATCTTCCCCTGTGTGATGCAGTGTGGGAGTTATAACCCTAACCCTAGACAAGCTCTCATGACTCACTCACCTGTGTCTTGCCCAATAGCGAGTACGCAAGCTGAACTCTGGTGTAGTGAGCGACGTCAAAGTGCTTGCAGGTTTTCGACAGCGCTACATCCAGCTGCTCCTGCACAGACAAGGAGAGAGAAAGAAAGGTTTAAGGGGCAGAGGGAATTGTGCTGTATTACCGTAGGAAGCCTTCTTTGTTAATAACTGCACTCTCCGCAAAGGACAGGGGAAAAAAAATAAATAAAAAAATCAGGTTTTATATCTTCATATCTTTCATATCTCTGGCTCCAATGACTGCTTAATGTTGAAATTTGATCTCCGAGAGACCTATAAAAGCCCTGATAAAAGACGAAAAATACTGGCACATATAGAATACAATAAATTGGGATAAGAACGGGATCCCTAGATGATATGATGACTCATCCTATCACAAATGTTGAATCTGGCTGAAATATATTAGCAAGAAAATCACATCTTTAATCATAAGCCCTATCTGGACAGGATCTTTTTTTTTCGTCCCGAATAAAAAATATAAATGCAATTAAATATTTGCCATACACTTATAAATTAACACAGGACAAGTGAGTTTCTAGCAGCTTCCTTCTCTATAATCCCAGATGTTTGCACCACATACACTGGATCATGAATTTATTTATAAGAATCCTGAGCTGGGGTCACTGTCTGTGTGGAGTTTCGCATGTTCTCCTCATGTTCACGTGGGTTTCCTCCAGATGCTCTGGGTTCCTCCCACCTCCCAAAAATGTAAGTTGGTAATTTTGCTCTAAATTGCCTGTAGGTGTGGATAACTGTGTAAATGTGTGTGCATCCCATGAGTGTGAATCCCACCCGGGGTGTATTCTCACGCCTGGAACCCAGTACGGATAGAAAATCCAACGTGACCCTGACTAGGATAAAGCGCTTACTGAAGATGATTGAATGAACCTAATCATGACATGTGAATATGAGGGTGCATAATGACATAGCTGTCATTAAAAAAGGTCAATTTAATCAGTTTACAGGACTCTTTCCCCTTCTAACGAACCTTGTTTTGCCTCCCAGTGAAGACGGCGCATAGATAAAGTGACGTGACCCATTGCAAATGCAATCCATACAATTGTTTCCACTCACTTTTCATCTGCAGGCAAAAATGACTGCAAACATCGAGTAATGTCAGCCTGCAAAAATCACCGAAATGTCTATCCAGACTGGACTAAAATTATCAGACCACCGCTGAGATTGTTGAAAAACAGCAGGTAATGGGCTGGAAGGTTCTTTAGGGAGAAGGGGGGGAAAAAAAAAAATCACCAAGTAGCATCTGTAAAAGATTGAAATTCCCCACCTCCCACATGTATTAATTAATTTTTGTTTTAATTTTAATTAAATACACCTGCAATAATTAAAGTTTCTTCCATCCAGGACTAAAAACAAGCCCACATAAATTAGCACAAATTAGATTTCAGCAAGGTATTAAAAAATGATTATCAACTAAACTTCTAAATATTTCTAATGTAAATATTTCTATTGTAAATATTAGAAAGCATCGAGATTGAGCCTTAATTATTACTAATTTCACCCATTTTTTTTACCAAAATAAGCACATTACTTAGAGCATTAATACATTTTTCTTGTGGAGTGATTTTTGCTAATGGATGAAATAAACACTAATGAATTAGTTGACTTATTTGCTCCTTTTAATCATTTAATTCATTTAATCTTTCCTGCTCTGTTAAAAACTCACATACGAAAAACAGCAGAGTTAACTGTGTGTGTGTGTGTGTGTGTGTGTGTGTGTGTGTGTGTTAGCTCTCCTATTCTTGAGCCACAGAGTCCACAGAGCAAACATTTTATTCAGGAGAACATTGTACATCTGCTTCTGAGCTTCAGGGACACACGTGTCCTCAGACACACATGCTCTGAGCACCGCTCATGCTTATATGCATGCTTATATGTAGGCTCAGACCTCACAGGGTGAATAAAAAATTGGATGGGAACTTTCACAGCAGAGTCTGAATCGGTATCTGAAAGGCACAATGTTTTTAAATTATACTCTTTTTTTTTTTGGCTACGTACCTCGATTTGTTCCAGTGTGTCTTGCAGCTTCGAGTTCAACTCACTGCAGAGAGAAGACATTTCAAATTGGGTTTAGCAATCACAACCACAAGAGAAAACCTGGCCAAGATTAAAAGAGTCCAAGCAGGACACAAGTGTGTGCAGCATTGAAAAACTGGACACTTCAAATCTCTATGAATTTATTTTCATAAATGTGTGGCACTCTGGGGAAAAATCAGCCATATATCACTGTCACAAAAAAGACAAAAAATCGTGTTTTGGGCCAAAACATGGGTTTCAGCTTAAAGCACATAACACATACCTCAACTTTTAAGAAACCATAAATACATTTCACCAAAATGACATGGCAATGTTTTTTATTTACTTTTTAGTCTTGCCTTAGCAAGATCATCTTCCGGCAAGGATCATGTTGACTAGGGAGCCAGTTTAACAGATAGCCTGAAGACGCTATGGCCTAAGTGTGATTTCTTCTTTCCGTGAGTGAGCTGCCATCTTCCCTGAGCACCACGTTGTCAGAAATATGTACAAAACACACCCAAAAATTTTCACAGCATGCAAAAAATAAAGAAAGAAAGAATTACAGAAGCTTTTCATATTATTCAGCCATTCATATCCACTTTTTCTAGCACTAAAACGACTGACTAGCTGCCAGGCTATTGGGTAGCAGGAGGTATTTTTGCATTTAAACTGCAAAATAGCATTTTAGAAAATCATTCACATGATAGGAGTTGTGCTATCTCACAGCATTTAAGGTATCTGAGAAAGAGGAGGCAGGAGCTTGGATTCGCGTTCTGAACAAGCCGAATCTCCTATTCCCACTAAATCATTCTTACAGCAGATGCATCGGATATGTCGAGGCGCTGATGGAGAGTTGTGGGTCAATGAAACGTAGTAGATTAGTAAAGACTATCTTTAGAGTTTTAGTGCTCAGGCCTAGAAAACCTGCTGTGCCGGCCCTTCTTCCAGATTAAGTCTCTCAATTATTAACTCCTCTTTGCGGCGCAGAAATGCACAGATAACCCAGGTGCTCATTACTGCCAAAGATGAGGCCTGAAATATAAAACTACTTGCTTAAAAAGTGAAAAGGAAGCAATTACAAGAGGGCAAAACCTTTGGTATTCAAAAGGGGTTTATCTGGGAGCACAGACCCCTTCAAATGGAACGGGCGCTGAAGAGGACGCCTTCAGTCTGATACCAACATGAGGAGCAGGCATTATTCCACTCTGTTCAATGCAGGATGGAAAGCATGGCACAAATACAACGGATGGTTCAAATCCAATATCAAAACTTAAGCATATTTGAAAATGGCAGCGGGGCTAAATATTACCCTGAAGCTCTTGCTAAATTTAGAGGGGAGCTTTGCTGTTCTGAAAGCTGTTTCTTATTTTTATAAGCAGAACACCACCATGGGTATTCCAGCAGTCGTTTCACAGCCACTCTGTTTTACTGGCAGTGCTCTGAAGTGAGAGGAACAGATGTTGAAAGCTCCCCATGTACAGTCAGAGTCATGCTACGCTGGTGCGCCAATTTTGTGAAGATAGCACGTTTGTTTATTCCCAAGACAACACACATGGCGGCCACACCAGCCTCTTCTGCAACAGCTCATTAATAGGGACTTTATATCTGCAGTGCATATGTATTTGGCTAAAAATAAAAAAAAAAAATCATCAATGTTAAGTGAAAAGGCACTAAAACATGATGTTCCTGAGCTGCAAGCCAGTAATAGTAAGAGCACAGAGCAGTCACGGCGTAACGTGCATCCCTCAGATCCCTCAGGCCACTATGATTAACGTGAGGTATAGACGTGACATCGCTGTGATGCTCGTGCAGCCTGATTAGCATGATGTGGTATAAAATAAGATTATTTTTATTTTAAGGTTTATCAATCACGTTAAATTATTGTCCATTGTAACCCAGCATATACTACAGATGCAGCATAGAGAGTAGTTTAAAAAAAAACTACTTTATTCCTATTTAAGACATTTTGAATACTTAATCTTTAAAATGCAATTTTAGACAAATAAAGACTTTTAAACGACACAGATAAGGACACGAATGCTGTCATTAGTATGCCACAGACTGGAATGTAGATTGACTTGGCACTCATGAGCATCAGACTAATCTGCAGTGGAGAAGGGCACAAAAATAGCTTGCAATATCATTTTGCTTCCAGACAGTAATGTCTGGTACATTATCCTTATCATTATTAATTTACTTTTACGGTAATGTTGAATTGTTATATGGTGTCTTTGTTCTTACCTACTCCGTTCACTCAGATATGCGTGTACTGACTTACTTTATTTATTTATTATATTCCAACTTAGTAAGAAATGATAAAATTCTCCTGGAATTTACAAACACTGGTTGCCATATATCTGTATATTTATTACTCATATTTGGAGTATTGTGGCACCAGGTACAGTTGTGCACTGTTGGTAGATTTTATATATATGACACCACATATTTAAAATCTAATTTGCAAACTATGACTTGTAATTACCATGTACATAAACACCAGGTACTACCTACCGTAATGTACAATAGAGTTATACAGTTATGGCTATAAATCTGATGAAATCTGAATCATGACCAGTAACATTAGGAGCAGATGACAACTCTGAGGGGGAAAAAAAAAAATCAAGTAGATTAGCCAGCATGGTTGAAAAACGTGTTCTGAATTTAAGGATAGTGATATCAAGCGTAAATAAAGGTAATTACTAACTGGTTTTATGGTTAACAACTATTTGAGAAAATATGCATATTTTCTCTAATAAAAATGAGTAGACAGACCGTGGAAGTAGCAAGCAGCGATTTAGAGAACAGCACAGTTGCGATAAGTCAGTTATATCCTCAAAAGAGCACACGACTACATACAGTCACAATGCAACAACATTAACATTATTTAAACCTGATGTAGGCTGAAGCCATGGAGTTGTGGGTATACTTTAATAGACCTCAGCTCCCCAGAGGATCGGCTCTGAATTACAAAGCAGGACTGGCAGGGAGATGCTCAGAATGCTGATTTGGGTTTTATTAATGAGCAAAAGCAGCAGCAGACAAAAGAAAACCAGCAGTGAAACAGGAGTCCCACTGAACCGAGCCATGAACTCAAACTACATGCCACTCCATAAACATGTTCAGCTCTCTGCAATGTTTCTGCAATGAGCAGTTCAGCTTTTAGCTGTCCACAAACAAATCAGAACATCCTAGTGCACTGTCACATGTATATCATCATTTCAAAGTTCACATTAATATTAAATCAGGGCAGATGAAGATTCTCTAAAACATGGTGTTCCTGAGCTGCTACAGGTTGTACTGAAAGGCTGAAAGGCCTGTAGCAGTAAGAGTGCAGAGCAATCCTGAAGTGGTGCACATGGTCTAAAATGAAAATGTGTAAAATGATATAAAAAGGTAAAGCTGATTAACATGGGAGCGTAGTGGAAGCGGTACTGCAGTGGTGATCGCGCAGCATGATCGCCACTTCTGTTATAAAATGGGCTTCATTGTATAAATACCAGGAAACGTAAAAACTTTTTGTCCATGGTAACCAGCTATACATTACAAACGCAACATACAGAGGTTAGGGGTTAGAGGTTTAAAACTGCTGGAGCTGTACCTAACATTTAAGACTATTTATATTCAAATTTATGAAAATATAACACTTATTGAAATTTGATTTTAGACAAATAAAGACTTAAGAACCAGGGGACAAGCTTTCAGTACACTAATGCTGTACAATGCGGTTTGGGACACAGCCTTGCATGTCGATTGTCTTGGCACTCACGAGCATTAGATTAATCTGAGAAGGATGCAGCACAAATAGGTTACAATAATATTTTCGGACTTAAAGTATCGCTATGTTACCATATCTACGTTTTAATGCGCAAATGCATCATAAATTCGAGTAACGTCTGGTGCAGTATCATTATCATCATCAATAACCGTTTACTTTTAGGTAAGTGTTGAATATTTATTAGTTATTGATTAGATATTTGAAGGACAGACGGCAGGCACAAGGAAAACAGCAGAGAAACTGAACTCATACTAAACGTCGCTCCACAACACATTCAGCTCTCTGCAATGCTTCTGATCATTTTAACTTTTCGCTGTTCACAAACAGGTTAAAACGTCCTTGATCATGGTCAGTGTATATCAGTGTATCAGTGTATATCCTGCGTTTACTCTGTGCATCGCTGAACAACTGAATAAAGACCGACTGCAGTAATGAGCAATGGCAAACCATCAGCATGTGTGGAATGAACATACTGTATGAGAACCTAGCACGGGTCACTTGATGGACAGTAAATGAGAAAGGGTTGTAATTGTGAAAGCGCATTAATCAACTCTGTATTGTCTCCCATTTCCCTTTCAGCCGCATATCTGTTTGTCACAGCAGCCCATCTGCACAAATGTTTTTTACCAAGGGCCCTGTTAGTTCTATCTATAGCAGCTGTGACAGTCAGGGAGAAAAAAAATTCATCTTTCGAAGCGTTTTATTCCCCAAACACCAGCATTAACCCTGTTGGTTTAAATCCTACAGTCTTAAAGACAAGTGTGCAGTCTGTCCTCATCTAAACTCGCCTTTCACAGAGAGGCACAATCTGCTCAGGTTTCCGCTGTGCCGAGATCCTTATATCACAGCAGTGGGCCAGTCAAAATGTCTGGGGGTGGTGAGGGACTGACAAAAATGAAGTAGGAAAGCAGCATCAAGAAGACAACGGAGAAAAAGAACTGTGAAAAAACAAGAGAGTCTGACCATGACTACTGTGTGTATCTGTATGTGTACATGTGTATGTGAGGTTGATGGCCTCGCAGCAGACTGCTCTCATAGAGGAATGTCCTAATAAAATAATGACCACCCATTAGTATAGGCAGTGGCTTATTAATCACTTAGCAGTAGCAGAGCCCACTGTCCTCACTGATATGGCTTTATAGTTCATTTAACGGCTTGGGAAAAAACTCTCTCCGAGTTGTTACGCAACGCTGGCAACAACTTCTGAGATCTCCAGTTACAGCCAAACAAGTAGAAGCATTAAAATATTTTAATGTGCTGTATAACTTTGAAAAATACTTTTGTTTATGACTCTTCATTATCTTCTACAGGTTATGCACACTTACTGGACTAAGTGCTTTGAAGGACACTTTTTCCGCCTAGGTAGTAGGACTAGGCAGTAAATGTCGATATTGTGATAAATTTAAATCCCAATACACTTTTCTGAGATGCGCATCACTGATATTGCCAGAAGCACTGATTAGGTGTTAAATTTGTATTGAATCGTTAAAATAAGTTCCCTTATGTTCAGTGTTATAATTTTTGTAAGACATATTAAATGAAAGTATCAGTAAACCCAGTTCCCCACAAGTTTTTACATTTTTTTTAAATGCAATTCCACTGTTTTGATGGTTGTGTGTGTGTGTGTGTGTGTGTGTGTGTGTGTGTGTGTGTGTGTGTGTATATATACATACATATATATATATATATATATTATATATTATATATATATACATATATATATATAAAAATCATGATACATATTTTGGATCGTTGCAATGTCTTCAATATCAGCATGTGATATTTCTGTCACGTTGCCCACGCCTACTCAGGAGCACGCTCTATTAGTGCTGTATTCAGAGTTGAGATACACATTCGTAGTGAGGAGACGAGAGTACAGTGACTACGCATATCTTCTGTCTAAACACTCTGCAATTTCAGAGACGTGAACTACAAACAGGTCATTTTAAAAGTCTGAAAGGTGCACCCAGTAAACTGTACCTGCATAACCTGACTCTGAAATACAAAAGACTTTCTCTGCATAAACACAGGTATAGCTTTTGGCTGTTCAACCCCGGACTGAAGCAGACTCAACAGCAGTCTCCTACCCAATACCCCTTGCAACAGGTAGCAAGGTCCAGTCACAGTGAATGGATTTTAAAGCAGGGAAAAACAAGGTGGATGCGGCAACATTAAAGCCAACAACGACGGAAAAGTGGCTTTCATGCAGGTGTAACTACCTTTTGAAAAGAGCAGGGAACAGGAATAATGAGGGGACAGAAAAGAAATGTTTGTGTGATCAGTGAGACAAAAACCCGATTCACAAAAAAAACGCTTTCTCTTTAGATGAGTCTGTGTAATACAGGTCTCATAAAAACTATGCACTTCCATTTTAACCAGCGTTTACATCCATAACAGGTTTTTAAACACTTCCAGTAATCATGGAATGACGGATGCTTTAGAAGACTTTTAAAATTGAGTTGCTATGACTTACATTAGCCATACTTTGTCTTTACTGAGTATATATGAATAAAAGAGAGAGTAAGGAGAGCAGTCTTGCTGGCTGATTAAACTGCCACTATAATGGCATCTACATAAGGTATATTGCCTCACTTTATATTCACATACAAGTCACAATATTACTAAAGTTTTCTATAAATAAATCACTGACCAAGTGAGTCATTGGCTGAGTCTGTGACTGACTGAGCAACTGACTGAGTGATTAACTCAGTTAATAAGTGAGTCAGTCAGTTTTTCATTCAGTCAGTGAATCAGTGAGTCAGTGAGTCAGTGAGTGGCTGAGTCAGTGGCTGAGTCAGAGACTGACGGACTGAGGGACTGTGCGACTGACAAAGTCAGTGGCTAAGTCAGTGGCTGCAAGCCAGGTCCATGATGTGCTCTGCATCTAAGGAAAAAAAAAAAAAGCTGAACTTCTATTATTTAATCTATTATTGAACCGAGTCGAACAAAAGACCAGTGTGTAAAAAATATGAAAAAGTGTACAAGTGCCAGCAATATTGCATTTCAGTGTATGGAGTGGTTCATTTAAATCCAAAGAGCCTCTCTGGGCACCACGGAAACAGTCCTCAAGTAAAACAATGCTCAACATCACCTTATGCAGCTGTAGTGCTTGAAAGTGCTGGCAGCCTTCTGACATTCCAAGCACAACTGGATTGCACCTGGATAGTCCTCCTCCTGCCAAAAACAAACACATCCACTTTCAGCATCACAACTAAATATCAACCCTGTGCAAGATCTTTCAAGCCGGGGTGCACAGCATAAACACGGGGAACCTTCAATGTATGTCTGGTTAGCAGTCCTATCAGAGCTGAAGTAATGCTCGACAGCGCAGAATGGATGTGATAATGGACTGGTTAAGCCATTTACAGGGCAAATTGAGAAACCCGTCCAATAATGGCTTTTATTAAAAATTATCTAAAATTATCTAAATGGAGATAAGAGAGAACTATTTTTTGTCAGTGGCAATGTGAGGAAAGTCTGTGTCATGCTTACCTCCAGCATCTCGCTCAGTCTGACATCTGTCCTTTGCTGTGTAAGAGAGTAATAGAGCTCATTTGTGATGGATAATGAGACATAAAGTTGACCATGTTCAGTAATTAACGCAGTCATTACCAGTGTCTTTATGGTCCTTAAAGACTTTAACAATCCTGTCAGCAGCTGCCTGCGTCTCTGGTTGGCCAGGAGTCCAAGACTTGCTTCGGTGAAGCCTTCTTTAGCAAAAGCAAGCTGCCTATAAACAGAAAAACATGTCTGGAATCCTACAATTTGCGTCTAAATTTAGTAGTTACTAGTTTAGTCACAATTCTGAATGCCTTTCTTTTCTGATATGAAGTTAGCGATGTAGGAAGGGGACCAGACCTCCGAGCATTGGTGCAGATAACGGCAGCTAGTTGCAGTGTGGTTTGCAGGGAGGTAACTCGCTCCAGTTCCTAAAAAAAAAAAAAAAAAACAATGATGAAAACGATAAAATAATATTAAATTAATATATTAGATACCTATTTTCTGCTAAGGTACAGTATAGCGATGTAAACTTTTCTTGCAATATAAAAAATATTATTTAAATAATTAAAATATTATTTGTTTGTGCTGATTTGTGTCAATAAAAATAATAACACAGCCTGGCCTCTGTCCAATGTTGCTGTGTTTATTAACCATTATAATTAATAGGTTTATACCCCCATAGAGATAATATTCTGTTCCCATACTATAAGCCAAGAATGAAAGCCAGACACCACACAGCCTTATCAACTGCTCATTTTTTCGGCATAGTGCAGTGCACGAGGCGTCTTGGTTCACTTCTGAACTGACCGCAGAGAGGGGGAAAAAAAAAGGTAACGAGCAAAATGCTCTCGTTAAAGCAATAAGCTCTGTTATTTAGAAAGACAGAGCAGTGATAAGGCGCCCCAGGAACATACCCGTGATCCCACGCGGCCTTTCCTGAATTAATTGCTCGGTGGAATTCTAGGCTTCCCCCCTCCTCTCTCCACATTCTAGCGTTTGAAGAGCTGTGAAGGCCTGAGGTGAACACACACTAAGAGAACCCGTCCCTTAGCCTTAAGGCAATGTGCGTCAACCAGGAACTTTAGCACAGAGCTAGCCTTTGGCGAGAGAGAGATCATCATCCCACTGTCATATTAAACAAAATTATTTGGCAACAGAATATGAGGTGGAAAAAATCGATTCCACACAGGGCATGTGTACAAAGCTTCTTTATGCCCAACATCACAAAAGACAGCACTGAGTCTTGAGAGAGATTATCACTGGTTATTACTGGTATCTATAAAAACCCTGGAAGGCTCCAGAAAAAACAGTGCATTCAATGAAAAGCTGTGTCTAGGGCAACCTAGAGAACATCAGACAGCATTCACAAACACGATCAGATGAAAAACAGGGAAAAATAAGCGCTGTGTTTGAAGTGTGTTATGCTTTCAGTCTACACTCGTACACATGGGAGAGTGAGAAGTTAATTAGAACTCATCAGACTTCTAATTAGTATGCGAACAATTAAAGAAAAATCTCATAACAAGAAATCAAACCTGAAGTAAACAGTTTTCTAATAAATTATTCTCGTAAAAAGATTTCCACCTGAGGTTACATAGAGCTTACATTTATTCATTTCTGTACAGTAATGTTATACAATAAAGGAGGGTGATTAAAAACAGTGGGCGGGGCTGACTGGTGCAACAGTGTCACAGTTTCACAGTTAGTCACATCATGACTTTTTCAAACAAGTAGAATTCAACTTCTCACTTGAATAGCCTAATGATTCATTCACTAATCAGTGGATAGCTTCACCTGAACATTACAGACTTAAAGCTAAATCTCTACTGAGATCAGCAATGACCCTGATGCTTACACTGAAGATCTTTCCAACATACTATAGTATACAACTGTGGAAGAGAAATGATTTATGTTTATATTTACAATCTGGTGTCACCCAGAAGAGGATGGGTTCTCTTTTGATTCTAGCTCCTCTCAATTCTTCTACCTCATGCTGTCTCAGGGAGTGTTTCCTTGCCACCGTTGCCACTGGTTTGCTCATTACGGATAAATCTAAATCTATATCTATATGCAGATATCTGTAAAGTGGCTTTGTGACAATGCCCACTGCTGAAAAGTCGTCCATTGTTATAAATAAAACTGAATTGAATTAAATTCGAGGCCTTTCGGACATTTAACCTTGCTATGAACTTGTGCCTTTTTGGATCAGTTACAAAATCTAATCAGTTCATCATCTGGGTACATTCAATGATCATTTCACATAAATCTTTTTTTTTTTCAACACTCGTTCTTGACATGTCACGCTAAGGAGAATCTCAGACAGATGAACAGATGGACAGACAGATGCAGGAACAGACGGACAACTCAAAAGCATAATGCCAATTATTATAATATTTGGTATAAATATCAAATAAAATGCATTTCCATTTATCATCTCCAAGTTATGTATCTTATAGTAGCTACAGCTGGACAAAACGACAATATCAATACTGTGATAAATTGTGTCACAATATACTTTTATACACAATGAATTTCTTTTTATCCTACCCACATTAGATCAAATTATCTGTCATCAATTCCTGCTTAATGCTCTTTTAGGTGGTCATCTTAAAGCAAGGTAACGTGATTTTTTTTTTTTTTTAGATTAGGGTTTATTATTTGTTGTTTTTACCAGTAGTATTATGTTCAAATGCCACTACACTCTTAACAATAAACTCACAGAATGGTTGCTCATTTAGTGGAATAGTCTAATAGTTAGACAATCTTGACTAATTTGCAGTTTGACCAGAGAGCCACTTATTTAAACCAGCATCCTTTCTGTATGTGTAAGACTTGATGAGCACTCTCCTGGAGTTCCCCTGGAGGGCCAGTTTGCAGCTGCCAAAACGTGTGCCTCCGAGCCTCATGAATGTGTAGTACCCCAGCAGTGCTTAAACTCTGCCCTACATTGCCAACAGACAGAGAAAGCAGCTTCCGTCGTGGCCTGGATCCTCACCATCCTATATTCGACTTCGTCAGGGTCATGAGCTCAGGAGCAGCTGTAAAAGTCAATGTTCAATCACCTGGGCTCACACACTGACCTCAGGGCTGAAACAGCGCAGTCTAAATAACCCGGGCCACCTGTTACGCTGGCAAAGTGCAGCTAGACAGTCTACGGTGGGCTGCAATCCTCAAAACACATCCAGACAAAAACAGTACACTGTCACAGACACCTCAAGCCAGTTGAGAAAATGTTCAGTTATCATGAGTGCATGAGAGCAAAGAAATGAGAGCGAAGAAAGAACAGCACAGAGAAAAAAAAAAATAATGCTATGTTACGATTTCTGAAACAATCACTGCTCTAATAAGAGTGGAGCTAATGGGATGTGCTCAAAACTGAGCCATTACAAGTTACGACACAGCATCTGTCTACAGCAAGGACCCCTGGCATAACATTCTGTGCATTCAGTCTCAGGAGTTTAGTTAATGGTGTATGCAGAAAGGTACTCAATGTTTATGGTTTCTATCATTTCTCTTTTCCTCTAAGCACTGCCAATATTTGAGCAGAAACAGCCCGAATCTGTAGAACAGCCCAAAGTTACTTATTTCCAGCCTCATATAGAACATGTCTGGAGATTGTATCTATAAAATGCAAGAAAAATGTTTAGACACTGAATATCACAAAAATAGAATATTTGAAAAATGGGTTGAAATTTGAAAAGAAACCATTGGGTTACTTTTCATTCCAGAAATTTATTTTTAAAAAAAATAAAATAAAGGCCCTTTAAGCACTTTTATTGTACAGGACTCAAAATCATTCGAAATGCACACTGACCATTTCACGACAGTCTAAATCAAGTTCATGTTCCAGTTTTGCAATTCAGGGTCCCAGTGGAGAGTTAAAATTTGGTTTGAGCAAATAAAAATGTAAATGTGGTTAGCCCTAGAGCATTCCAAAATGGCTTCAGCAGCAGTTTTCCTGATTCAAAACTCATTAGCTCATTATTGAATAGCCAGAAAACACAGGAAATGCTCCAGCAACGCAATCAACAACGTCTTCAGAAAGCTAGCTATATAATCTTCTCCACACTGATGCGGATACAGATTACATGCAATTAACCTGTTTTGGCATTCTAGACCACTAAGCACTAATCACGGAAACACATATTTTAGAAAGCACATTTTTGCATGGCTGAGGGAGGACCAGTGATATTTGAGAGTTTATGCGTGCCGTCCTGTGACTGTGATTAAAATTCAAAATGGAGGTGGAGTAAATTTCCCGCCTGCTGTGAGTGACATTTGGTCATGCTTTTTTGCCCCCCCTAAAGCTACGTATAAAGCTACATATAAATCCTGTAACTGTAAATCCTGTATTTTATCATCTAACACCTTGCTTAAGGTGGTTTTGTGGTATCTGGTATCTTTTATCTGAGCATGATTCCACTGTAATATATTGTCACTGCTGCTTAAAAGCCACAAAATTAAAAAAATTAAAAAAAACCCTCAGGTATAGCAGCTAGTCAACACTTATTAAACGTATATAATGCAGTCTGTTTAACACAGTACTTACCTGCCACGTCTGTAGAAGTTATCTGATGTTGTTATTTGATGAAACGCCCTTGGGAAAGCTTAGATACTGCAGAGGCTTAGGATATCAATTAAAGCTTTTAGATGCTGTGTTCCAAATTTAATATAGCAAAAGGCAACCAGCAGATAATAAAGCACTCATTCTGACAATCATATTTTGATATGATTGCCAGAAACAAGGCAAATGCACTACTTATTTCATTAGAAGACAAGTATAATTGCTTCCTGTGCCACAACACGCAAATGCTCTACGTTCTAGGATATATAATAGATTTATAAAATGGATGATGAAATTTTCCATTTAAAAAAAAAACAAGAACAAATTGTTCAGCAAGCCGCATTTCCAGTAACAGCAGGAATGAGCTTTTTGTATTTGTCCTCCTAGCTGTTTCTGTGACTGGAGCCAGGATTTTTTTTTCCCCCCCTCTTCCAATTTTTACAATGTAGTTTACAACAAGACTCAGCCAATCAGATTTCAGAACCAAAATCTTTTTTTTTTTTTATAGCTTATTTGTTTTCAAATATATGTTTTTTTAAATCTATATTTCATTTGTTTTCATATACAGTTAGGTCTGGAAGTATTTGGACAGTGACGGAGTTTTTGTGATTTTGCCTTTATACACCACCACAATGGATTTAAAATAAAACAATCAAGATGTGATCGAAGTGTAGACTTTCAGCTTTATTTTAAGAGGTTCCACAAAAATATGGCATTTACCATTTAGGAATTACAGCCATTTTCAGCAAAGTACCTCCATTTTCAGGGGCTCAAAGGTATTTGGACAAAGTGACCAGGTTGAGCTCAGGCGACTCAGAACTGGGTTGAGATCAGGCAACTGACTTGGACATTGAAGAATATTTTTAGATGCTTTCTGGCAAAGTCTAATCTGGCGTTCCTGTTCTTGAATGTTACCAGTGGTTTGCACCTTGTTTTAAACCCTCTGTATTTACATTCATGAAGGCGTATTTTGACTGTAGATTTTGACAATGATACGCCTACTTCTCCAGAGTATTCTTGACTTCTGTTGATGTTGTGAAGGGGTTTTTCTTCAGCAAGGAAAGGATTCTGCGATCATCCACTTTAGTTGTCTTCCGTGGTCTTCCAGGCCTTTTGATGTTGTTGAGCTCACCAGTGCTTTTGTTCTTTTTAAGAACGTACCCAACTGTTGATTTGGCCGCGCCTAAGGTTTTTGCGATCTCTCTTATAGATTTAAGCCTAATGATGGCCTCCGTCACTTGCATTGAGATCTCCTTGGACTTCATATTGGTAGCTCCAGTCGAACAGCTGCCAAATGCCAGCTCAATACCTGATATCAACTCCAGACCTTTTAACTGCTTCATTTGTCGTGAAGTAATGAGGGAATGGACCGCAAATGGTCAATTAACTTCTTGTCAGTCAATTGTCCAAATAACTTTGAGCCACTGAAAATGGAGGTACTTTGTTGAAAATGGCTGTAATTCCTAAATGGTAAATGCCATATTTTTGTGGAACCTCTTAAAATAAAGCTGAAAGTCTACACTTCGATCACATCTTGATTGTTTTATTTCAAATCCATTGTGGTGGTGTATAAAGGCAAAATCACAAAAACTCTGTCACTGTCCAAATACCTCCGGACCTAACTGTATATAAATGTTATAAACATATATGTTTTATTATATATAATTTACACTTTTACAGTTGATGAACAGCTGAGTGACCAGGAATAACTGAAGAAAGCAGGATTAAAAAGTTACAGCTCTATACACAGCACCTAAGCACCAAATGCACAGCAGAGAATAATACAAAGAATTAAAATGTAGCTGCACTTAATTATGGGGCAATCAGACACAACAAATCTCAGTATGTTAGTCTTCCCACTGGACTCTTTTAGTTAGACACAAGAAATGGACCAATTAATCTGCAGGCAAGTGAACTACCCACAAGCAACTTAATTCACATGGCAAATTTCCAGAGAGCAGCAAAAATGTTTCAAACTACACAGGGCTAGAAACACAGCTTGCTTTCATTTATGTGTAAATAAAGCCCAGATCTCTGCCACGGGTTGGTTATGGAGAGGAATAATATTTAAAGCTTTGGCAGTTGTATTTCCATATAACTTTAAAAAGATGAGCAAAGGAGAAACCACTCATCCTGACAGCCAATTTCAGCAATCTACTAATCTGTCTGTAGGAGACACAAAAAGATTAATTCCTTCCCCTCCAGGCCAGAATCCACAAATCCGCAGGGCAGAGTCTATGGAGGAGAGCAAAAAATCCCACCATTTCCTGATCAAAGCCTGGACAGTGTAGCCATACAAAAGTCCAGGAAAAAAAATTCCAGAGTAATCCACTGGGGAAGAAACAGGCTGAGTAGAGCATGCACAGCTCCTCAACTCTTTCTTCTCACACTACTTTAATCCCAAAGCACACGGAAATCGTTCTCGAGATCAAAACACACCCTCATTAACAGGTTTGCCAGTGGCCCCGTGTGTGAATCACAATGAGTGGGTTTACATTTCCACAAACATCTTTTCATCATTGCAGCCTACAGCTGAGAGACAATGTTGGCGAACTTTTGCAGATTTCTGCAAAAAAATGCACCTCATAATAATGTTAGTCTAAAAAACAGCCAAGATATCAGGTGATAGAAAACGCATGTGAATCCTTTAGCAACTAGGAGTAATAACTCAACAGAAGTGTTTTTCTAAGTGGTGGCGTGTCCTGCGTAGCCAAAAACAAATGAGCATGGATCGTGTTTTGGATGTCTGGTTTGAATGAGTTTCTTCAGGTCGCACCGCAGCATTTCACTGGGATTGAGGCTGTTTGGAAATTTCTGTTATTGGTTTATTTTTTGGAGTGCTGTCATGTTGCATTACTCTAATGCTTTTATATTTTAGACCACAAACTGGTGCTGATGTTGTACGGTAGTATATCCTGAAGGATCTTAAAATAATAATGAGTCCTTTATGGGGGTAATGCAATGCCACTATCTGCATCTGTGCCTATTTAGTGCCCTAAATATCTGTAATTGTACACAGATTTGGACAAATCAGTGAAATTCTGATTAGAGTTGACAGAAAGAGCCATCTAATAATATTTTAATCAGATTTACTTAAGTTTTTTTTTCAGAAAGAACAAAAACTTTTGCTGGATATGTTATCAGAACCTGCTACGAAGATGGGACGCAGTCAAAATGAGGTCCTTTAAGCGCTGTAACATTATAATTCCCATAAGATTCTTTTAATAACGATGGAAGACGTTCATTTAAAAATGACCAAAAAAAAAAAAAAAAAAAAAAAAAAAAAAAAAAAAAAAAAAAAAAAAAAAAAA
>CM040997.1:8666823-8678229 GCA_022985145.1 Pangasius djambal
TACATGAGCTTCGAACGAGAGATTAGAGTCTATAATCACACCCAGATCTTTTACTGTTGAGCTACATGAAACAGAAAGACCGTCTAAAGTAACAGTGTGACCTGTAAACTTACTTCTTACAGCTTTAGGTCCAAGTAGCAGAACCTCTGTTTTTTCTGGATTAAGTAAGAGAAAGTTGCTTAGCATCCAGTCTCTTATGCCTGTCGCACACGCCTCAACTGTGTAGCTGAATGGCACAGAAAGTCTTGGGTATATTTAGGCCAGGGGAGATACAGGGATCAGTCCTCTTGCTTGTCAGTACAAAAGATCTTCAACAATCTGCTAGAAGTACTGAAATCAATACACTGTGTCACTACAACCCAGATGCACATTAGAAAATTCAAACCTGACATTGAAATTAAGTGGTCACTACTGAGGAGGCATGCCATGATGTACCATGCGGTAGCTTAATATTTCCACACAAACATTTAAACACAAAATGGTGTTTGGTTTGAAATGAAATGAAATGAAATGAAACTTTCTTGCTAAAATTCAGGTACTACATACTTAAATACATAGTGTATATATACTGTTAAAATATAGTGTATTTTTATACCAAAGCACTGTAAAACTGTTGGCTCTGATTGGTCAGAAGGTGTCGATTCATTTTCAATAATGGCAGCTCTGACAAAGGTTTGTCAGCTCGTATATGTATCATTTACTTTTATGGAAATAGATCTATTATAATTAATGTTTTTTTTTTTTTTTAAATGTGCTGTTATTTAGCAAAGAAAAACTTACGTGTGTTGATATGGCGAAGAGTTTCTGTAGGGGGAAGTTTATTTAACATTTTTAGTCTCTGGCGTCAGCGCTTTCTGGTTTCTCGGTATGACAAGCTGCTGTTTGTTTTTGTTTTTTTCCTCAATGGAAAGACAAAAGGAGAGGCTGCTGAAGGGACAACTGTATAACATAAGTGACAACAGGAACTAAGTTGTCTCGCAGATGTTTCACAATATTAAATGTAAATGGTTAGGAACCATGACTTGTTAGTCATTAATAAATTTTAAAAATTATAACCTGCTGTGGTATAAGAGTGCTGGAGTATAAAACACTCCAGGACATGCTGTTATAGGAAAGTAATCAAATTCAGTGTGGTAACTGGAACTCTAATTTGACCAATTTCATAGCATTCATTATTTTCCTATAACAGCATACGCTTAAATGTTTTACTCCATACCTAGTGCATAGAACAACACCTGAGCTACCAAGAACATAAAATACCAGGTTATGGTGTTTGAACCTTGAAAGAAGTAAAAAATTTATTCTCTGAAGACATGGACTAGAAAACACTGCTGTAGAACAGCTGTATAGTGTTTACACTTGGGTGGGAGAATAGCTAAAAACACTAAGACCCTAGCAGACACGATGTACAAAGGAGAAAACTTAAAACTCTTCTCTTCTCATAGAACTACTTTTTTTCCATGGCATATTTCTTCTTTCACTATGTTTTAAAAGACATCATCGCAGGCCTGTGGCTAGTGTTCCACCAGTGATCGTGACACTTTATTCTGACAAAACCAGTCAAGTCTTATTTTCCAGACCTATCTGATGTAGTGGCATGTGCTGGTAATAAAGTTTCGCTTGGACGGATGGTCTGAACATTGAGGTAGGACGTCCTGTGGAAGTGTCGATCATTGACAGGCTCACAGACAAAGACTGAGTAGGCAACCTGCCAGTTGGTGCTGTGCAGATGACGGACTGACATGAGATGAAGCATGTCAGGACAGATACCACTGCGCACAGCTCCCACAGAGCGACAGGAAAGTGACTATTCTGGTGTGTTGTGGTGTGTTGTAGTGTGTGTGTGTGTGTGTGTGTGTGTGTGTGTGACAGAAGTAGAGAGAAATCATCCAAAGTTGTAAGTTAAGGTTGTAAGCAAAATGTAGTAAAAATGCTTCTCTCTCTGAATCAGTTATACCCTTTAGAGAAAGATGGTTAAATTCTGCAAAAAAACAAACCTCTGACAAAGCTCATTACACTGTTCACCATTCATGTTTGTGTATTAATTTGTTACAGTCGAACAGGCTGATGAATACATATACGGCAATGCGGAGAGGGTAGTAGGATTAATCCTAAACCTAAGCTCAGGGACTCACAGAAGAAATGGGATTAAATGTCAGACTCGAGTCTTACAGGACCACAGCATTACCACCTTAACATACTTTAAGCCTGTAGCTAATTAGCAGGGAATGACTGTACAGGGGCGAGAGATGCACAGACCTACATAACTACCTCACTAAAAGGCCGAAAGTACGAAAGCAAATCAGCGACACTAATTTAAGTCCGTCAACACATCAAAACGTCGCTGAAACAACTAAAACTTTTCCTTACAACAAAGATGTTCCTTCACAGTGCCACACAAAGTGATGTACGCTAGCTAGTTATCATTTTCTGAGGCATGTCCGCAACATGTAATTAAAAAAAAAAAAAAAAAAAAACACACAATGGGGAATGCTGTTATAGGAAAATCATCACGTCAGTTGATTATTTACAAATAACAGCAGATTCTGAAGTGTTTTCCTCCTCTTATACCACAGCGATTTGCCAAAGCAAAACAATTTTATATATTAGAGAATGGCACATGCCTGTTATCACTTGTTATAGCAGCTGTAAACAGTGCTTTCCTCACTAGCCTCTTTTTTTGCGGTGAAGTTGATAATAAGTTAATAAGACAAATGAACACAGCTTATGTTATTGAGAAACCGGAAGGCGCAACGTCTTCTGTCGGAAAAGTTTTTTGCGGACGCTGCACATCGCTAACAATTTTTTATGTATTAAAGAACCATACCTCGTACATTTTATTAATTTATACTTACGGTGAATGTTGTGAAACATCCACAAAACAAAATCCTCAGTCCTGAAAGGTTTCCCGTCTTGGAAAAACTTGAGACTCCTTCCATAGACGCTAAATAAACGTGTCCTCACACTAGGTTTCGACATAACAATTAGACATCTTTTGTAATCATCTTTTGTAAACATACAAGTTCCCTGTGTTAGTTGTATAAGCTGTTACTATAGAAACAATAATGTATTAGAAGGAATGCATGAATATAAACTTGGGATTTGAATTACAGCCCACACTACAGTCAGAGCTGCTGTTATATAAAAGTAATCAACACCTTCTGATCAATCAGAGTTGAGAATCACACAGCGCTGTGGAACAGAGAGTTAACCAAGGGAACAATGTTTTGGTTTTAGCTTTTTAATCTTCTCTGCGTCTCACAATCTGGTTGTTAATTGGAAAGCATGAGTAATTAGAAACAAATTAAACATGGCATGGACCACCACCCATTCTAGCCTCATGGCTATGTATCTCCTGTGTATCTTTATACTCTCTACCTTGCCGCTACTCCTTATGTTTACATTTACAGCAATTTATATTGTTACTCTTTTGCACTACTGTCATCTCATTCGCTTTCTACTAGAACTGTGTACTAGTCGGCGCTGCACTGTAACGTACTGTGTCCATTGTCTTGTTTTGGTAGTTTTGTGCCGTCTGCGCATGTGTGCACTGTGCACTTTATGTAAATATATGTAGTCTCTCGTAGTTCTGCTTTCGTTTTATGTAGCATCTTTTCACTCTGCACTAAATAGCTGTATATGGCTGAAATGATAATAAAGCCACTTGACTGCCGTACATGCGCAAAACCTCTGCGTTCTTTGACAAATGTTTATTCTAATAAAGACAAACAATTTAGTTAGGAATAAAATGCAACCTTTCCCGAAGCACACACATGCAGCCTCAAGAGCATATCCACAAGTACCTGGACAATCAGAGCAACCATTCAGAGATGATCATGAGGCCCTTCATCATTGACTGTTAAAGGCAGATCGATTTCCTTTCATTGCAGACTTGATTTGAGTGTGTGTGTGTTTAGAGTAGGTAGTGAAACAGGTTGAGAGTTGAGACGGTTACGGCAGCAGGGCTGATCTGAATCGAAAACACATAACTATTCTTATTCACTGCTCTTTTTCAGTTTCCCCTGGTCCA
Source organism: Pangasius djambal (assembly GCA_022985145.1). Classification (NCBI taxonomy): domain Eukaryota; kingdom Metazoa; phylum Chordata; class Actinopteri; order Siluriformes; family Pangasiidae; genus Pangasius; species Pangasius djambal. The sequence goes on from CM040997.1 coordinate 8,670,854, forward strand.
TCAGCTTTAATCAGTTTGCTTCACCTGTGCTAATGGCTTATTTCTCCACACAAAGGGCAACTGAAGGCTCTGCGCAAGGCAACGTTCAGCATGCTAAATACACTGCGATACAGTGAATGCTCTCGTTCCAGACTGATCTGATTGTGAGTTTCTGTGAGTTTTTTTTATATTTCTCTCTCTATAGTGCATTTCACCGAATCAATAGAGTAGAAAGGAAAACAATTAACTGGGAACTTGCAGGGACAAAAGATTATCCTCATGCCTGAAATTAACCTGTGACAAGCTGAGAGACAGTTACAGCTCAGACAAGCAATTAGTTTAGTGATGAACTGCTGCCAACTGCTGGGAAGCGTCAAGAGTCCTGAAGACTTTATCATTTTTCCTCATTCGGTCATCTCTCTGAAGATTTTATAATTAATAATTTACTGTTATGAAACTTCCACAAAACAAAGCCCACCCTTCTGAAGACTTTTCCATGCTGGGAAACGTAAAGTTATAGCTTTACTTCTGACTGTTACAAAGCACTGACACTGGAGACTCCTTCCAAAAACGCTAAATAAACATGTCCTCACAGTAAGCTTCACCATATCAGCAATCACACACATTTTGCAATCTGCGTGTGCGGTGCGTCTGCCATACATGGTCCAGTGTAAACTGTTACTATCGAAACTACGTCATATTAGAACAAACGCATTAATCTAAACCTTGAAGCCTGCACTACTGTCGGGGATTATGTTAAAGAAAATTAATCAACACCTTCTGATCAACCTGAATAAGGAAATCAACAGTGCCACTATATACAACAAAACACCCCAAACAAACTAAATTATCTATAATCATGGGAATTTGTCAATCACTGAATCAATAAAGATAAGAAAAGATTGTGGACACAACAGCAACTTCTGGAGAAAGTGCCTCAGGAAGACTGATCGCAAAAATGAAGCATTAAAAAAAAAATACAGAGTAAAGGAACAGCAGAAACTAAACAGTTCATCCTTGTCTCTAATCTGTTTTCTGCACTGCTCATACTCCCAAGCCTTTTGTGAACCCTGGATCATCCTGAATCAACAGCAAAGCCTTGTTTGTTCTTAAAAGACACATGCAGCATGAGCACACACACCGCCTAGAGAGTGACAGACTGTTCTGTTAAACATTCACACGGAGTTTGATAACCCAGATAGCATGATGCATTTGTTGAGGGTAACCTGTGCAGCGTGCACAAGAGTCAAGCTACAAGTTAGAGATTCGGGTGTCAGAAGACTGATCACAATGTTGTGACAAAAATGTCGGCTAATCTGTAAACTAAAGCTTCAAGTCTATGCTGCCCCCAAGTGGCACAGGCAGTAGAAAAAGGACTCAGGTTGCTGAGATTTGGGTTCAAGATTCAGACCTGGGTGTGGATCCTAGAGAATGGGTATGGTTCATCTTAGGGCTGAATGATATGATGATATAATATATAATTTAGATATTGTGATAGATCATGTCACAGCATGCTTTTCTGAGATAACTGGTGTATCATGATTTATTTTATTGCATTTTATACATTTTTTTGACTAGAAGCAGTTGATGTTAAAATCCTGAGCTTTGAAATTGTAAAATATTAAAAATGTTCACAGATTTTTAAAATCTTTTTTCTGTTTTCCTGTCAAATATGCTTTTTTATTTAAAAAGTGTAAAAATAAATAAAAAATAATTGAAATATTTTTATTATGAATTTGTTTATTAAGGCACAAATGTATTTTTATTTATATTTTTTTTAATGCAATGTTACTGTATATATATTTATAATACATATTATGTATCTTAGAAATACCTTTGAAAATCACGATACATGTTTGTCTCAGTTCCCTATAGTCATATAGTGATCACAAAAAGCAGAGCTAAGCTCTTTATGTAGCTAAAATCTAGCCTATAGTGAGAAGTTTAAAAAGATAATGAAAGATGAAAAGGACAAGGCCACATAAAGAAAACCTGAGTCGAGGACGGGCAGGCAAAATGTAAATCAAACCATATAGAAGAGAGATATTATGGAAGATGAAAAGTAGAAGGCACTGTAACCAGCGTAAATGTTTGCATTCTCCATGAAAGAACGCATAAATCTCCGCAGACCAAAGCTGAGGGTCGGACCAGGGACTCTGGACCTGGGAAACGGCAATGCTTCACAGTGTGCCACTGTGCCAATGTACCTCTATTTTCAACTTATCCATAGAAATGGGATTGGAATATAAATTTAAAAATTAAATATGGCAAATTCAACAGAAAAACCACTGCCCCTTTTGGTCTCCAGACCTGAGGATCTCAGTCTTTTCAGATGATATGAAAAGGGTTAGAGGCAGTTCTAAGGGCAAAGACTGGGCTTACATTACATTCGGAAAGAGAATTAAACATGAACTAATATCATTTTGTTCATGTTCCCCCCACAATTAATATCTTAGCATGAAATATTTGACCATTTTTGTTCCTTCTTATATTTTTTCCTATAGTGGTTGCAATAGGGCAATAATTTTGCTGCTGCATTTCGAAGCTTTAGCAACACCGAATTATTTTGTGGAATTGATCTAAATATACATCAAACCAGATTAAATCGTTTTAAACCCATACATACATAGCGCTCAGCAGAGCTGCACACACAACAATTCTGCTGAAGTGGCAAGAAATGGCCAAAATATCAGATAAAATGAAATAATAGCATGATCTGTTTGCATTCCATGGACAGGCTCAAGTCCTGCATAAGAAATGCAGTGTTATGTACATGCAAGAGAAAAACGTTTGCATCAGCAGCTCAGATGATGCGAAAGAAGTTGAAGGCAGTTATAAAAACAAAGTGCTCATTCAAAGAATTGGTGAGTATACATATACACACACACACACATATACATATATACATATATATATATACACACATATATATACATATACATAGACCACATTCAGAAAACTTTGGAACTGACATCTACAATTTTTTTCAGTATTAACGCCTTAACGTACATTTTTCATACTACATTTTATTCTGATAATGAACACAATACACTTGCGTTTTTCCTGTAAATTAATTGTCAGTGTTGTCTTCATTTTGCCCTGAAAGGTATACAAACTTTTACACTTGACCATATTTTGGCCACCGTAGATACCATTATGAAATATAACATGGGTACTATCAATTTAAAGATCATTAACACATATATTAGAGTAATTACAGTCTCCTCTGAAAGCATTTGTTATTAAAAAAGGATAAACCAACATGAAGACCAGAGAGCTGTCTATGGGAGAAAAGCAAGCCATTTTTAAGTTGAGAAAAGAGGGAAAATCTATCAGAGCCATTGTACAAGCATTGGATGTAGCCAATACAACCATTTGGAAAGTCCTGAAAAAGAAAGAGTCCACTGGCGTACTAACAACCAGACATTAAACAGGCCGGCTAAGGAAAGCAACGGCAGAAACATTGTGAGAGCTGGGAAGTAAGTAGATTTAAATCTACACTTACGGCCGCTTGCTGTCTCTTCAGCTTATCTCTGTACTCTTCCAGCTCCTGCAGGTTCAGATCAGGGGGAAGTTTCTGCAAGTGCGTATACACACACACACACACACACACACACACACACACACACACACACACACACACACACAGAGAGAGGAGCATAGCAAATTCAGTATGCTAAATTTACAATGTTCTGAGGAAGAAAGTAAAACAATAATAATCCAAATTTTGGCCCAATTTCAATTCTCCTCTTAATGGAAGTTTTGAAAAATGCTGATGTATGCACAATTTTCTACATAAAATTTGATGACACACAATGATTCTGAAAGACGTTTTAAGCAATAATGCACAACAGTTCCCACATAAATAAAGATAAACTCCAAATAAAGAAAGCATGAATAAGAGGAATTACTTTCCCCTTGCCTGGTCTCACTCATTTATAATGCAGTTTGCGATGCATCACCAAATCTAATGAGATTTCACACCCACAATAAATGGATAATCCATCAATCCTGGATTTGGCTACAATCTTCAAATGGGCCCACATGCATGGGTGGCTGCTCGACTCTGCGTGTGTCGCAGAAATGCAGTTTCTGGGTTCATGCTTCCTGCTCATACCATTGAGAAGGTTATGGCTTCACCAGTGCCTTGAGAGAGTGTGGTAGATTTCGGACTCGGCAGGCAGTCCAGGGAGATAATACAGACGTTAAACTTAGCAAACAAACCTCGAGCTCGTACTGCACCATGTCAATGGAGTCGTCGGAGAAGTACACCTCCTCTATGCTGTCGATGATCTCCTGCTCGGCCTGCGGATCAATAGGCTGCTCCCTCAGCTCCCTCAGCTCCTCCTGAGAGAAAACCAGAGAGGGAGAGGTAAAAGAGAGAGAAGTAATTGAATACGGATGAACCAACGCTTATTCAGAGTCAGCATTATTTTCTGGCATATGATCGTGGGAGAAAACACAGCATTTCCCTCAAAACTGCGGTTCGGTGCACCATTTCTTTTTATAAATTTATCGGTGTTTAAGACCGCCGCTAAGCACTTAATACTGCTACCCTGAGGGGAAACTCCTTATGGATCTCAATAAGGATTAACACAGGCACATCAATATCAGTAGAAAAACACAAGCAGACACAGGGCTTTGCAGACTTTGAAGAATGATGCTGGGAAGCAGACCTACATGATGCAACTCTGGATTTAAAAAAAAAAAAAAAAGTAGTAGCATGGGGCAGATGGAGTCAAAAGCAGCCCCGTACTGTGCCCCCAACACACACACACACACCCCTTTCCAGTCCTGCAGAGTCAAAGCACAGCACAGTTTAGAGCAGGAAGCCTCAACTGGTGGATCAAACCAAGCACTCAATAGTTTCATAATTGATTTTAAAAAATAACAGTAGTAGCAACTTCTGCTTTTTTTTAACATGAACTAAAGCTGCTTCTGTAGCAGATCCATTCACTGAAGGCCACTTACAAGGTAAGAGTTTTCAAAGAATTTCATAGATTTGTATTTCATTTACCCTCTCTGGTCTGATGAGTGAATCGACAACATGAATCATTAAAAAACATTAGATTTATAAATGACTGGAAAGAGAACTGTGTGTTAATTCTCCACTTTAAGTTAAAAACAGATGTCTCATCTGATGTCCATGGCACTAGTCAAAAGAGGTAACATGAAACCAACGAAAAACGAAAAATTCCCATGTCATATATGTATAGCCATAAACTAATCATTAATGGTTAAGCATTAAAATGACTCAATGGCATATGCATATATATATATATATATGTATACAAGATATATGTACACACACACACACACACACACACACAAACCAATCAACCATAACATTAAAACCACCTGCCTAATATTGTGTAGGTCCCACTGCCAAAACAGCTCTGATCTGTCAAGGCATGGACTCCACAAGACCTCTGACGTTGTGCTGTGGTATCTGGCACCAAGACGTTAACAGCAGATCCTTTAAGACCTGTAAGTTGCGAGGTGGATCGGACTTGTTCGTCAAGCACATCCCATAGATGCTCAAACGGATTGAGATCTGGGGAATTTGGGGGCCAAGTCAACATCATGAACCCTTTGTCATATTCCTCAAACCAATCGTGATTCCTCAAACTATTTTTGCAGTGTGGCAGGGTGCATTATCCTGCTGAAAGAGGCCACTGCCATTAGAGAATACCATTGCCATGAATGTTCATACTTGTACTTTGTCTGCAACAATGTTTAGGTAGGTCGTATGTATCAAAGTAACATCCACATGAATGCCAGGACTCAAGGTTTCCCAGCAGAACATTGCCCAGAGCATCACACTGCCGGCTTGCCTTCTTCCCATAGTGCATCCTGGGACCATCTCTTCCCCAGATAAGTGACACACACGCACCCAGCCGACCACATGATGTAAAAAAAAAAAAAAAAACGCGTGATTCATCAGACCAGGCCACATTCTTCCATTGCTTCATGGTCCAGTTCTGATGCTCACGTGCCCATTGTAGGCGTTTTCGGGAGTGGACAGGAGTCAGCATTGGCACTCTATCCGGGAGTGAACAGGAGTCTGTGGTTACGCAGCCCCATACACAGCAAGCTGTGATGCACTGTGTGTTGTGACACCTTTCTATCATAGCCAGCATTAACTTTTTCAGCAATTTGTGCTACAGTAGCTGTTCTGTGACATCGGACCAGAAGGGCTAGCCTTCGCACCCCATGTGCATCAATCAGCCTTGGATGCCCATGACCCTGTCACCAGTTCACAGGTTGTCCTTCCTTTGACCACTTTTGGTAGGCACTAACCACTGCATACCAGGATCACCCCACAAGACCTGCCGTTTTTGAGATGCTCTGACCCAGTCGTCTAGCCATCACAATTTGGCCCTCTTCAAAGCCGCTCAGATCCTTAAGCTTGCCCATTTTTCCTGCTTCTAACACATCAACTTTGAGAACTGACTGTTCACTTGCTGCCTAATATATCCCACCCCTTGACAGTGCCATTGTGACAAGATAATCAATGGAGGTACAAATGGCAGAATTGATATTACTGAAAGAGTTAGCACATGATACCCTTAGGAGGCAACGGACATTTTTGGTGGATGAAAGCTGGCTTAGTCGGTACCATTTGCCTAGGTATCTGGTCAATTTTAAAAAGCTCTGTCATGGTTTGGCCTCCCTCTGTAGCAGAGAGGCTCTGATGATCAGCAGCAATACCTTTTTAACTCAGTTTTGTGTTAATTTTCAATGATGAAAACCATTTTCAATTATACTAAATTCAGCTCTGTAATTTCTCTCCAACTTTTGGCTATTTCAGCTGGATACTTCTAAATAGTATATATATATATATATATTTTTTTTTTGCTATTTTCTTAGACGTGAGTCTTCAGTACAGTACTTCAACATCTGCCTCAGAGAAATTCTTCTTTTTTTTTGTCCATTTAGTAGCCATTTTGCACTTTCTGCTCAGTGAACTTGGCCATTTTATGGGGTTTTATGGGTGTCGCCAAACACAAATCTGCTGTGGCATGGACGCACATGCTAATATACAGGTGACTGCCATTTATCAGTGTGTGTGTGTGTGTGTGTGTGTGTGCGCGCATGGTGCACTATGATGGACCAGCATCCCATCCACGGTGTGTTTCCACCTCGTGTCCAGTATTCCTGAGATGGGCTCCGGCTCCACCATAACCTTGACTAGGATAAAGCATTGACTAAAGAGAAAGAACAAACAGTGAAACAATGGAAATGCCTCTACAGACATTTTCAGGTTTCCTGCTGGTCATTTTACGTGAACCTGTCACGTTTGTTACAGATTATATATCCTCTGTTCTCTCTAGGGCTGCGCAATATATCAAAATTATCGAAATATCGCAAATGTAAATATCGCGATATGCATACTG
>CM040997.1:8678329-8705546 GCA_022985145.1 Pangasius djambal
TATATATATATATATATATATATATATATATATATATATATATATATATATATATATATATATATATATATATATATATATATATATATTTCAATTTCTGAATGACGGGTTTCACTGCTGCTAATGATTTTCCCAAAACAATTTTCTTGCTTATTATTTTATAGAGATATCGACATTCTATTTTTTGTTTCTATTTCCATTCTTTGTTCCCCAGATACCATTGACTCCTAACTTGGTAAACAGATGTTTTTACTGACTGTTTTAATGCGGTTTTAAGTCATTAGACACCTTAATGAGGCAGATTCAAATACAAATGACATTAATTAGAGAATGTCAGAGGGGTGTAAGTTATTGAGAGCACTGTTGACTCAACTGCTGTAATATTTAAGCCATAGTGTTTTGGCTGAACGGTGAAATGCTATTCAGTGAACAGAGAATTCTGAAGATCATCTGGAGAATGTGTACATTTTTCCACACAGAAACCAATGACGTTGCAAACTTTTGCACTCAACTACCTTCGCTTATAACAAGAGAAGTAATTTTAGCTACGCTATGCTACAATGTTACATCGACTATGCAACATGGGGGGGGTGATATGGACACACGAGTGTAACTGAAGTCCTTTGGCTTTAGGACTCAAACAGGATAGTGTGCCGTAGTAGCTGTTCCCTGACTATAAAAAGGTTTGACTGATAGGCCTGTTTATAGATCTTGACTGGTGTTTACTAACGCTCACGGACCCATTGTAGTTTTTCGCAGCAGTCCAGGCACAGCCTGGGATACAAATTGTTGATTGTTGGTAAAAGTACTGGAACAATATAAAAAGGGAAGCCTCTCAGAAACAAAGACAGCAGAAAGTGAACAGGCACAACAACAAAAAAAAGATGAAAAGGCTTTTTTTTTTTTTTTTTTTTAAAGCAAAGACGGAAAGAAAGGAAGCCAGAGCCAGCACAAAAAGGAATAAGGAAATTCATTTACAAAGAGTCAGATCTGTAAATTAAAATAAGCTCCAGTGCTGAGAGAAGAGAGGTGCATGTCTTTGTCAATAGCAGCCAATTTCAGAGACATTTTTAAAACTGCGCTGAAAAGAAATGGAAAAAAGAAGCAGTCATGAGGAACATCGGTCTAACCGCTATCTCAGTAATCTGGGGTCGCAGCCAAAAGGCACCAGGCCAGCTTTTCTTGTCAAATACGAACATAAACAATTGTGGGAGCAAAAAGCCCCAGAATGGTTCCTGACTTTCCTCCTGACTTTTGTGGAAGAAACAGACTGGACCCTCTGCCGTGAAGAAGCAGCGATTTGTCCAATATGTGAGTCAAGCTACCGCAGCATCAGTACACTGGAGATTACAAGAGATTCAGTTTGACTGTTGAAATGCAATTTTTCAATCTGTCCATAAGAAAAGTGAGGATATTACAAAAAAAAAATTCGCACCAGGTGGGAATTTGGCATATCTATAAAGAGAAGATGTAATCAATTCCAATACACAAGTGCTGTCCAGGCTTTCCATGACCAAAGCCCTGTCTGATAACACTTATTCACTTTTTTACCACAGCATTGTTGAATTCTACATTCTGATTGGACAAAAGGTGTTGAATAAACAATTGCACTGGTTCTAATATGTCAGCATTATTATAGGAGCAGTTAACACAGGTACTTGTATGGTGGAAGGTCCATAATCTAAATCATTGATATGTTCAAGCTTTCTGCAAAGAGATGATAATTTAATTACTTTTGGAAGGAGTCTCCAGTGTCAGTTCTCTGTAACATTCAGAAGTAAAGCTGCAACTTTAGTGCTAACAGGACGTTCCACAACATTAAATGTAACTATAATGGATAAAAAGTACAAAGCGTCCATCTTTCATGAATAATAAAACTGTCATCATTGGTAAACTGTTGTGGTATAAGAGGAATAAAAAACTCCAGGACATGCTGTTATAGAAAAATAAATCAACTTTGCACATCACACCACTACACCATTGATTGTTTTCCTATTACAGCATGTCCTGGTGTGATTTATTTGTTTCTTTATGAACCGCTGTATATGGAAGTAGTAAGGTAGACAAGAAACACATCACTGTGACCATCTTATAGACAAGCACCTTATTTGGACAGTCTGCTTAGACATCAACAGCCATAAACTGGTCAACTCAACTTAAGTGAAAGAAAGAACACTACGTTATCTACTAAACATAAACAACTATAAACTGTGGACAGACTGTTTAGAATTAGCTCATAAGCTGGTTGATGATGGTCACCTGACAAGTTGTTGACTGTCTGTAGAAGGTTTGTTGAACGTAGAGCGTCTCCAGTGGACTACACAAACAAAGCGTTACCAACAAGTGAAATATTAACAATATTAAGTAGGCTAATGACACTAGGAGTGTAAACCTCAGGCTTCAACACAACATGATACGATGATTTTGATTCGCAAGGAAACATTTCTATATTTGAATGATACAACTGAATCTTCTATAATACAATATGATTAACTTCCGATTCATAAAGATATGATTTGATATTTCATGATACCAGTTAATTTGCTAGGACACGATACAATTTCGATTCATAAGGCAACCGACTTGATATTTGACGATATCACTGAATCTGCTATGGTACAATTTGATTCACAAGACGAGGATTTGATATTTGACGATATCATTTTAGTAACCTATTTCGGACTATTTCAAGTATCCAAGTTACAGCCTAATAAGCTTGTTTGCCTATGAAATCAACTACATATCAGTTTTAAAATATTAATTATTTTTTACACACAAGCTGTCTGTTTTTTTTTCCCGATAATAACTTATTTATAATCAGTTATATTCTAGAATAATTCATTTATGATTTTTGCCTCAATTAATTTCACTCACTGCCTTTTAAATCGCTGCATCGATCCAAACTGGCCGATGGCTATAGCCCTAAGTGGTATGATTGCTCAACATATTAAGACAGCTTGTACTGAAATTTGCAAAACTGCACCCACGAGGATACAAAAGTGTTAAATATGGGGTTGAACACATTACTAACTACTGCTTGTCTGGTATAAACAAGACTGGCAAGATTGCTGTCACCCTGGACATCACCTTTTCATCCGCTTCCCTCCGGTAGAAGGCTCTGGGCCATGAAAGCAAACACGACAAGGCACATGGACAATTTATTCCCCCTAGAGCTCTGGCCCTCACTACCCACAGTGGATATCTGGCAATCCAGCCTGAAATAATTATGAACCTACACACCAGCGTGTGATAGTAAAAAAAAATAAATAAATAAATAAATCTACATCACAATGTAAATATGTATCATTGTACAAATGTCCACAGTCAAATATGTATATGTTCAATATCCATTTGTTTTAGCTCTTCTACACTGAGGCTCTTCTAATAGCTCCACGTTTCTGCTTTTTTTCTTTCCCTCCCTTCCCCTTATACATTATGTCGTAATTATCTGTGTAATTATCCGAGACGAATTCCTCACACGTGAACATACTTAGCAAAATATTCTGATTCTGAACAATTTTTTACTTATATTTACATATCAGACGGTTGCTCAGGTGGTCTAGGGTTGACATTCACTGTGATCAAAATCAAAATCTGCCCTCTCCAAACCCTATACACACATGTTTCTTGAATGAGCAACCGACTTGTTGTACTAACTCCTCTCCAACGTGGTTTTTAGCTTGACAGCATTCTTGATAGCATTCATATCCTGGCCTATTTACTTCTGTAAGTCGTTCTGGATGAGAACGCCTGCCAAATGCAGTAACTGGAACGTCAAGCATCCTGAATATGGTCAAAAAATGTACTGACATTTAAAAATAACATCACACTATGGGTAATAATAGTGTGAATTATCCAGCGAGTATGATTATTCACTAGGAATTTGGAAAACACTACAAAATGGCTGGGACACCTCGTGCACAATATAGCAAATAGGGAATAGATCCAAACTTGGCTAATGTCTTTAACTGTTCTCTTTTGATGACATCACCTTGTTGCAACTAGCAGAGCGAGTGTGGGGGTGTGTTTGAGGAAGACGGGAGAGGAGGTTTTGGGTTTAATGTATTTATGTGCAAGAGGTAGGGGACTTGAGGAGAATGAGTCATCACTGGGAAAAAAAAAGAACGAGAGAAATACACTAAGAGCAAGCAGCGATGTGTAAAACCTTCAGATGAATGGCTTCTGCTTATGATTTCAAATGATTTTTCCATCAGATGTGCTAGAATCTTTATAAGGGTATAGTCTTACTGAGTTGTTTGTTTTGAAGAAAAGGTGCACAAGTCAAGTTTTCCCATCAAGAGAGGTTCAGAGGGGCCTCGCTCAATTTTCTTCCCAAGTGTAGATGCACAAATTATAGTGTGATGCCTCGTAGTCGAACGACGCTGTCTTTCAATACCTGAATACCTGTCGCTGCTCTGTTCCCCACGCACAGAGGAATAAACGTCTATTCGCACATAAAGGGCGTCGTCACGTCTGTGAATCAATCAGAGCCTAAGCTGTTAAACTCAAGTGCTGTTAAATGCAGCTGATCAACAAATACGACTATGTTCCGTTTCATTTAAAAGAACAATAAGCAAGCGTGTTGAGATGAGAGGCGAGGGAAAGACAATGTGCTGCCCCCCCCCTCGTATCACTGCTGATGTGCTCATGCAGGCGGCCCTCTGTCAGTCATTCACAGCCTCGTGAGCCCAAGTCACATGGACAGTTAAGTGACCGCCGTTTGGAGTGGTTTGTTTTGGCTGTTTCTGCTCTGCTGAGTTTTGCAATTTTGTCATAGCGAATATAAAGCCATCTTAGAAAATCAGTTATACATCCAGGATCTAAACTACACTTAGTTTTATTTAATTATTTATTTATTCGTCTGAAGTAATTAAAATTTTACCACTACAGTAACTGTTTTACTGAATAAACAATGTTTATAAAGTGACAAATCTTAAACCACATGACTACAGTGCCATCTACTGGCCCAAGTATGAAAAAATGTGGGGGGAAAAGTCAGTCCCAGGATGAGGAATCTGAGGTAGGACTGGGCAATATGATGATTATAATATCCATATTGTGATAAATTAGGTCACAGAACACTTTTTTGTGATTATAGGTATCAGTATTTTTAGAACGACTCCAAAACTGTAAACAGGTGATACTAAGATACAGATTTTCTTTATTTATAATTTAATTTTACTTTTTTATTGTAATTATGTTATTTCATTTTTGGACACTGCTTTCCAGTGTTATTTGTAGATATTTTGTTTGAACTCAGTTTTCCACAGGCTGTTGTTTTTTTTTTTTTAAACTTATATACACCAATCAGTCATAACATTAAAACCAACTGTCTAATATTATGTAGGTCCCCCTTGTGCTGCCAAAACAGCAAACCAGTCAAGGCATGGACTCCACAAGACCTCTGAAGGTGTGCTGTGGTATCTGGCACCAAGACATTAGCAGCAGATCCTTTATGTCCTGTAAGTTGCGAGGGGGGGGCCTCCATGGATCGGACTTGTTTCTCCAGCACATCCCACAGATGCTCGATTGGACTGAGATCTGGGGAATTTGGAGGCCAAGTCAAAACTTGAACTGCGATGCATTGTGTGTTCTGAAACCTTTCTGTCATAGCCAGCATAACATTTTTCAGCAATCTGTTCTACAGTAGCTCTTCTGATTCATCAGATCAGGCCACCTTCTTCCATTGCTCCATGGTCCAGTTCTGATGCTCACATGCCCATTGTAGGTGTTTTCAGTGGTGGACGGGGTCAGCATGGGGACTCTGGCTGGCCTGCAGCTACACAGCCCCATACGCAGCAAGCTGCAATGCACTGTGTGTTCTGACACCTTCCAGCACATCAACTGTGAGAACTGACTGTTCACTTGCTGCTTAATATATCCCACCCCTTGACAGGTGCCACTGTAATGACAATCAATGTTATTCAAGTCACTTCTCAGTGGTTTTAATGTTATGGATGATCAGATGCATACTGTGTAGTATAGAAGAGTATTGTGATCTGCCTTTTCTGCCATATTGCCCAGCCCTATTCTTTGTTTCATCATTGGTCATGACAAGGACTATACAATGATATGAAATATTGAGCCTCCAGGGTCAAACAGCAAATGATGTAGAATTTGGTAGAATTACACAAAACAGTATGAACAACTCCACAGCACACATTAACTAAATAGTAGAAAGTGGACAGTGTGTGAACTGCATGTGACCGTAAGCTGCAATTAGCATAAAAACCGCGGTAACATGATTTAATACATTTCTCAGGTTAAACTGTCTAAAGCGCAAATAAAGGGAACTGATGAGGCACAGTCCATCAGATGTGCTATAATCTTTATAAGGGTATAGTCTTACTGAGTCCAAGACTGTCAGCATTGACCAACACCTACCAGTAGTGACAAGGCATAAAACAGGTTCAAACAGGTTAAAAACAAGCTGCTTTCTGAGCGCATTTTACTGGATATGACCCAGTACAGACCTGGCATTGTGGACAGGTGCGAATGGGGTCAAAAGCCTCTTGGGGATACATTCTGACCAGATCATTCAGTCCACTTCAAGAGGTGGTCAGGGACTCATATGGCCACATAACATTTGCCGTGTGAACGCTAATTTGTCCCCATGCTTCCCAACAACCAGGTTAGAGTTGGGGAAAACTTCATACTAAAACTCATTACCAGTATAATAATCTGAGTCCAAAAAAAAAAACCTACACAATGCACAAACTACTCAAATAGAATGTTACCTGTTGCACAAAATGTAGTTACCGTGGGGCGTAATCAGTGCCATTGAGCACATTCTGAAGAACATTCATAATAAATAAATTCTGTTTTATTCCTCTCGTACCACAGCAATTTGCCAATAATTTTGTAAAGTTATGTTGTGGAACGTCCACTAAACAAATTAGTTTCTGTTATCACTTACGTTATAGTGGCTATAAACTATAGCAGCTCTGAACTGGTGACTCATTCCCTCACCAGCCTCTCTTATTGCCCCTTTCGTGAAAGGCGCCGCTTGTCTAGTTAGCGAGAAAACAGAAAGCGCAACGTCCTCTGTCCTGAAGACTTTCCCGTGGTGGAAAAATGACTGAAGTTACCAAAACATTTCCGCAGATGTTAAACGTCTCCTTACAGAAAGATTCCACATATCGACGAATACAGTTTTCTTTGTTAATAAATAGCACTTTTTTAATCCATTTACTATTAGCTTTAGATTTTGTTTCGTATGCTTTTGCCATACAGGTCCCTGTGAATGAGCTGTTAGAGCAAGCACATTAATATAATCCTGTGATTTGATTTACAGCCAGAGCTTTATATGTATATGCACACAATATATGTAACCTATATACACTACCCGCTGCACCACCATGCCACTGTGTGTAGTATTGTTCAGTATAGGCTTTACACTGTATGTTTAATTCGCTTTGCTAATTTGCTTATGGAATTTTTAAACAGAAATGTAATGTTGATAAATGGCTGTGTATATGCATTATTGCACTGCTGTTAAGATTGACAGAAAAGACAATTCTTTCATTAACCACAGCTGTCTATGACAATTAATCATGCGCCTAAATGTCATAATCTAGACAGGCCATTTAAAATGGGGTTTATGACTGAAATACTAAAATACTGAAATGTGTTCTGCTTTCAACGAAGGTTTTGAGACAAAAACACTAGGTCACACTATGTTATGGTATAATAAATCCTTGTGACCCGAAATTACTGACACCACAACAATCATGCTACACACTTCAATAAACATGACCACTGTGTCTCATTAGATTCAGTACTGTTCAGACCAGCACAGGAAGCCATAACAGATATAACAGAAATGTACAATGAGTAGCAGGTTTAGCCGAATGATGATAATTCTCTTTAGCACTAATTGGACCTCAGAAAGCCTACTCTGTGTGACTTTATGAGCTGAAATTTCACACTGCTTTCCAATTCCAACCCATTACAAAATTAAAGAATGCTCCACAGCACAATCTCCATGGCCTCCATCATTATCCATCTGACATATGACTTTCAAAGCGAGTGGCCCAGTGCCACTAGACACAGTATCTGACCTCTGAAATAGCACATCTCACCACATGAAACAAAGAGTAGCTCAAAAACTCTCCAAATGTCAGTGTCTGAACTACACTGTCTGAGTATTCATGAGCACCCATGCTCAAACACTGAGTATTCATGAGCACTCATGCTTTAAACAATTTTACACAAGTCGGTAGTAGGGTTAGGTAGTATGACAAAACTATATCACGTTACTTGAAGACATTTTTATGATACACTAGATGTATTGCAAGATACTATATATATGTAATTGGACAAACTAACGATCATAAATGTTTGGATTATTTTTAATACTTGGATGCAAATTCTTTGCAGTCAATGACTGCCTGAAGTCTGGAATGCATGGACATCACCAAATGCTAATTGGAAATTGCTGTTTCCTCCCTTAAGATGCTTTGCCAGGCCGCCTTCAGTTGCTGCTTGTTTGTGGGTCTTTCTGCCTTCAGTCTTGTCTTCAGTAAATGAAAAGCATGCTCACTTGGTTTGAGGTCAGGTGAGATTTAAGAACATTCCATTCCTTTGACTTAAGAAGGTCTTGGGTTGCTCTCGCGGTACTTTTTGGGTCATTATCCACCTGCACCGTCCGATCAGTTTTGCAGCATTTCACTGAATCTGAGCAGAAAGTATAGCTCTATACACTTCAGAATTCATCCTGTTACTTCTGTCAGCAGTCACATCATCAACACCAGTGACCCAGTTCCATGCGTACCATCCGTACATGCCCATGCCATAACACTGCCTCCACATGTTCGACAGATGATGTGGTATGCTTTGGATCATGAGCCCTTCCTTTCCTTCTCCATACTCTACTCTTCCCATCATTCTGGTGCAAGTTATTCTTGCATCAGAACTGGTCAGGCTTGTTTTAGAAGTTTATTGCAAAATCTAATCTGGCCTTTCTGTTCTTGAGTGTTACAGTCTGTAAATGTCCATGTCAGCTCGGGTGCACACTAAGGCAAAATTAAAGCAAAAAGGGGACATACCAAATACTAAGAAACTCTGAAATTTATATAAATATCTCAAAAATTCTATTTTTCACTGAAGTTGTTGTCAATAATATAATTCATTTTGAAATTTGTTGCATAAAATTAGAAAATAGAAGCATTTTCACTAATGGTCTCAGACATTTGGACCCTACTGCGTGTGTGTGCGTGTGTGTGTGTGTGTGTGTGTGTGTGTGTGTGTGTATTATATATATATATATATATATATATATATATATATATATATATATATATGGAGAGAGAGAGAGAGAGAGAGAGAGATAGATAGATAGATAAACCACCTGCCTGCAAAAATAAATTTCTTTCAAATGCAACAAAAAAAAAAAAGTCATTTTAATATTTTAATAAATAAAAATATATCTTACAGTTTTAAAGGTTCAGTACAAATGATAAACAATCAGTTTGTAAATGCTATTTTTTTTTTTTACATTTAGAAAAAGATATCACCATATCTGCGATATCCCAGAAAAGTGTATTGTAACGTAATTGATCACAATATCGATATTATATTGTCATATTGCAATATAACAGCCGATAACAACACCCTCACGGTAATCGAGTCTCTTTACAAGCTTCTGTTGTCATGTTCTACATGGCATCAGAGGTATGAACATAGCTATAATGAGAAAACAATGTGTGTCCTATTTTTACAATGCGTGATCTGCATCATGTCAGTCAACATTACACATAGTGACAGCCTACTTCACTGGATCACACTGAAATATAGGTCACATCTGATATAAATCCAGCGTTGCAAGTCAATGTCAGGTTGGATATTGATGCTCGGCACTGGATCAGTGCATCCCTACCATATAGACCAGTGGTTCCCAGTCCTGCTCATGGAGTCTCTTTCACCTGCACTGCATATTTCAGTGTTTCAGCCCATTAATACACCTGCCATGATTATACCAAGCAATACAGATGTGCTTTGGGCTACAGTATAGTGATCACCAATCCTGTTCCTACATTTATACAGAATTCTGTTCCAACACATCCAGCTCATCAAGTACACTGGTTACTTGACAGAGGTGTGCTGAATTAATGTTGGATCTATATTCTGTAGGAAGAATATAGATTGTATTGCCCTTAGCTCTTAATGGATTAAACTGAGACAAAAAAAACAACAATAGTGAGGTGCTGTTTGGCTTTGTGTTATAAGACCTGGGCAATACAACACTGCCAATATATAATTGGACACAGGCTATTGTGCATCACACTATTCATCCTCAGTCCCACCCAACCATGGCCTTTACTGAAGCATGAGAATCTGATACCATCCATCATCATAGGCAAGATTCGTTATACCTACTGTAGCGTAGATATTATAAAAAAAAAAAATTAAAAAAAACAAAAAGTAGCTATAAATAAGTTTTTGAGACTGAGACGCCATACAAGATCCAACCAATTCATTCCAGGTATATTATAAAAAGGATGCACATAACCGGTTATGCCGATAACCGATATAAACACCTCACAGTAACTGAGCCCTCTCTCTGAAAGCTTCAGTGACCAAATTATGTGAAAGAACACAAGTGAGACCGTATCCTATGTCATCTCATACTAGCATCAGTTACAATACCACTGGTTCCAAAACTTTTTTGGGCGAACGACCCGAAATGGACATTATGAATTATCTGTGACCCCAAGCCTTGGCTTTTTGGTTTCTCCTCATTATTTGCTGTCTACGCTTGTAAATCCAGATTCAATAAACGTTTCAGAATATTTTCGGGACTTCTGGTGTTCCAGCGAGTCATGTTCGATGTTGTTGAGAAACTAGCAGAGGTAGTCGTATAGAGAAATGTGTCCATTTTTGTTGCTCCTAGTGCAGCATTTCAGGATAGTGAAAAAGGGTCATTTGGGAACCTAGTTTGGAAACCTACTGCTAGGAGAGAACTGGCACAAGTGCAACGTGCATGCAACTGTGACTCGATTATGTCCATATGTATGTAAATCACTTCTTTGTGTTCTTTTGAAAAACGAAAAAAAAAACAGCAGGATTTATCCACTCTTGCTGGAGATACCCATTTGGTGCCAGGTAAGATAAAAATAAAAAAACAAAAAATAGGAACCAGAATTATGTTACTAATTTTTTTTTTCCTTACATGGTCACAATCTGAAATTTGTGCAGCTGTGTACACGTATCACCACAATAACTGCTGACAAAGAAAGCATGGGTGCAAACTACCGTACAACTGTATCACTTGTTATAATAGTACAGCATCTTGTTTCAGAAGGTCTCGGACTTTTAAAACCAGTGAAAGGTGGCAGGATTGAGAGGGAAAAGATGCACACCCATTAATTCCCATGCTCATGAGGATCATTATAAGACTTTTTTTTTTTTTTAATTATTTTACTTTATATCATAGCATTATGGTTAAACCATAGTGACCCTTGTATACACAATATGACAACATATCACTAGGGGCATGAAAATTAGTCAGTGAATGTCTTTTCTATCTCTGTGCGCTTCTCCGCATGTGCATAATGGACAACCAATAATTTATTTTAATGACTTAAGATTTTCCATCTTAAGTACATGAAATTTACAGCGTTTCTGAGTGGTGTTACAACTGATTCACGTGATGCTGTGCCAGCTATCGCCTACTCCCTACTGGATTGATTTTTTTTTTTTTTTGGTAAATAAAGTTTATCTTAGATAAAATGAAAAACCCGTTAAAAAAAAAAAAAAAAAAAAAAAAAAAAAAAAAAAAAAAAAAAAAAAAAAACACGTACTACACACTTCCTCATCATCGAAGATTATTTCACTTATACTACATGGCTCATTTTCTCCCTTTTAATCCCAGATTAGAAATTTTCCAAGCAGTTAAATGAAATTAGTTTACAGAAAGCCAGGTCAACTCACCTTGCTCGGGACCCTGAAGCTCTCCACAGGACTCATATCTGCCATGCTCTCTTGAGGGCTTTTCAAGCCCTGTTAGGGATAAAAATAAAAATGAATGAATGGATGGATGGATGGATGGATGGATGGATGGAGATAGATAGATAGATAGATAGATAGATAGATAGATAGATAGATAGATAGATAGATAGATAGATAGCCTGGCAAATGCAAAATCAGTGGAGCTTGGAGGTCTAAGACTAAATCAGTGCAATTATGCAGGGTGGCACCACAATAATGAACGCATTAAACACAGAATATCAGTTATATTCACAGAAATAAAAACAAGTGGCCTTGCTTGGCCTGTATGCTCAGTAGCTGATCAACAACCCCAGGTGAAGCTCTAGACCTAATAATAAAACACCAGACCTGTGTAATACTTCACACAGCTGAATGACTGAAGGCTGTTCTACCTGTGAATGAATGAGATGCGTTTGATCATGGTTACATTACGGATGTTTGTTTGTTTGTTTGTTAGTTAGTTTGTGAGTTAGAGGGAACATACGTCACACATGCCCGTCATCAACACCCTCGTCGTCTTGCTTAGCTTGTGACTGAGGTTAACAGTTTCCTCATTTGTTCCGTTTGCAGTAAAACCCACACGCTCCCAAGACTATAAAGATGGACTGCCATTCTGGCATGTTATTCATTTTCCAGCTAGCACGCAGCTTCACTGGAGTGCCACCTTGCTAACCGCACTTCCGGACTTCTCACGTCTCTGACATCAAAACCAAACAGACAAAAATAATGACGTTATTATGACTCACCTGTCGGGACATCAAAGATTTAATTTTCTGCATCTTAAAGCAACTGAACGTCAGTTGTAAAGACTTCAATAAACAGCGTTAAAACAATAATATATTTCAAACAGCGAATCAGATGTTACTATGCCAGACAGCTGCCATGTTTCTTCTGGCCCACGTGACAGGAACAATTCCGCGGTGCCGTATGGGATATGTAGTTTAATTGCTCTCCGGTTACTTAACTCCATGCTCAAACGCACCATACTTAGCAGTCCATTTGCTTTGCAGTAGTTGAGTTGCTGCATATCACACAGTCAGAGATAGTTTGTCTGTTAGTGCCTAGACAAATAAATTGTGGATTTTTTTTTATTTTTTTTTTTAAGTATAATACTGATTATACTGTAGCTCTTGCTTCTGTCAGACAGGATGTCAGTAAAAACGAGTGTGTGGAGGAAAAATAGCAATGAGTATCTGAAGTATCTGAGTATATCTGTATATGTGTATCTCAATCCCAGATGTCTTCAGTTATAGCAAAAACAAAAAATCAGCCTTGCCCTTCCAATATTTTCAGAGGTGTCCACATATTTTTGGCCATGTAGTGTATAATGTGTGCATGTGTGACTTGCTGGTACTTGTCTCAGGGCCATCTCACTTGCTTGAGTAGCAGGAGGGAGTACTACCTACTGACCAAGTTTCATGTCTCTAGGACGTACAGTTTGGTCCATTCATATTAAGAAAGAAGAAGAAAGAAAGAAAGAAAGAAAGAAAGAGAAAGAAAATCAATGCTCCTACTACTACTACTACTAATAATAATAATAATAATCATCATCATCATCATCTCACTGCTGCAGCCCTGGTTTGATTCCCGGCCAGGGAGCCACTGGTGTTGTGTGCAACAGCTTGCTTTTTTGTTTTTTGGTAGGGCAGAGGCTCTGAGTTACTGCTCAGACGGTTGGGGGTTCAAGCCCTAGCACTGCCAAGCTGCCACTGTTGGGCCCTTGAGCAAGGCCCTTGACCCTCTCTGCTCCAGGCGCACTGTATCATGGCTGACCCTGTGCTCTGACCCCAGCTTCCTAACAAGCTGAGATAAGAGAAGAGAAGAAAAGAATTTCACTCTGCTGTAATGTTTATGTGACAAATAAAGGCTTCTTCTTCTAATGATAATAATAATAAAATTTGTTGGTTCTCTACAGAACCTGCAGATGGCAGCAATACTCAAATGTTGAAAGTACTTACCATCGTGAAGGTTGGCTCCAAACATAAAGTGTTACTATTCTGCATAACTTAGTTTTCCTTCAATGTGATCCTTTAGAAATGAAGCATATATATATATATTTTTTGAAAACCACATATAACACAAAAAAACATGCAATACTATATTATTTGAAGATGTATTTACTGATTTTATCACCTTTCAGCAATGTGCCAAAAAAAAAGGCAGATCAATATTTGAGTCATAATTTGGTCAAAAGAATGAAGTAAAAAAAAAATGAACAGAAACAGATGTTTGGTTTTTCTATATATGTGTTTAATAATACATTATATGCATGTAGCATTAGGCATTAGGCAACAAGGAAGTCAAGCAAACCTCAACAAAACATGGCTATGTCAAACAGCAGGTCTAATACCCACAACTTCATGTAAACTATGTATGTGTGTATTACTTAAACCACATACGTTAGCCTCTGTGAAGTGTTTTAACAGGTCAAATATAAAAATATGGTGGTTTCAAGATGTTACGCATAAGTCATGTAGAACATGGCACCCACCAAACGTACAGATTTGGCATCACTTTCTATGAAGCCAATAAGTCATTATAATGCTGCTTGTAATTCTTTGTATTCTTCATTTCTGTATCCCCCTTGACCTTATATCTTTGATTCTGTGTTTGCACCAGACATCAAGACAAATTCCTAGTACTGTAGAGTGTCCTTTACCGTACCTGGCAATAAATTGTTTCTGATTCTGATTCTGATTGTAATGTAGTAATGATCAATTGTGAGCCTTTATATAAACTCTAAGGCTCTAATAATATGCTATAAATAATTCCTTGATAAACCTTTAAGTGCAACAGCACCATCAGTGGTTGTAAAAAAAAAAATACAAAGAAAGTTTGTACAAAGTTGTTCTTCATTTGAGATGATATTTTTCAGGTCATGTCGCTGACACACCCATATCACAGTAGTGATTATGAAACACGTGAAAAACAGAGTGTAATGAACATGAACACTTCTGAACATCAGAGCATTACAGACTTAAAAAAAAAAAACCTTTAATAAACTAGAAATCACGAATGCAGTTACCTGTCTAAGTGTGTGTGTGTGTGTGTGTAATAGTTTGCCCCATATCATTCTTATTATGTCATCATTGAGACCATGTGACATAATGCATTGCATAAATAATAGTTTCACTGTTAGGTTTTGAAAGCAACTATCACAATGATCTATCACTTGTAATGAGCGAACGTTTATGAAACCTAACAGTAAGTATCAGGTTGGTATAAAATAAACGCCTTTGTTTTCTTCATTTTGCCCTACGGGTATGCAAACTTTTGCACTTCAGTGTACTCACTTCAGCTATCATACGAATCAGCAGTGAATGGCAGTGTCTCTTGGATTTATCTGTTTGCCTCTTGGTTGTTTCTGTTTTTTTTTTTTTTTTACCTGTTAAAGACAGTTATTGTGAACGAAACCTCCCCTTTTCACAGACGCTCCAGGAAGCATTTACACTAAACACACTCTCGGAAGCAATGACATGCTGGTGTGTTGGCGAGAAAATGAGTCTATATGAGGAAATATAGATCTAGATGACCGTATAAAAAAAGATTTTAAAAAAATTATATATATAAAATTATAGATACTCAAATTTCCACTCAGACAACTAAACTTTTTTTCTAACACAAGAATCATTCTTTAAAAATACTATTTTCTCTCAAAAATGTCAAGATTTGTTGACACCTCTAGAGATTTGATTTAAAAATTGCAGTATTGTTAACCTACCCTTACTAAATATAAATCTTTTAACACAAACGCGGCAAATTGTTGTTAAACATTCATTTAAATACAATTCCGGCCTTAATAAAAACTTCGCAAACCTCTTGGTCTTTGGTGTAGAAAAACCTAAACTTCATTGTTCCAGATTTGCACAGCATGGCCGATTCTGGGGTTTGTTAAGTTTTAAAATCTACTGTTGATTGGAAAATTGCATTTAAGCATTGAAACGTGGACCACTGGTTGTCCTCTACATGTGTCTCCAATGTGGTTATTCTCTTCATGGGAGAGTTCACCAAATATTAATTGTGCAGATGCTCATAAAAAGCTGTGTTTCTCATACTTGAAAATTTGTATAGTGTTTAAAAAAAATGCCACATCCTCATAGGCTTAAGCACAAAATATCACTCATTATATGTTATTTATTTTTGCTCATTTTCCTGAAAGATGCCTATAATATTGAAGGTGATTTAGTGTCACTTTATAACACTGCTCAAAAACGCACATAGAGGGCCAAATATTTTTTTGGATACCTGACCATTACACCTATATGTGCTTTTTGAACATCCCATTCCAGATTTTGCCCCACGTTGCTGTTATAATATCCTCCACTCTTCTGCTCATTCAGCCACAAGAGCATTAGTGAGATCAGGCACTGATGTAGAGTGAGGAGGCCTGATGTGCAGTCGGTGTTCCAGTTCAGCCCAGAGGTGTCCATTGGGGTTGAGGTCAGGGCTCTGTGTAGGCCACTCGAGTTCTTCCACTCCAGTATTGGCACACTATGTCTTTATGGATCTCACATTGTGAACAGGGGAACTGTCATGCAGGAACAGGTTTGGGCCTCTTAGTTCCAGTGAAGGGAAATTGTAATGCTACAGCATATAAATACATCCTATACAGCTGCGTGCTTCAAACTTTGCCATTTTGCGGCAGAAGTTTGGGGAAGGCCCACATATGGGTGTGAGGGTCAGGTGTCCACAAACTTTTGGCCATATACTGCATTTATGTAGGAACTAATCAGAAATGAATAAGAATTAATTAATTAATTACGTATTAATTAATTAACATTTAATTACAGCATCTTCCCTACCTACTGAAGATCCAATAGCTGCATAGTTGCCATGAGAAATTGAACAGTGCTATAAAGTGTTACTAAAAAAGTCATACTGAGGATTAAATGGTCGTGAGAATCGGAAGACAGTGAAACCTTTAAACAGAAATAAGGAAAACAAATGACGTTGTTTCTGGAGTAAAGATTGTCGAATCATTAAAAAAAAAAAAAAAAAGGTAATAGTGCTTTAGTTCCTGGTTAATAAAGACAGTGACAGCGCTGCTGATTTCCCTGGCAAATGAGGGAGTGGTTGGAGCTGCAGACAGTTGTTGCTGTAATTCCTCTGCTCCTCCTGCAAAGCACACAGTGAACAGATGGTCTCCCACCATAAAGCCTGCTCACACATACACATTATTCAGTTAGTAGCAGTATTATGACTCAGTTCCACTAAAACAGCCATGTATAACAAAGTGCCTTTTAGTTGTCAGGATTATCAGTGCACCATATGCAGTGATAATAAATGAAAGTAAATGGGATCTGTCCTAAGCCGATCACTTGCCCTAGAAACATAGGCATCAGAAACAATAGGATTCAGCAGTTTCCCTGCACCCTTGCACAGCCTCGGTATCCATGGTCTTTGTTGAAATTAGCTTGATTAGATTGCTTAGATATAATGTAATTGTATTTAAAATGCTTCAGGATTTATTTTGTTAGAAGGAACCTCATGGCTCAAGGGAAAAGCTCAGCTGGAGTCGTGTCCTAAACCTTCTGTCGCTTATTTTGTCCAGACTGCTGACATAGCAGACATTGCCTGAGGACAAACAAGCCATAATACAATAAATAAGGAATAAAACACGACAGACAATAGCATGCCCTAAAATGTATTTTTTCATTAATTAAAGTAATTTTTTTTTTTTTTTGCATTTTATAGTTATGCTTAATGTCATGGGACTTCTATGAAACAAGTAAGATCCTGTAAGTTCCTCACGGGCCTCTCATTTTTTCTCTTGCTTTAAATTAATAAGAAAAGCAAAACATTGCAACTTGTCACCATACAAGTCCCCAGAGCTGCTGGTACAGAAAAATATTCAACACTTTCTGACCAATCAGAATTGAGCATTCAATAGCACTGTGGAATAAATCATCATGCAACTGGTATAAATCTTTATTTTCAAAATAAACAGCTTTTTTTTCCCCTCATGTGAACATATGCAACAAATTGCATCTGCAATGTAATATACAGAGCATATCTGAATTGTATGACATATACCACAGATATAATGTCACTGCAGTGTGCAAAAATATAGTATTAGAATAAAAAAAAAAAACTTGCATATATTTACATGCATGACAGATGGAGTGGTGGCTAGTCTGCATTTGATATTGCTGTATAAATATATAAATACTCTCAGGTATCGATTAAGCTGTTATCGTATAAACAGATACAGAAATCACATCGTAATTATTGCAAAGCTTTTCAGATATCCAGTAATACCACTAAAGCTGAATGTCAGTGACAAAAAAAAATAACGGTAACAAAACCAAGGAAAGCTATATACAAAACTGAGGACCCTGGTGAAATATGTTGTAAATAAATATCCATAAAATATCACCTTTATGTATCATTGGATTATAAATATGATTCCTACTTCATTAAGGGTCTTATATTATAAAATGTGGAAAGAGTAAAACCATTTTCAAGTGATGCTCGGAAGAAATAAAGAAAGGATGGCATTGACCAGCATCGCCAGTGCTTTTTTTGAGTGGTTGTTGTTTTTTTTTTTAGTCTTTGCAGAAACACTTCTTCCCTAAATCCTGCTCGTTCCTGTTGAACCTGTCACTCACTTCAGCAGACTCAACGTTGGAGTTTCAGGAACATGCTTGATGACATCATAGATGGTGGTATGCAAATCTCGGGCTGAATCGAGCCGTGTCAGAGATCGACACGATGCCTGGGGAACGTGAAGAGAACATTACAGAAAACTCACGACAAACTAGGGGTGTAACACAATTCTACTATCTCTATCAGTATCTGTATCTGTTTACTGCTCCAAATATCTGTATATGTGTTTGTATTTTAACCCACTATGGGTGTGGCTTAAACTGGAAGGGATTTTCTTTTCTTTCTGGAAAAACACCAAAAAATAACAATAAAAATCCCGGCGGTAGAAATGTGAGCACTGTGAGCATGGTGTGTCAATTTTGGCTTGAACAGTTCCTCAAACACAGCTACATCACTCAAGTTAATAATTGGGCTGAGCTAGAGATGTGATTGTTTTTAATCCTTTAATCCTACTTGTGTTTTTTTTTTTCCATCCTTCCATCCCAGTACTAATGTACTCTAAAACCAGATGCCCTGTTCACCTTTCCGGCAAGCTTCCTTTAAAAAAAAAAAAAAAAAAAAAAGTACCGCTTCTATTCATATCTGTGTTTGTACCTGCTTAGAACACATTATCTGTTCATTCTGAATAACGTATTTGTATTTCTTTACATCCCTAACCAAATCGAAACAGACAGAACAGATGACTAACCTGCCTGGACTCCATTCTCCCAGGTATGGAAACAAACTCATAGATGCCAAAATCTTCAGTGGCATCCTCATGG
Source organism: Pangasius djambal (assembly GCA_022985145.1). Classification (NCBI taxonomy): domain Eukaryota; kingdom Metazoa; phylum Chordata; class Actinopteri; order Siluriformes; family Pangasiidae; genus Pangasius; species Pangasius djambal. Next base: position 8,697,685 of record CM040997.1, read on the forward strand.
CCTAGCAGGAAGGAATAATAAGTATAATGACTCACTGGTGACCTACATGTATGAAATACTGTAAGAGATCAGGCAGTCACTAAACCTGAAAAAGATTTTGGACTAGAATTACAATGTACAAAGAGAAATTAGTTTCATGGTAGTTATTGAATAATCCATGATCATTCCTTACAGGAGTTATATGCTTTAAGATGAACAACTAAACACCAACTTGAGACTTTTGGGATTAATAGTATAGTGCCTTATTACATTTCAGAGAATCTGACAAAGATTGAAAATCATTGTCAATCAAAAAAGTGTTAGCACCTTGCTAAATGTTAATTTTCTCTTTTTTGTATTTAATTTATTTTAGTTTTTATTGATATCTTTTGACAGTTGTCTACATTTTGTTATCATTTTAAGGTTAATATATTCTAATAATGATAATAATGATAATAATAATAGCAGTTGTTAATATTATTATAATATTATAATATTAATTATTAATACTAATATTCATCATATATTGACATTATTATTATTAATAATAATAATATTATTTTTGTTGTTTTATAATGGCTTGTTTTCATTCGAATTGTTATTATTATAAGTGTCACTTTATTATTTATAGAATAGGTGTTATTATTATTACTGCTGTTATTACAGTTGGTGTTATATTTTTATTTGTAATAAATATTAATACCTTGTCTCTTTATCTGTACTGCTTCTTAGAGTTCTTAGTAAACACTACCTGTGCATTCACTCCCTATTTACACATCTATTTACTGTTTCACTTTGCGTGAAAAACAAGCTCGCTACTTTCTCAGCAAACCACATGCACCGGTATTGATTAAGTGTCTATCTGTACAGACATCGAAACTGATGTCTTCATGTTTCCTCAAATATTTATGGCTTTCGCTGTACCCTGTAATTATGGGTAAGTCTTTTGAAGCTGATAAAATGGTTGTAATATGTCTGTGTGACCAGCAGCTATGTACACAGTACTGCTTAACAACACACACTTGTTGCATTAGTGAATAAATCATGTAGGGTGCCTACCTTTCTGTTCGGGGATAGGCCTAAAGGGGGAGGGACCAAAACAGACCTCATTTAACCAGGAGTAATAAAGTAAATATGTCTCTCTGTAAATATTTAATCAAGCTCTGGGTTTTCTTACCTGCTGTAGATTTTCATGAACACTATTGGAGGGAAAATTTATAATTAGATATGATATCATAGCCATGTGAGGAAGTATTAGCAAAATCAAACTTCAGAACTTCCCCTTCTCATGAACTAGAGCTGATTTGGATAAAACCTGTACACCTAAGCCTGCTCATAGCTGCAGTCAAATTACAGAATAATTTGTCATTTGCTTAAACTCAAATCCCAGAACAGCTTGGCTGGATGAGACGTTCTATAAACACTTAGTGACAGACTTGTGTATGTGCACCCATACACACACAGACACACACACAGACACACGCACACACACACACACACACACAAAACACAAGCTGGGTGTGGATCAGAAGTACCTCTTTTCGGATGGCAGGACTTCCTGAAGAGCACAATTAGCATGCAGACAATAGTGAGTAATGAGAAGATGGCGATGATGGTTAAAGAGGACACTGCAGTTTCCTCTTGGACAAGATTTTCTCTGCCTGGAAACAGATTTCTGTTTTCTTAATCATTCTACATTATTTCATCATTTCTTTCATTATTTTCTAAAAATCTATAATTATACAATAATTGATTATTATCAGGGTGGTTGTGGTGTCTGTAGAATAAAAGGCACGAAAATGAAAGACATTTCCACGAAAAGGTGCCAATTTATAAAATAATATACGAATGCTAGTCTCTAAGTCTCTAAATCCCACTTTATCCGGGACAACTATGCATAAATACTTGTAATAGGAGTGAAATTGAATCTGCATTAACGTCTGATTTCCAATAGCTGTGAAATTTAAAGCTGAGGTTAGCATGAAACTGGAAATTTAGATGCTGTTTAAAAACAACAGCAGGCTCTTGGAACAGCTGTCAGCCTCTATTTACTTTTCATGCAACACATATTTCTCATACGGTATTGTGATATGTGCCTAGCAACTGAAAAGAAAAAAATAAATGGTAGCCTTTGTTAGGCATACAGTATGCTCATCAGATGCTCCCTGCCAAATCATTATAATCATTAGACACGCTGAGCCGTGGCTGGGAAATTATATCTCTACATACAAAGTCAAACAGAACATCCTGGTAAATATCCAAATAAATATCATCCTACTGTTACCTTTGCCAAGATTGGCCACCACGAGTGTGAAGTGAGTCTCATCCTGTTTATTGGTTACATTGTTAAAAGCCCTGCACAAGAACTTGGTGGCGTGGCCCAGATTGTGAGACGCCACCTCAAAGCGAGGGCCGGTCATGAGCACTTCTGTGTTGTTGTTGCGTCTGGAAATCCACACACAGGTGTTGGGAGGGTTCGAGTCGGCCAGGCAGTCGAAAAACACCATCTCGCCCTGATTTACAGTGAACACCTCGCCAATTCTCAGACCCTGTTCACTGTTCACTTCCAGGTTGTAGGGGCCATCTGACGGGGGAGGGGAGGAGACTCTTATTAACATTAATCAGTAACAGTTCCCATTAACATTCCCTCGAATTACGTTATTTACTGTAGAAGAACTTTAGCATTAATAGCCCAGAAGTAATGCTAACATTTGCATTAATGAGTATGCAAGAAATAAACACAAGAGGGCACGCTGTTATAGGAAAAGAATCAACGACATTGTGTTGTGATGCTGTTATGACCCGTTTTTTGATTACATTCCTATAACCTCATACCCCAAGGTGTTTTATTCCGCTTATAACACAGCAATTTGCCAATTATTACTTTTTTCATTAATTAAAAAATAACATATATACGTATGTTATAATACGTATACTTTTTAATCCACTAATGTTGTGAAATGTCCGCAAAACAAGTTAGTTCCTTTTATCACTTATGATATAGCAGCTATAAAGTCTTTCCCTCACCACTGTCTCTTTTACCAGCTTGTCATGTTACAGAGAATGCGGAAAAGCGCAAAGTCCTCTGTCCTTTCATGTGGCGGAAAACCTACTAAAACCTACTTTACAAAGCACTGACACTGGGGACTCCTTCTATAAATGTTAAATTAATATCTCCTTACACAAAGCTTCACCATATCAACAAACTTTTAGCTGTTTGTTACTATAGAAACAATAGCGTATTAGAACGAGTATATTCATATAAACTTTGCAGCTGGAGCGAGCTGCTTTTACAGAAAATTAATCAACACCTTCTGACCAATCAGAATTAAATAATGAAGTAAGTGAGCCAAACAATGAAAACCTATATTAACCAATGGTTTTTTTTTTCCATCCATGAGTCCACCAATAGGAACTATTGGAAGTTTACAGATTGTTACTGCTGTTTACTAATGTAGTAAATAATGCAGGAACCTTAATGTAACAAGTTATCCATTAGTCATATATAATTGCATATAAATTTACATTTACATACATACATACATACATACATACATACATACATACATACATATATATATATATATATATATATATATATATATATATATATATATATATATACACACAAACACACACCAGGACATTCCAGCTTGATCAGTTTAAAAAGGACTTCCAGACATCCCAGAGACCTGAGGGACATGTACATTATTCCTCCCCAGCAATGTCTGCACAATGCATCCAGTCCTTTTCCTTTTCAGTTGATATTTCTTGTCAAAATTGTCTAAAACCGATTAAACGCTATCTAAATCTCTAATCTATAAATCTAAAATCTATTAAACACTATCTTGATATCATTTAAACTACAAACCTAAGTTGAACTACAGCTTAAGTTCAGAGTGACCTGTAGTTTACATCTGATTATCCCTGAACATGGAAGACAAGAGAAAAATCAGATACCTGCACCTTTCATTCATTCATAAAATCTATAAAATCGTATAGTCTTGAACTATCTAATACTGTACTGATTATTTATAACACTTTAGAAAACCGAAAATCCATAAATATCCAGTTTGACTGTTTTACAAAAAGGGCAATGCTAATAATGTTAATAAAGTGAACAACACTGCTGTGATGCTATCATCACAACTGCAGATAGTGCTAGAATGTTTATGATGGTAAGTTAAAGTGTTCAGTATAATCATGTTTCTACCACAGCGCTAGTGAATTCTGTATTCTGATTGGTCAGTTGGTTAACAGCAACTCTGACCGGAGTTCCGTCTGCCAGGCAGATCACAGGTTTTAGTAGTGTTCCCACTCTTATACAGTATCAGTTTTATAGTAACAACTCATTCACAGGGACATGTATGATCATGATTAAACAGATTTTAAAAACGTGAAAGAGTTTTCTGAGAGGAGATTTAGCATTTTCAGAAGAAGTCTCCAGTGTCAGCACGTTTTAACAGTCAGAGCTAAGGCTGGAACTTTAACTTGTAACTTTAAGACTCGGGGAAATTCTAAGGACTGAGGACTTTGCAGTTTCTCTGTAACAAAGCAAGAGAGGGGGAAAAAATAGAAGCTGGTGAGGGAATGACTGTTTATAGCTGTTATGACGTCTGCAAAATAAGTTACTTCCTTTTACAATTTATGGACGTTCCACAAAATTAAATGTAACTAAAAAAAAAAAAAAATCATACCACCCCCACAATGATTATTTTCATATAAAAGCACACCGCAATCATGTTTTATTCCTTACTTAGCATAATGATTTTTTTTCCATTTCACATTCTGTAACCGTACCCTACACCACTGAGGACTTTCACCTGAAATGTGCTATTTTGCAAGAAACCCACATTAACACAGTGTAATAATGTAAATGCTAATGTGCATATGTACTCATGTGTAATACTGCACAGATGTAATATCACCACATAACAGGTCACTACAGTGTAAACATTAGCCAGTTCTCATGCAACAAGAGGAACTTACTAGACACAACCCATAATGATTTACTAAAGAATATGACCAAAGAGGATATATGAGAGAAATAGAGGTACAGGGAGCAAATCTAAATGATGTACTGCATGATATGAAAGAAGGAACAGAGAAAAGTTGAACACTCACAGCACACACTGAGCTCCATGACTTTACTTCGGAAATGGCTGATAGGGTTTTTGACCGCACAGCTGTAGGCACCAATATCCTCCTTCTTCACTGGGCTAATGTACAGGATGCTGTTGTTCTGCGAGAACACATGACGCTTGCTCGGGTTGACCGGACGGTTGTTTCTAAACCACTCAAACTTAGGCTTAGTTCCTTTCCAAACGGCACAGGTCAGAGTAACGTTGTCCTGGTCTTCCACAAGCGTGCCTTTGGAGCTTTTCTCAACCACAGGGATGGAAAGAGGAACTGGAGAACGCAAATACAATAAATCTGAGTCTAAAAGGAGATACATTAGGAACATGGCCTTGTTGTATAAAACATCTTGTATAAAATCTTAAGGTAAACGTAAAGGAAAAATACACTTTGGATGTAATGATGTGGTCTTCGACAGCACCCCAGATTTATTTTGTAATGAAATACTTAAGATAACTCTTTAGTTTAGACCTCTTTTATCTACATGTTGGTCTATTTTTCATTTTGGTTAACCATTTCCTATATTACCCACAATGCCATTTGATTGTCCACTGATAGTGGTGTAGACAGCTCTACCTAAAGAGAGTGATGCAGGAGCGCTTTAGTCCTTTAGTCCAGCTCTTTCACTTCCTCATCTGTACACTATGCTCAAACAGATAACTTTCCAAACTTTTAACTTTCATTCTAATACCACCATAAGCACTGTCGTGCTTGCCATCTCATAGATAGCTAACAAGCTGCTTGAGAAAGGACACTCTCGCTCCTGTCTTTTTAGGAGCTGACAGAGAAACTTGACTGTTATCCTTTATGTTTGAAATTGCTGAACTTTTTTCTTCTATTAAACACCATTATAACTGAACTAGCAAGGTCTCTCTGTGACATCGGCATGGCACACAGCCGCTGATTTCTAACAGGAAAAGTATCGACCAACAAATTAGCAACTGAATCAGTAAGCACATCACAAATTTTCAATATAAAACTTATTTCATGTGTTTCATGGTGGACTTTTCATTTAAGAATTTTATGTAATTTTATGCAAGGAAATCTGTCAAAGGTTGTTCTCTGAAATGCTTGGGGATTCATTTCAGTGACTGTATTGCTGTAGTAAAATTTCATCCCATAATAGAAATTAACCGGTAATTACTAGCAATTACTAGTTCATGGAGAATAAGAGAAGATAACCAAATTGGGCTGAAAAAAAGTGTTTTGCCAGAACAATATTCTAAATAGCTAAATAGCTAGAAAATTCTAAATAGCAAATTAAATTCTGCACCAAGAAAGAAAATGTGTAAGAAAAGAAGCAAGTCTTATGTATTAGAACTAGTTATACACTTGTGTGTGATTTGATAGTATTGCTTCCAAACGTGTATATTCAGGTAATTATTATAAAGCAAGCTGACTCTCAGAGGACGCACATATATTAAAGGAACAGTTTGTAATTTTTTGAGCTTCCTAGGTACAAACACAGAATTTGTCCCTCTTTCCCACAACTAAAGAACTCCCTGTATTTCCCAGAAAAGGAGCTGAGCAGGTCTGTCTGTCCCAGCAAAGGGGCGGAGCTAACTATCCTGGGCCAGAAAATTTTAAACAGAAGCCTAAAGTGAAGAAAGATTCAAGATCAACTGCACTGCAATATTGCAAATCACAGTCTTTCTAAACTATGCTTGAAGCTATATGATTTCTACAGGTCTAGGACCATTTCAAACATTACAAACTGCGCCTTTAAAAAAATTGGCACCATAAGCACTTTCATTCAAAGACATTCATTCTGAAGGAAGCTGAGTGTCAGGGAAGACATACTATATTTAGGGAAAAAACTGCTATAATGGGATATTGCAAATAATACTATAAACACCAAAGGATGCTTTCGCGTTTTTTTTTTTTTTTTTTTTTTTTTTTTTTACAGAAAAAGTGTTAGTCAGAGAACCTTTCGTGCTAATATGAATAAAGCAGATTACACGACACTCCATAACAAGTCCTAGCTAGTATCAGCTAACTAACAAACCTAGCTTGCTATCTAGATTAGAATTATTATTATCAGTAATAAAGAGGAAAATTAGGTTTATCTCTAGTGATGAGGAGGTTGTTTGTGCTCCCTGTAGCTCTGGAGACTATCTGGAGAAAATCAACAGAGTTTGAGCTGCTTATGCGACTTGACTGTAAAGCAGCCACAGTTAAAGTGGGACGTCACATCACCTACGAGTGAATGCCCCAAAATACGTATGTTGTTATATTATGTTACATTGCAATATTGGCAATTAAATATTTCATTTCAACAGCACAAAAAATTCTGTATATTCACTAACTAACAAGACAAATTTCTTGTACACCTTCAGTGAGAATCAAGGGGAAGGTGTACAAGAGAGTGGTGAGAGCGGCCATGCTGTATGGTTTAGAGACAGTGGCACTGAGGAAGAGACAGGAGTCAGAGCTAGAGGTAGCAGAGCTGAAGATGTTGAGGTTCTCTTTGGGAGTGACGAGGTTGGACAGGATTAGGAATGAGTACATCAGAGGGACAGCTCATGTTGGACGTTTGGGGGACAAAGTGAGGGAGGCCAGATTAAGATGGTTTGGACATGTTCAGAGGAGGGAGAGGGAGTATATTGGTAGGAGAATGTTGGACATGGAGCTGCCAGGCAGGAGGCGAAGAGGAAGGCCAAAGAGGAGGCATATGGAGGTAATAAATGAGGATATGAAGCTAGTGGGTGCAAGTGTTGAGGATGCAGAAGATAGGGATAGGTGGAGAG